>OY755173.1:1061611-1137143 GCA_963576735.1 Bedellia somnulentella
CCTAGTAAACCTTGCCTTATTCGCCTCTACGACACGACAATTAACTTGTGGTTTATGGAGGCGAGACGAATTGAAATCGACGTCGGAACGCGCGGCGATAGGACGCGTGTGTGCTAAGTTAGTGGTGGTGATGGGGGTGACGTGGGGCGCGGACTTGGCGTCGTGGGCGCTGGGCGGGCCGGACTACGTGTGGTACGCCACGGACTTGCTGAACGCACTGCAAGGCGTGATGATCTTCCTGGTGGTGGGCTGCCGGCGCCACGCGCTGCAGGCGCTGCGGGCCAAGCTGCGGCGCGGCGGGGGCGCGGCCCGGGACCCCGCGCCGCCGCGACTCACGCACTCCTCCACCCAACTCCCCTCCTGCGGGGAGTCGCTCACCAACACCACCGCCGCCCCCGCGCCGCCCCCGCCCGCGCCCACCAAACTCCCCATGGAAACTGTGTGCTAAAGACGCTATCTAAGTGACAAATTATATTTAATGAGCAGTATTATATTTTGTATAGTGCATTTTGACGTGACGTTCGTGTTGTTAGTGTTGCGGACGCGAACTGTGTACGAGTCGTACGCGCCGACGAGACTTGCCTGAGAGCACTTATTTGTTGTTATTTATATGTAACGAAATGAAATTTATAATAAATTTTTGTGACATATTTTGGATTTTCATTTACTATTCTCGTTGCTCGATAAGCTGCGCTCGTTGATGTCTTTTGTAGGAATCCATTACTGAATGCTTTTAAAGATAGTCGTTGTAAAAGCTTGTTCCAGTTCGTAGAAAGTATTAAAAACGATAAGAAAATACAATGGCCTACAGAGCCGTGACAAAGTACCCATTATATGAAATAACTAAGATAATTTTGGAATTCGCTAAAAGAGCAGGTTACTAACATATCTCGTTGATAACAAAGGTTATCTCTTGAAAGGTTTTGTTAAGTTATAGCACATTACTGACATTACAAAGCTGTTAGTAACCATTTAACATCTTGTCTTTAATTACAAATAAAGTTGCGTTGAACCGCAACCTAATAATAGTCAAACTGAATCGCTAATTTACTCTCAAATTAGTGGCACATAATTGGGAAGTATTACCTGATTTTAATGTTGAATAATTGTTTAAATATTAGATTTTAATTTATTCGTATTCTTAATGAGCCATACTCTTTTTACCTAGCGAAGTGTTTATCACTTTTTGAGACAGTCTTCAAAATTGGCCTTTTTATATTTCAAATCGATTAAAGATATCAAATTAAACAACTTGGCCTATGGAATGCTTATCTAAAATATAGTAATTTTCAAAATAATTAATTCATAAAAAGTGTCGCTGCCTAGGTCAAATTGAGAAAGTATAGTGAGGTTCTTAGCCTCACCTGAAATTAAAAAAATACTTCTTGTGATTTGACCAGACGTAAGTGTAACAAGGTGAGGGTATCCTTAGAAACAACATACATACATACATATACTCACGGCTATAAATCCCTAGAAGGGGTAGCCAGAGCTAAGGAATCAGAAATTCCTCAGCCACTTTTGGAAGTTGTGTGAGGAAAAGATGGTGAAATAAAGGTTGTTGGTGATGGGTCTCCAACCGCATCGCCCAAAAATCCCTTAATAGCACCAATAACGTTAGTTGCCTCTTACGTACACCCACCGGAAGAAACGGGGTAGTGCTATTCTAAGCCGACACTACACAGCAACAATGATTTTCATTCTTTGATCGATTACAATTAATAGTTACGTCTTACCCCACTTATAAATAACTTGAGCTCTTGTGGTTATGTATTATTGTAAAAGAGGTTACAAGAACTAGAGGTATGTAAGGAATAGCAGTATAGGCTTTTTGCCGATAAATTACAAATTCCGTCACCTACCTAATACTCAATGCAACATAAAAATAGTGCTAAAGAGCTTTTCTTAGCCAAAAATAAACTGATTTCTATTATCAAAAGGATATTATTGCTAAACATGGAAATATTATAAGAAAGAAAGTAATACTTAGCCATGTGGGTGTCCTCACGCTTCTTTCCCTCACCGCTAACAACCATGGTAATTTAACCAGACATATAACTTTTTTATCCACTGAGCTATCACAGTACTGATATGTTAACTTTATATTATGAAGTCAAAGGTGGGATGAGCTCAAGTTGCAAATTTAAAAGTACCGGCACGTGATTATTGCACATGGAAAAAGAAGGGTGATAATTTTGGCATCAATATTTCCTAGGACCTTCCTCACGAGTCGCATGAGGGTACTGGGTCAATTAGAGAATAAGGAAAGCAATGTGGTTGGAGCGATCCTTTGTCTTAACATATTACTCCTTTCAAACTTCTAAAAGTGCCCGAGGAAAAGTTAGATCCAAAGTTTTGGTTACCCCTCGGTTAGATGTTTGTAGTTTCCTGTACTCTGGATCTAAGAATTCTCTTGAATCGCTGTTTTCTCTTGGTTATTTAAAAAGCTATCAATTTCCACTGAATTTACATATAGTAGAACTAAGTATGAATTAAAACAATACTTTTAACACTTTATAATTGAGATTTATAGCCGTAAGTGTATGCATGTAAATTACTAAAAATATAATATGATCAATGTAACTTGTATATTATAATATCTGGAGTAGGGACGCAGTTACAGTTGGTTTCAGTTGTTTTTAAAAGTTAAAAGACGAGATAAAGTGATTAAGATACGAATATTAAGTATATTACATACATACATACATACATATTCTCACGGCTATAAATCCCTAGAAGGAGTAGCCAGAGCTAAGGAATTAGAAATTCCTCAGACACTTTTGGAAGTTGAGTGGGGAAAAGATGGTAAAATAAAGGTTTTTGGTGATGGGTCTCCAACCGCATCGCCCAAAAATCCAATAAAAAGCCCCAATACCCTTAGTCGCCTCTTACGACACCCGTGGGTAGAAAGGGGTAGCGACATTCTAAGCCGGCACCACACGGCAAGTATATTGTTTCATTGAAACGTCGGAAACTCATTTTATTTACTTCAAATTTCCTGTTCCCTTACAGATTCAGTAATACCTTAATTAATCTTACAGTAACCGTAATAAAATTAAGTAATTAACTGCCTAAAGAAACCTAATAATTTACTTTTTAAATTCTGATTTCCCAACATCGAAAATTACCTTCGAAAGGTGAAATTCGATGCGTGTTTTGTTAAAATTCGTACCAACTCGTTATCCTTAATGAGCTGAACGAATAAGCCGGACAACTTTCACTTTGTGTTTCCAAATCGCCAATTAAGTAATTCATATTCATGACGTCAATGCTTTTGTCCAAATCATGTGATATTATGAAACGATGAGTCACGAGCTTTTGACGTGACGTCACCAGGATGTCTCTGTCCGGGGTTCGAATGTGGGACGGAGTGAACTTGACCTCCTTGGGTGTTGCGTTCACGGATCTTCAGTGGAAACGACGAAACGTTTTTTAAGGCAAAAAACCCATTGCGACGGTTTTGTCAGTATAAGCGGTATTGGTTTATGCCATATTTTGTAATTCTTCTGCATTTTCGTTTATTGCAATTTTGTGTGTTATAACTGCGATGTTGTGCGCCATCTTAAACTGACTTAAGGGGTCTTATATACTTGTAAAAATATTTTTATGTACTCTACTTAAAATAAGTAATAAACCATTTTATTAATTTTCAATAAACCTAGTCTGTCTAGTCCTCTGCTGCTCTCCAGAAAAATAGGACTTCAAGTTATGGTGAAATTGATTACTACACCATGCAATCCCTTATAAATATGGTGTAATATATAGACGACGATCGTGATAGCTCAATGGGTAGAACACCGGTTAACGTGTAAGCGACTAGTGTTCAAATCCCGGGTCGGGCCTACACCAATTTGTCTTTTCTGAAGTTATATGTGTGGTTAATTTATCATGGTTGTTAACAGTGAGGGAAAACATCGTGAGGAAACCAACGTGGCTGAGTTGTACTTAGTCATGTGATGTGACAGTGTATTCGTACAAAACGGCGATAGGCCTGCCCCCTATCACGTGAGTACACTGTCCATGCAAAACGTGGGTACTCTGAACACCAGGTGACTAAGTCACATGATGTTCGGAAGTATTAGTACCTCTGCCAACCCCTTCGGGGATATTCGGCGTGAACGTTTATGTTATGTTATGTAATATATAGATAAATCTATACTTATAATAAATCTGTAGAGAGGTCAATTCTGTACATGAAATATATTTTCAAAATAACTATCAGGTGGTGATTAGGGATCGATACTGATGCCAGAAATGCAATCAGTAAAATTTTTGTCTGTCTGTCTGTCTGTCTGTCTGTCTGTCGGTTTGTATGTTCCTTATGGAAACAAAAACTACTCGACGGATTTTAACGAAACTTGGTACAATTATTTTCCATACTCCTGGGCAGGTTTTTGTACACTTTCCAGCAGAGTAGTAAAGGGGAATTTTGGGAAATTTTGGGAAAACGGGAGAAGTTACTACATTTTTTAAGCTTCCGTCGCGTGTGCAGCCTTAATGGTTAAACTTACATAGAAATCATGTATGACGGAAATATTCTTCATAAAATTATCTAAAAAAAAATTCTAACAGTTTATGTCTATCTTTTACGGTTGACTCACAATAACACGTGTAATTCCTGATAGCTTAGCAGTTCGGAACATTTTTATTATATTTGTTTACTCTTACGTTTGTAAACCTCTCACTCATCCCTAATTTAAAAAAGGTAACATTATTACCTATTCAATAAAAAAAGAATCATAGAAATCGGTAGAGAAACACCGAAATTATACATAAAATAAGCCATCGCGCCCGTGACCAAAACCGATAGTTGCATCCTACATAACGTAATGATTTATTTTTTAGATTGTTATAAATACTTCATAGCGTTTTATTCCAAAATTTTCTATTAAACGGAAATACTGAACCGTTCATTAAAGCGCATTAAAAATCACCAAACTACACTGTTTAGGGAGTGCTATAAATTTAATAAATTGAAAACATTGCGCTGAATTTCACAATGCTTGAGCAGTGACTGAAGAAAGAAACCTCAGATATTTAAAAAAACAACGCTACCCGTGCGAAGCTGGGACGATCCACTAGTTTTAAATACTATTATATCGTACTCCTTAAAGGCATCCCTGTATCATACATAACATTACATAACATACCATTTATAAAATTATATTGTTTTACTATAGTCACGATGAGATTGTCCATAATGTAGAATATAGATTACCGTGGAGGGCTCATTTGGACCAAATAGAATCTGTGCTCTAAAAGGCGGATGTCTGAAGTATGATGAATAAAAAAGCGGCCAAGAGCGAGATGGACTCGCTAATGAAGGGTTCCGTAGCAGCACTAGCAGCACTGATTTACTATAAGAAAACAATGGTTCACGTTTTATGCGTAAGGCCTGTGATAGTAAAATTATTGTTATATATTTCAGTGAAATTAATAAATTAGGTAAGTAATTTGATTTATGACGTTTAAAAATAGAACTACTGGCTAGATCTCATTCAAACCAATTTTCGTTAGTAGTTTGTATAGTAATACACATCATATATTTTCTTCAGTTTTATCATGCCCATATTTTAGAAGTTACGGGGGGGGGACACACATTTTACCACTTTGGAAAAGTCTCTCGCGCAAACTATTCAGTTTTGAAAAAAATGATATAAGAAACCTCAACATCATTTTCAAATACCTTTTGATAGATACCCCACAAGTATAGGTTGGATGAAAAAAACATTTTGAGTTTCAGTTCTATGTATGGGGAACCCTAAAAATTTTGGTTTTTTTTTCAGATTTTAATTTAACATCTTAATGCGGTTTACAGAATACATCTACGCACCAATTTTCAATAATGTAGTTCTTATAGTTTCGGAATAAACTGGCTGTGACATACGGACGGACGGACGGACGGACGGACGGACAGACAGACAGACATGACGAATCTATAAGGGTCCCGTTTTTGCCATTTGGCTACGGAACCCTAAAAAGCACGTATAAAAATATTGATGGATGCGAACGAAGCTAGAGAAGTTTGTCAGGATCGTACAAAGTGGCGATCCATAGTCTCTGCTTACCCCAATGGGAACAAACGGCGTCAGTATATATATATGTATGAAGAAAGATATTCCATAATAAGATTGCTTCTCGAGTGTTGTACCGGACACATGAATGGAAAGCAGCGAATGAAGTATTCAGAATGATAATGAGGTAATTACAGTGATTAATATATTTCGTGGGATAATTAAGTACTTATCACAAGAAGATAAATGGAAAGTAAAACGATTGGTAGGGAAAATCACCTCTATATTAAGTAAATTATGTTTATGTATTTATTTCAATAATTACTTTTATTAAAAGCAATGTAAATATGAGTTAAAGTTTAAAATCACATGTCTATCTGGTAGTATCTGCTAAGCGTTCTTAAATATTTCCTTTTGTTGTAAGTCGGCGTATTTAGGAAAATATGATATTAATGAGCAATAGAGGCGCTAATAAGTTAAGTAAGAACATATTTTTTTAATCATATGATAAGAATTTATCAAATCGCTAGTTAGAGGGTGCAAATACAAAAATTACCACCCAGATGGCAGTGATGACATTCAAGAGCTTGTTTACACAGTACGGAGCATTGGACTCGCAATTACAAAGAAAGGTAACTTTCACTACAACTAAATCCTTTCTAAAGTCTAAACTAATATTACAATAAGAATTAATCGCAAATAAGAAAGCATTATTCCAAATCAACACGCTCAGTTTGTCCTGCTCTTACTAACAAATATTTGTACTTGTAAGACAGGAACAGCAAACACAAGATGAATGGATAAAGGTGTCTTGATTCTTAAAACGAGAATCCCCATTGTATGGGAAAGTACTGAGTACTGTCTGTTCACAGAGTAGACGCAAGGAAGCGGGTGGAGGGGGGAGGTGCGTGACTTTCTCCCGCGGAACTGACCACAGCCGCATTCCGCACGCACACTAGCTCGTAAATACGAATGCGCACGCACACATGTCTGTGCCGAATGTCAACGAAAACAAAAATATAGCTGTCCTTGTTTATATTGAGGAGTGAGCGAGATGGATTGATGATTTGATTTGTTTGAAAGGTCGATCTAATTATTTTGTAGTTTCTGATTTGTTTTGATGTTATTGCAGATTTTGTTTTGGTTCGTAGCTTATTGTCTTTTTTGTTTGTTTATAAACCATATGGAACAAAAAAAGTTCACGTACATAATTATGAAGGTTGCTGTCCATAGCCCTTAAGATTCAACAAATCAGGGCAGAGTGCCTTTCTTTATTCGCGCCGAATGGTTAACAGTATTAACATGAAAGTTTAATTTTACGTATTACGGTTTTTCAAATTTGGTTTTTTAATAATTTATTTCCCATTTTTTTTACTTTATTGGATGATTGATCGAAACGTGAGTACTGCGAACACCAGGTGACAAAGTCAAACCAAACAAGAAAAAACTATGTTTTAGAAAAACGGTTTCTCGTGTATTTTTTATTTAAATTTAATAAGAAATACAATCACATTTGTTATTTAAACAGGTCATTTCTCATCACATATAATAGTTAACACGTTTTTTTGCTTTTAAATTTTGATTTGAATTCGACATTCTTAAAAGTTCAGGTTCGTTTTTGAAGCTATAAAATCAATAAAATGAAAATAATTATTCTTATACACGACGGTGCAGAGATCTAATAATTTAATGTTTACTTAATAGACAAAGACCATAGATAAGCAAAGTAGAGGTTTGCAATAAACAAATAGTCAAATGCTTTGCCATCATCGTCATCAGCCTATAACAGTAGGCTATTGATCAGAGCATGTCTAAGATTATCTCATCATTCGCGGCTTCATTATTAATTACCGGTCAATAGGCGGGCTGGTAATAAACTTACTACTAACATATACTCGCGGCTATAAAGCCCTAGAAGGGTTAGCCAGAGCTTAGGAAAACAAAATTCGTCTGCCACTTTTGGAAGTTGTGCGTGGGAAATATTGTAAAACAAAGGTTTTCGGAGATGGTTCTTCAACCGCAATGCCCAAAAATCACTGCTCTAATACCCTTAGCCGCCTTCTACGAAAACCCACGAGAAGAAATGGGGTAGTGCTATTCTCAGCCGACACTACACAACTTACAATGAAATAAGATAGTAAGTCGAAACAAACAAATCAAAGGGTGTGGCAAAACTACGTTTAAAACCACATAACCATTTAGTCAGGTGTTTTCAAGAGTACCCTAATTTCGCCAGTTCGATGAACTAACACAGTACTATAGTAAGTGTAAACGAAGCCATGTGGGTTTACTCACGATCGTGTCTGTCAATGTATAAACCAAGATAAAAGACCCACATTTACATTACTTTAGAAATGACACAGTAATACTGGTATAGGATTTAAAAGTCAAAGCTCTCTTCGATGACAAGGCTTGCCATGATTACATTATGGTATAAAAAAATCACCTTTTAAAGCCAATAGCCATAGAAACTCCTACTTCACCACGGCATAAGCATCCTAAACTGTCTCATACTCATATCTGTCTACCCATTGCATGGAACGCGAAGACAATGATGATAATAAAATTGCATATAATAGAATCACTAAGTTCGTCAGTTACACAATAGACAAAGGCATGACAAGCCAGTGAGTCATCGGATCAGCTGAGCTGCGCCGGCGCACACAGCGTGGTATTGTATCGTCTTGTACTCTTGTCTAAACAGCTGGTACGAGCGACGTTTTAACTAGATGTCGCGAGGTATAAAACAGTCATCTCTTTCACACTTACTTAGTATCGTATACTTTCATCTCATTCTAACCGATATCGTGACGATAAAATAGCGCTCGTGCTAAGCCTCCTGATATTCCATGTCTGTTGAACATCAATTTAGCAGTTGAAACTTGAATGAAATGTCACATAATTTTTATTGTAAGGGACGTATTAAACTGTAACTAGTTGATCTTGCTGCTTTTTAAAGCGTGATTTTGATAAGGCTGTTGACGTCAAGCCTCGTAGGTAAGCGCTACTGTGACGACGACGCATTATTCCATCGATCTTTTCGGGCTATTGAAAAAAAAGGCTGGCACTTATGAATACGTCCTTTATTTTGCTATAAGGACTTTGAGGATCGATTCAGTAGTATCAGAGATGTCCCCAAACATAACGAAGTTAGTATATATTCCTTTTCTTTATATTAGAATAGGAACTGTTTAATAATTAAGTCAGCTCATTGTTATTTCAGAAAATAATTTTATATCGCCGCTGTTAGGAAAATGGGAATGATAGGTTACTAACTGCATCGCCAACTAATCACCAAGTTGCAGATTTACTAACCTAACGCCCGATTTCTGAATTGAGTATTCTAGCTGAGAACAACTTAAGTATCGTTCTGTCGCATTGAAATCTTAACAACTGAATGAGACACAACGATACTTAAGTCGTTCTCAGCTTGAATACTCAATTCAGAAATCGGGCGTAATACTCGTACGGGTAAGATATAATAGTTAGATATTAACTGATGACCACAAACGGAGAAGGTGCTGGATTCTATTGAATGTTCTAATTCAATCTATACTTATAATAAATCTGTAGAGAGGTCAATTCTGTACATCAAATATATTTTCAAAATAACTATCAGGTTGTGATTAGGGATCGATACTGATGCCAAAAATGCAATCAGTAAAATTTTTGTCTGTCTGTCTGTCTGTCTGTCTGTCTGTCTGTCGGTTTGTATGTTCCTTATGGAAACAAAAACTACTAGACGGATTTTAACGAAACTTGGTACAATTATTCTTCATACACCTGCGCAGGTGTATGAAGAATAATTGTACCTTTCCAGCTATATGTGTATACTTTCCAGCAGAGTAGTAAGGGGAATTTTGGGAAATTTGGGGAAAACGTGAGAAGTTACTCCATTTTTTAAGCTTCCATCGCGTGTGCAGCCTTAATGGTTAAACTTACATAGAAATCATGTATGACGGAAAAATTCTGCATAAACTTATCTAAAAAAAAAACCACAACAGTTTATGTCTATCTTTTACGGTTGACTCACAATAACACGTGTAATTTCTGATAGCTTAGCAGTTCGGAACATTCTGATTATATTTGTTTACTCTTTCGTTTGTTAACCTCTCACTCATCACTAATTTAAAAAAGGTAACATTATTACCTATTCAATAAGAAAAGAATCATAGAAATCGGTAGACAAACACCGAAATTATACATAAAATAAGCCATCGCGCCCGTGACCAAAACCAAATCTTTACTAATTTACATATAACATACTAGATGGCGCCAGTAGTTGCATCCTACATCACGTGATGATTTATTTTTTAGATTGTTATAAATACTTCATAGCGTTTTATTACAAAATTTGCTATTAAACGGAAATACTTAACCGTTCATTAAAGCGCATTCAAAATCACCAAACTACACTGTTTAGAGAGTGCTATAAATTTAATAAATTGAAAACATTGCGCTGAATTTCACAATGCTTGAGCAGTGACTGAAGAAAGAAACCTCAGATATTTAAAAAAAACAACGCTACCCATGCGAAGCTGGGACGATCCACTAGTCTTAATATATTTCTCTAAGTTTAAATTTGTAAACATTTGTGAGTTTGCCTGGCACCGATTCAAAAAATTAAAAAATATGTATTTATAATACAGAAAAAACTACATTATTTCATTTTTATTAGTAAAACTTCCAATAACTATAATTTTTTTGAACCATTTGTACTTCTACAATATCTACACCGAAATCCGAGACTTTCATAGCAATCTGTTTCGATAAGAGAAAACTGGTCTTTCCAGATCTTTTGCCCTTTTACAACGGGTTTCTACATATAGGCTTTAACTTGTAATTCTATACCCGTAGAGCTATTTATTTAGCCAATTAGCGAATATAAGCACATAAAGTGGCGAAGGTAAGGTTGTGTTACGCATTCCTGATTAGGCAGGCTATGTTGTAGTCACTCCTAAAGATTAGCATTCCGACAAATGTATCGTTAGTTTACTGTATTGAATTGTTGCTCCTATGATTCAAAAAGAAAATGTATTATAAATAACATAAAAAAACATATAGCAAAAAAGTATACATTGAAAATATTAGGACGTGTTTTCCGTCGCCTTCAAACACATAAAAAGTTACTCTTTTTCTTATTTTTTTTTATTTTTTAATGTTCCCAGTGTCAATTGTGGTATTTAGAAAAGGCACAGGGATTTTCGAAGCCCAATTAAAACCCAGATCATTTAGGGGCATAGCTTATTCCGTCTCTTTTATTAACCCTATCTCTTATACTATAATGTTTAATTAATAATAAGTTTTATAATTTAGGATTTGAACATTCTTGGCTTCTGCTTTTGAGACGAAACACTTCCCATTGGTAAATGTACTTCAATGCAAATTAAATAGGACAAAACAAGATAGGTACTAGTCGACTATTCAATTAACATACATACATACATATACTTACGGCTATGAATCCCTTGAAGGGGTAGCCAGAGCTAGGGACTTAGAAATTCCGCAGTCACTTTTGGAAGTTGAGTGGGGAAAAGATGGTGGAATAAAGGTTGTTGGTGATGGGTCTTCAATCGCATCGCCCAAAAATCCCTTAAAAGTCCCAATACCGTTAGTCGTCTCTTACGTACACCCACCGGAAGAAATAGGGTAGTGCTATTCTAAGCCGAGACTACACAGCAATATATTCAATTAAGAAAAGAAAAAATTGGACACCAGCGGGACTCGAATCCACGACCACCACATGAGGTTTTCATGCACAAACAAGTCTAAGTATAGGGTACGAGTGTACTTGTTTTACAACAGTGCTATGTAGTGTCGGCTTAGAATAGCACTACCCCATTTCTTCCGGTGGGTGTACGTAAGAGGCGACTAACGGTATTGGGGCTTTTAAGGGACTTTTGGCGGATGAGGTTGGAGACCCATCACCAACAACCTTTATTTTACCATCTTTTCCCCACTAAACTTTCCAAAAGTGGCTTAGGAATTTCTAATTCCTCAGCTCTGGCTACCCCATCTAGGGATTTATAACCGTGAGTATATGTATTTATGTATGTATGTATGTTGTTTTACAACAATGCCTACAACATAGTTTCCTAACTGTGGCGGCAAACAAAGACGATCGAAACCACAGCGCGTCATTAGTATGCTAGACCGTCACCTACGTTCCATCACTTTCTGCGTCGTGCGCTATCTAACAGTACTTGGGTAATGCATATATTTATTACGTAATTATTAAGTGTTGGCTTAGAATAACACTACCCCATTGTTTCCCGTGGGTGTTCGGAAGAGGCGATTAACGGTATTGGGGATTATCAAGTGATTTTTGGGCGATGCGGTCACCCATCACCAAAAAACTTTATTTGAGACTAGTGGATCGGCCCAGCTACGCACGGGTAGCGGAGTTTTAAAAATATCCGAGGCATTTTCAATCACTGCTCGCCCTTTGCGAAATTTAGCGCAATAATTACAACTCAAAGCACTCCTGAATAGTGTAGCTTTGAGATTGTGAAAGCGCTTTTATGAACGGTTCAGTATCTCCGAAAATAAGCCAGAGTTACAAACTTTGCATACATCACACATACACACACATACTCCCGGCTATCTTTTGTCCGCGCAACTGCTACACAAAATAATCCTTATAGCATGATTCAGTATTCACGTGCGACGACGGCGCGCTGGCTTATTTCATGTATAAGTTTGGTGTTTCCATACCGATTTCTATGATTCTTTTTTTATCTAATAGGTAATAATATAAACTATTTGAAATTATTATATCTATATATATATAACTATTTGAATAATTATGATAATAGAGAGTATTATAAACATAACAGTAAACAAATATAGTCAGAATGCTCCGAACTGCTAAGCTATCAGCAGTTACGCGTGTTATTGTGAGTCAACCATAAAAGATAGACTTATGCTGTTCAGGAATATTTTAATGACAATTTAATGAATATTTCCATCATACATGATTTCTATGTAACTTTAACCATTAAGGCTGCACACGCGACGGAAGCTTAAAAAATGGAGTAACTTTTCCCGTTTTCCCAAAATTTCCCAAAATTCCCCTTCATTATTCTGCTGAAAAGTATACTATAACCTGCCTAGGAGTATGAAGAATAAGTGTGCCAAGTTTCGTTAAAATCCGTCGAGTAGTTTTTATTTCCATAAGGAACATACAAACCGACAGACAGACAGACAGACAGACAGACAGACAGACAGAAAGACAGACAGACAGACAGACAGACATTTTACTGATTACATTTTTGGCATCAGTATCGATCACTAATCACCCCCTGATTGTTATTTTGAAAATATATTTAATGTACAGAATTGACCTCTCTACAGATTTATTATAAGTATAGATTTTTTTCCCCATTCAACTTCCAAAAGGGGCTAAGGAACTTCTTATTCCCAAGCTCGGGCTAGCCCTTCTAGGGATTTATAGTCGTGAGTATATGGATGTAAATATTAGTCACACCTCGAATAGGTGGATACCTATTCTTATGAGATTTAAGTTATTGGTTCTATACATTCTATAAATGTTTATAAAGAAGAAAACATGCGCATAAACGTTTGTACGAAGAAAAAATACTGTTCCTACTTAACATTCCTACCTGTCTCAATAGCTTCATTCACCACAACTTGCAAGATTACAAATAGCTAAAATAATAATAAAGAAAGCAATAAGTATTCAGTATCGAGTACAAAGCAAGAAAAGATAAAGAAATATTGTAAACAATAAGTATCGTTCACAACAAACATATTAAAGTATTCGTCATGCGGATACGCTAATGATAATGATTCCATTCTTTGTAGCAACTAAATGGTTGAGTCAGAAGTTAACGTTATTTTGGTGCGCAGGACTTCAATGAAATACAAAATTAAGTTAGGCTTCATTACTACTTAAATCAAACACTATATTAAAATTTGAATGTCTTTGTTCATGAAAACCTCATTCCCGCCTGTGTCGAAAATTTTCTTTCCTTTATTTATCCTTTATTTATTAGTAATAATCCCCAGATTATCCAGAGAATCCTGAGTAGGGCCTGCACCCAGATTATCCTAATCCCCAGATTATTACTAATAAATAAAGGAAAGAAAATTTTCGACACAGGCGGGAATCGAACCCGCGACCTTGGGTACACGTCCTGTCACTCTATAGCCGAAAAACTTTACGTCGACAATTTTATTTCCTTTATTTATCACTATATTAAAAGTTCACGCTCCATATTGAAAAGGGAGTGGCAGTCGTACTAATGCATCTGAACATCACATGTGCGTTTCATCACGATATTCCCTTAACTGTTAGAAACCGCTAATATAAGTTTAAAAATTAGAGATTGGTGTAGGCCCTACTCAGGATTTGAACCAACAGCTGTTATTAGTAAGTAAACAACATAACATAAGATAACATTCTCGTTCACGCTGAATATCCCCGAAGGGGTTGGCAGAGGTACTAATACTTCTGAACATCACGTGACTTTGTCACCTGGTGTTCAGAGTACCCACGTTTTGCATGGACAGTGTACTCACGTGACAGGGGGCAGGCCTATATAATAATACACTGTCACATGACTAAGTACGACTCAGTCATGTGGGTTTCCTCACGATGTTTTCCCTCACCGTTAACAGCCATGATAAAGTAACCACACATATGTCTTCAGAAAAGACAAATTGGTGTAGGCCCGAGCCGGGATTTGAACACTAGTCGCTTGCACGTTAACCGGTGTTCTACCCATTGAGCTATCATTGAATCTTCCTTGTAAAGCCTCAAATAACCTCAGTCGCCTCTTACATACACTCACGGGAAGAAATGGGGTAGTGCTATTCTAAGCCGATAATACACACATTTCAATCAAGGGCAAGAAGTAAAAAATATCATTTTGGTTTCATATGATGTAACCTTGCTGACTCAGCATGTTATGAACGCGTTTATCAGATAGGATAGAGCAAGGAGAAATCAATTCTCAGCTTGTTCTTGTGGCAACCTAACAGCATGGGCTTAACTGAGGGTACGAAGGTTGGAAGTATTTAATCTTGAATAAACAAGTGGATCAGTTATTAATAAAATAAAGTAATCAAAGCTGTGTTGCGTCGGCGTACAATAGTACTACCCCATTTCTTATCGTGGGTGTTCGTAAAAGGCGACTAAGGGGTAGGGACTTTTTAGTACATACATACATACATACATATACTCACGGCTGATAATCCTTATAAGGGGTAGCTAGAGCTAGGGAATTACAAATTCTTCAGCCACTTTTGGAAAGTTGTGTGGGGAAAAGATAGTGAAATAAAGGTTGTTGGTGATGGGTTTCCAACCGCATCGCCCAAAAATCCCTTAAAAGCCCCCAATACCGTTAGTCGCCTCTTACGTACACACACCGGAAGAAATGGGGTAGTGCTATTCTAAGCCGACACTACACAGCAATTTTTTGTTTAGTGCTATTTTTATTACAATCTATTCCTGACTGACTGACTTTTACCTCTGGCTACTATATTTTTGGATTTATAGCCGTTGGTATACGTATATAAGTGACCTGAAGGGCAAGCACGAGCGCTCTTATATCGACACGATAACGGTTAGAATGAGATGGCAGTATACGATACTAAGTAAGTGCGTAAGAGATGGCTGCTTTATCCCACGCGATAACTAGTTTAAACACCGCTCGTACTAGCCGGGCTGTCGATCTCTTTTTCTATATGTGTCATATCTATTAAAGAAATAGATAATTTAATTTTATAAACATATTGACAGTTGAATTGATCTGCCGACAGCACCCGCATGCTACGTCGTCCCGCAGTCGGCGGGTTGAATAACAATGCCTTTGTTACGTGTCATTTATTATAGAAAATTAATACGCAATTGGTTAGTTTTGGAAATATTTAATTTATTTATACATTAAATCTGGAAAATCATCAACTTAAGCAACTAACATTAAATGAAGAGCAATAGTTATATTTACAGAGAAATTAATTCACAACGACAATGCTGAGTCATCTGCCAATTCATTGCTACGCAGGTAATGGTCATTCTTGTGACCGGCTCGTAATATATATTTTGGTTGGTTTTTATTTTTTATATAAGTAATATTTTATAATATAGATACATACATACATATACTCACGGCTATATTTCCCTAGAAGGGGTAGCCAGAGCTAAGGAATTAGAAATTCCTCAGGCACTTTTGGAAAGTTGAATAGGGAAAAGATGGTAAAATAAAGGTTGTTGGTCATGGCGCTCAAACCGCATCGCCGAAAAATCCCTTAAAAGCCCTAATACCGTTAGTCGCTTCTTACGTACACCCACCGGAAGAAATGGGGTAGTGTTATTCTAAGCCGACACTGCACAGCATTATATATTTATTTTCCTTTTCTTTAAAACCCCACCTTACCATAATATTATTTCGTTGTTATGTTTTATGTATCATGTACCTATTGAACAATAATGCTTAGCAATTAATAGATGTTTTTCCTTCTTTCAAGACGCACGGCAGTGCGTCAAGCCAAGCCAAGGCGGCGACCGCGCACCGTATGTGTATATTACACGAACCATTTGGAGCGACTTTTTACACCATCATAACTCAAAATCTAATCAACATAAACCAACCAAATTTGGCTCATTTGTTGATATCAAGGATACAAACTAGTAGCCCAATTTCCATAAATACATAACAAAGGGTTATTAAGATATAAACGTCCAAAAATCGCGATTTTTTTAGTGACTCACTGACATATAGATCAAAAAGCTAACCCACTTCCAGATATCCCAGGAAGTTGAAATTCGGCATCCAGGTCGGTGATCAAATATTAACAAAGGAAAAAATCTGAAAACGGAGAATTTTTAAGATTTTTCAATATTTCCCTCACAAGAACATTTTATAAAGAAATCGTCTACGTACAGGCTATATCTATATATAGGCTATATATAGTAGATACGACGGACATGCTTATATTGCGCTCTCTGGAGTTAAAACACTCGACGGAGTACATCTCATTAACCTCGATCCCAGTCAAATTAAGGCACAAGAAAGCTCCAT
Source organism: Bedellia somnulentella (assembly GCA_963576735.1). Taxonomy (NCBI): domain Eukaryota; kingdom Metazoa; phylum Arthropoda; class Insecta; order Lepidoptera; family Bedelliidae; genus Bedellia; species Bedellia somnulentella. Next base: position 1,078,671 of record OY755173.1, read on the forward strand.
AATAGAATATAATCACCTTCGAACAATATACCGCCCTGACTTGCCGCATTTGAACATAAACAGAAAACTAGTAAAAAAAGTTACAGATACTGAATGGGCAATGCGTCTAAATATTTCTAATATCCAAGACGGAGAAGATCATTGTTCAAAAAATAAAATCAAACGCAGAAAAAAAAATACCGACTTATTTCTTAACAAAAAGTAATGATATCCCACCAAAAACATTTTAAATGTAAAAAATGTTAGCCAAGCAAATACAAAACAAAAATTTATAATATGTTAACTAAAAGACTTCGCAGACAAATGGATTGATATCTGAATGATTGCCAAGCACTGCAGATAATCCTGAAATACAAGGTAGATAACAAGTTAAATGAAAGTTTTGATTTAATTTGGCTAGTTTTCACAACAAAATCAAATTAAAATGTACCTAGCAGATAAGTTGATTATCATGATAACTCGTATGTGGAAACGAGCCAAGTTAAATCAAAACTTTAATTTAACTTGTTATCTACTTTGTATTTCAGGATTATCTGCAGCGCTTGGCAACCATTCAGATATCAATCCATTTGTCTGCGAAGTCTTTTAGTTAACATATTATAAATTTTTGTTTTGTATTTGCTTGGCTAACATTTTTTACATTTAAAATGTTTTTGGTGGGTCTTTCTTTCTTGAATATAAAACTATAATTTCGTAATAAAGTTGTAAGTTTGTTATCAATCCACAATGTTACAATCGATGTTTTTAGCTTTAATCGTTATAAAAGGGTTAACAAATGTATTTTCAAGCAATAGGTGATCTAAAAATACGTTATGGCAACTCTTTGTGCAAAATAAATAAAGGAAAGAAAAACTTCGACACAGGCGGGATTCGAACCCGCGAGCTCGGGTATACGCCCCTGTCGAGATATCGTTCGCGGGTTCGAATCCCGCCTGTGTCGAAGTTTTTCTTTCCTTTATTTATTCTTTATTTATTAGTAATAATCCCCACATGAGGTTTTCATGAACAAAAGATTTAAATTCTCTATGCAAAAGTCAAGTAACATCTAGTCGTCTGCTGTATTCATCATCACTTAAGCCAATAAACGTCCAACATTGGACATAGCCATTCATTCATTAGCCGTGTGTCTATTACATAAATTTTGTAACTTTATTTGTTTGTAAGTCTTATTCTTTGGAAATACTTATCCCATTATTAAAATTCTGGACTATTAAAAAACTACTCTGTCTAGGAGCATTATAGGTTTCATATATCATCATGCCATATCTCATGGGTGAGTGATTAAAGAAACCTTAGATATCTAAAAAATAACTACATACACTAGTCAAACTGCAAGAGAAGAACATACATATATACAGGGCTATAAATCCCTAGAAGGGGTAGCCAGAGCTAAGAAACTAGAAAGTCCTCAGCCACTTTTGGGTAGTTGACTAGGGAAAAGATAGTGAAATAAAGGTTTTTGGTGATGGGTCTCCAACCGCATCGCCCAAAAATCCCTTAAAAGCCCCAATACCGTTTGTCGCCTCTTACGTACACCCACCGGAAGAAATGGGGTAGTGCTATTCTAAACCGACACTACACAGCTTCACTTCTTTTTTGTATAACGACTGTGGAAATAAAATTTGTTTAGAATGTACGTAGGTAGAGCATTAGTATAATATATATTTAAAATATTCCGGTACATTTTAAACATTGAAGAACGGTCCCTAATACAGGAAGGGGACCTTCCTGATTTGTTACCTGAGATCTTAAAAGGGATAGCTATTCATTGCACCCTATTTTTTTGGGTTTGGTATGTGAATAATCGGAAACAGGATAAAACGGAATGTTCTTATTATTAACTAGCTAAATTTTATACAAATGTACAGCGATAAATCGAAAAAAAAGGGTAACTAGAGATTCAGAATTAGAAAATACTTTTGGAATTGGAGTAAGGAAAAGATGGTAGCTTCGTGGTTAAATCCCAAAAATAACTTAAAAAGCCTCAAGACCCTTATTTACTTAAACCATATTTTATGTCATATTACCCTCGCCGTTATTTAAAATGTGTGGTAAAAGTGTACTAACCATTTGATAATGCATAGTATGCATACCTATATATTGAATTTGTTTTTTATGATATTGTTCATACAATGACGACGTGATAGCTCGATGGGTAGAACACCGGTTAACGTGCAAGCGACTAGTGTTCAAATCCCGGGTCGGGCCTACACCAACTTGTCTTTTCTAAGGACATATGTGTGGTTAATTTATCATGGCTGTTAACGGTGAGGGAAAACATCGTGAGGAAACCCACATGGCTGAGTTGTACTTAGTCATGTGACAGTGTATTCGTACAAAACGGCGATAGGCCTGCCCCTATCACGTGAGTACACTGTCCAAGCAAAACGTGGGTACTCTGAACACCAGGTGACAAAGTCACGTGATGTTCAGAAGTATTAGTACCTCTGCCAACCCCTTCGGGGATATTCGGCGTGAACGTTTATGTTATGTTATTATATTATGTTCATATAAAGTAACATACATAAATACATATACTCACGGCCATAAATCCCAATATGGGGTACCTAGAGCTTCAGAGCTAGAAAATCCGCAGCCACATTTAAGAAAGGAAGCAATAAAGTATCGTTGGTGATGTGTCTTAAACCGCAGCGCCCCAAAACTACTTAAAAAGGCCCATATTCTTAGTTGCCTCTTACGACACCCTTAGGTAGAAAGGGGTAATGACATTCTAAGCCAGCACTACACGGCAATAATGCAAATGGATGCTTACTTCATAATGTAATTAATGGTATTAAGCTAAAATTTCGTTATACTATTTCTTTAAGACGAAGCATGCATATGACAAAATAACTAAACATCACGATATAATGGAATTATCATCTCATTATCAAATGCATATCTAACATGCCTTCTTATCATAGGAATCACAATTCACAAACAGTTTTAATGTGGTATTTTTTTAAAGTTTTTGCTGTGTAGTGTCGGCTTAGTATAGCACTTCCCGTGGGTGTACGTAAGAGGCGACTAAGGGTATTGGGGATTTTAAAGGGATTTTTGGGCGATGCGGTTGGAGACCCATCACCAAACAACTCTATTTTACCATCTTTTCCCCTCTCAAATTCCAAAAGTGGTTGAGGCATTTTCAATTCTTCAGCTCTGGCTCCCCTTTTAGGGATTTATATCCGTGAGTATATTTATGTTTTTTAAAGTTCAAAAGACATTAATGTCATACATGCAACAATCTGTTTATTAGTATACATCAGTGAACGTCGGGGCCTTATTTAAGATCAGATAATTTTAGTTTGTTGTCGTTGATAGATCGACGTGGACTCTGTCAACAAGTGTGCACGTTTTACGATAAAATAAGAAAAAGATGACTTCTTTGACTATTTATCATTTTTAGTCATTTTATTTCTCTATTTTTTCCTAGTTCCAGCTTCCAGTTGTAATGTACAACTCTATAAGCCATAGTATTATGTTCTCTGTGGTTTATTGGTTTTGAATCTCTGTCTGGTTTCTACAATGTGATTTAATGTTTTTTGACATGAATTCCTCATGTGGGGATTATTACTCATAAATAAAAGATGTTATTGAACGTGTAAAAAAGAAACAAAGGATAAAGAAATTTCGCGCTGGATGCCAACTGACACTGTAGCTCAGTTGGCAGAGCGACGGGGGCGTATACCCGAAGGTCGCGGGTTCGAACCCCGCCAGTGTCGAAATTTTTCTTTCCTTTAATAACATCTTCTACAATGTGACTGCCAGACCTAGGTTCTTCAAATGATTGGTGCGATAAATTAAATATTTCGTGATTAACAATACAAAATAGAACCATTTTTTTGCTTATCATTATCACACTCGAATAAAGATTTTCGTTTCTAAAATCTAAGCTGTAAAATAAATCCTACCAAAAACATTAAATGTAAAAAAATGCCAAGTCTCTCGATGCAGTCTTTCCATCGTAAAAAGTTTTGAGATCTCATAGAAGCCAAGTCCTATTCAAAATATTTCGTAGTTATAAATCAACATTTAGTAATTGTATCAATAGTTTTCTTTATATTATAATTATAGTGACTTGGCAATGAGCACAAGAAGAAACAAATAAAACGGCATATTTGGAGGAGTTGAAATTTACACACACCGCATGCGTAAACATTAATATCACAAAATTAATTTTCTTTTGGTTTATCCGTGTCGTCCCAGCCGAATTTCGGCAACGGCAGTCAGTCTTAGTGCACTCTCGATTCATTTACTTTCATAAAGCGATGGCCCGTAAGGTATTCTTAATTATTGTATTGGAACATGTAGTCGGTAGTGACCATCATGATTCACACATAACAAATAATCTGATCACTGGTCTCGTCAGTAACATTGGCATATAATTCCAGGCAGCAAGCAGCTTTTAATTTGTGCTCATTGCCAAGTCACTATAATTATAATATAAAGAAAACTATTGATACAATTACTAAATGTTGATTTATAACTACGAAATATTTTGAATAGGACTTGGCTTCTATGAGATCTCAAAACTTTTTACGATGGAAAGACTGCATCGAGAGACTTGGCATTTTTTTACATTTAATGTTTTTGGTGGGATCTCATTTATTTTTGTAAGTGTATTACTTTCTTTTACTTTTAGGTGACCTCACAATTTCTTGGACGTCAGCTACTGCTTTGCTTAGAACCTATTCTCTATCTCTATCTCTTTTGTTTCTTCTCTGAGGCTTCGTTACTTCTAAGGTAGACAAGTCTGGGCGATATATACTTCGGAGTCGATTATATTCAGCTGTTGCTGTCTCCTGAGCTTTGATACTACTAAAATTCACATTTATTAAATGTAATCCACCCAAACTAGTCACTCTTGAAAGGGCCACGTATGCTTGTTTGACGACTGAAAACTCCCATACATGCTGTATGACAACGAATGAAATAAACACGACCCATCTCCAGGAATAGAGATGACTCTGTGTGGACAAAGGTCGCCATTTATGTACAATATTTCACGTTCCATTACACTATATTTACAATTACTTCTATAACAATAGGGCTTAAACTTATATATATATGCAAACTAAATAGAACTAAACTAACTAACAAATAACTAACTAAATAAATATATATCTACTAACTTACAAACTATAACTAAACTAAATAATACGTAAAGTTCTCCGAATATCAATTATCACTACAATATTTTTTACATATTTTTATTAATCTAATGAAAATTATCGAATTATTTTGAAGTACTACTTACACTGCGCTTTGTAACGAAACCATAGCGCGATTCAGACAGGTACAACGCCATCTATCGAGCGCGCATACAATATTTATCGCAATACAATGGAGTTTTAGCTTTATTAATTTAATGAACTTTATGTATTAATTTGTATTAATGATAGTCTATGTATTACATTTATATTATTCTTTTCTATTCTATGTATGTATTCATCCAATTAAATAGGTACTTGAACAACGAACAAAGTAAACAATGCAGTCAAAATCCATACATAATGTTCTTGCCAAACCGCAAATATAAAATTGTTTTCTATGGCATATAATTTTTTAATGTTTTTATAATTTTTCCTTTATATGTGGCTAATGACCTATCTTGGTGCAAAATTTGAAGTTTCTAAGTCTGCTAGAAGTACCTTAGATTTTTGATGATCTGTCAGTGAATCAGTGAGTCAGTGAGTGACAAAATGGTGTAACTTTGATCGACCGTAACTCCTAAACTATTAATTAATTTGGCGTGTAATTTCGAACTTAAGCTTGTTCTAATGCCTACTATAATTCACCGAAAACCTAAACTCCTAGCTTTGTCCACGTCGAAGATATAGGGGGGGCGAAACAGCCGCGAACCGCTTCGAGAAAAGATGGTACGGCCGTGCCCGTTTTGCTCGAGACTTGGCAGGGGCACTGCCGTGCCCCCAGATTTTAGCTATCCAATCTGAAGCTTAAAATGTTGTTGACTTTAGTATCAAAATTGAGTAAAGAATCCTCGATTAATGCTCTGTCATTTTCCATCTCCTACTACTTCGTTGATGTGTACTTATACTAAAATATACGAATATTCCAAATAACTATTTAATGCAATAAATAAAATCCAAATAACTAAATTCAGACCACACCGTTACCATGTTTACTGAGTCCCAACCACTTCCTAACAGCGTTTCCTACACAGCACAGAATATGTTTATTTCTACGGGCGGTTTCACTGACATAAAACTTTATTACTTTACGTAAACTGGGAAATGAAGTTTAACTCGAACTATTTAATATTATTGCGAAACCTAAGAATATCTAAACTAACAGATACGTACTGTGATTAGAAGCAGCTAAAAAATGCTCATTAGACAACAATGTAATACTACGCCTTGTATATTTATACATACATACATATACTCACGGCCTTAAATCCCAAAAAGGGGTAACCAGATCTTTAGAGCTAGAAACTCCTCGGCCACATTTGAAAGTTGATAGGGGATAAGATGGTAGAAATAAAGTGTCATTGGTGACGGGTCTCCAACCGCAACACCAAAAAACCACTTAAAAATACCCACATTCTATTACACATACATTAATAAATACCATACGACGCCTTGGATATTGATTACAAATGGCTTTACAAATGGTTCATAAACTTTGAAGAACACATATGTTCGTACCATTAAGTGATAGCCGTAAGGGCTTTGGTGGCGACATGGCGGGTAAGCGGGTATATAGGTAGTATCTTTCTCCTCACGCACATTGCTAGAAATATTTGCTTTGACCTTTGCTTAAGACCATTGTGGACATGTTTAGTCCAGCTGGAGACATTCATTTGAACTTATGATGATGAGGTATAAAACAATGTGTAAGTTAAAGTTTCCGCCTGTGTCGAAATTTTTCTTTCCTTTATTTATTCTTTATTTATAAGTTAAAATTTGTTTCCAGCAATTAGTGCAGTGTAGAGAATGTTGCAACCGTCATAGCTCAGTGGGTAGAACACCACTGATCGTGCAGAGTATGAGGGTTCAAATCCTGAGTCGGGCCTACATCAATTTGATTGTTAAAGGGGAGGGAAAACATCGTGAGGAAACCTACGAAGTGGAGTTGTACTTAGTCATGTGACAGTGTATTCGTACAAAACGGCGATAGGCCTGCCCCTATCACGTGAGTACACTGTCCAAGCAAAACGTGGGCACTCTGAACACCAGGTGACAATGTCTCATGATGTTCAGAAGTATTAGTATCTCTGCCAATCCCTTCGGGGATATGCGGCTTGAACGTTTGAGTTTGTGTAAAGAATGTCTGCGCCGACGCAACTACTCTCATTGTCGAGCTTTCTCCGCGCTAGGTGTCCGCAGACAGATGCCAGTAAACGTCTAGCTGGTCTAAAGGTCACGTCACACGCTGTAGAATGTTACCGGACCAGTAGTAAGCGGATTTGCTGAGTTTAAATTTTGTTGGTTATCAAAGTTGTGATCTAAATGGATGGGAATATTTTGTTTAGTTATATTGCGCTTGCGGACTAGCGAAATGGTGATAGGAAATAAATAAATAATTAATTACTTATAGGTACTTAATTATATAGATAAATTATGTGTTTTCACAGAAGTTTTAATAAAAATAGTCATTGATTTTGTTTGTTGAAAGGAGGTTCATTAAAACGAATGTCAATCAAGTCCATTTCACACGACAGTCAAGCAATATTAAGTCGATCAATAAAAAAAATTGTTATAATTAATTAATGTATCTAATTCTTTAGCAGAAAAACAATAAAAAAAATTGTTATAATTAATTAATGTATCTAATTCTTTAGCAGAAAAACTGGTTTATCATTAATTCAAATTGAAATATGATGAGTCCAAGCATTTGGTTGCCTAGGCCAACACAGACCAATACAATAATAAAAAAGAAATGACATGTCATAGGTTTAGGATATCTCTTTGGCTTATCAGTAGCATAAACTCAGCATACAATTTTAAAACAGTAAATTTCTGTTAAACTGCTAAAACAACACTTAAGATAAATTAATGTTACGTACCGGGTTCTTAATTTGATAAATACCAGTCACACTTTCGTGCAATAAGGTGTAATTATATTTATTGACCAATAACGCACTTTACACAACACAACAAACACTATCGATAATTAACTATCGATACTCGCACTAATTAACAACACTAATTTACTCCGTTATAGTAACACTGTCCACACCGTTAAGCTTATTTCCGTAATCCGTATATCACTGCACTGTCGTATTTAATTTCTTCGCTCTAGTATTTCGCTTGTTCTCGCTTTAGTTCTTCGCACTCGAATAAATCCGTAGCACGCGTCGCTCTTTATATATGCCAAATCTCAAATACGCGAATATTACAGAAAGTTCTAGTACCACATTCTCGAAAAGTCGATATTCGAGAAACATCTAGTAATTCCTTTACTTATTAGAATACTAGTAACGCCATCTGTTATCTAGTAGTGGCAAATCCTATCTCCTACTTGCGAACAGATGTCGTAACATTACCCCCTCCTTACATTAATACTCGTCCCGAGTATTATTGCTTCCATGGTACTTCGCAAGTCGATCGATGTGAACTATTTTCCAAGCCCCTCTAGGTTGGCGTTGAATTCTGTACGTTACATCGTTTATTCTAGTGACCACCTTGTACGGTCCTTCCCACCTATTTTGTAACTTAGGGGACTTCCCTTTCTGGCGAGTTGGATTGTGTAACCAGACGAGCATACCCTCTTCGAAACGCGGCGTGTTAGCTTTACGGTCATATCTGGTTTTCATCTTTTCACTAGCATGTAAACCATTTTCACGCACTAGGGAATGTACATCTTGCATTCTTTCCCTCAAATCGCTTACATATTCAGTTACACTCTGCGGCTCATCTGGTGACCCTCCTGTCAACAAATCTACAGGCAATCGTAGCTCTCTTCCGAAATTGACGAAAGCAGGTGTTTCCTTCGTGCTTTCGTGAACAGCTGACCGGTAAGACAGTAAAAATAATGGAATGTGTTTGTCCCAGTCCTTCTGATGTTTTTCAACCATCTTCGCCAACTGTCTCTCCAGTGTTTAGTTGAACCTCTCCACCATTCCATCTGACTGAGGATGATATGGCGTCGTCCTGGTTTTATGCATTCCAAGCAGTTTGCACACCTCTTGAAATACTTGTGACTCAAAATTTCTTCCCTGGTCAGAGTGTATCTCCAGGGGCACGCCAAATCGACAGATCACTTCCTCAACCAGTTTTGTAGCCACAGTTATTGCTTCTTGATTGGGTATGGCAAACACTTCAGGCCACTTAGTGAAGTAATCCATCACCACCATGAAATATTTATTTCCGGACTCTGATTGTGGAAACGGTCCAGCCACATCAACGGCAATCCTCTCCCAGGGAGCTCCCACATTGTACAACCGTAATCCCCCTCTACTCCGGGTCTGCGGACCTTTCACCGCGGCACACGTTGTACATTTCCGGCACCAGTCCTGTACGTCGTCCCTACAATGAAGCCAGTAAAACTTCGCACGAACCTTCTGCAACGTACGATTTACCCCAAGATGCCCGCCCGAAACACCGTCATGTGTTTCCCGCAGTACATCTTTAACCTTGGCTCTGGGCACGACCAATTGTAGGTGCTCTTCCTTACCGTTGGGTTTCTCCCACCTCCGGTACAGTAGACCATTGATCAGAACCAGGCTGTTCCATTGCGCCCAGTAAGCTTTCGTACTCACTCCTGTGGACGCTACTTCACTCCAAGCCGGTTGATCGTGTTTTTCCTTCTTCCATTTCATGATGGGTCTGAGGTTCTCATCTTCTTCTTGGGCCTTCTGCATAGCTTCTGTTTCCCATCCATCCAATGGACAAATTCGAGTCACTTTCACGACCTCCTCCTTCGACTCTTGCTTCCTGCAATGTTTACAGTCTTCCGGACACGGTCTACGTGAAAGCGCGTCTGCATTGCCATGAGATTTACCACTACGGTGCTCGTTTCCCTGGACGTTTGCGGCAGGAGCCTCTGCCTGCCTCTTTTCTTCCTTCCTCAGCGGGCAACTTAATCGCAAATGGCCCCTTTTCCCGCAGCCATAACAAATCGGTCCAGTACTCCTTCCGACGGATGCTTTCATGACCTTGACGTCCTCATTTGCTTCCGCAATCTCACGAAGTCGATGAGTTTGGCGCGTATCCTGGCGGCAAGCTTCAACTTCTAAAGCGTTCGCCAAGGCATCCTTGAGAGACGTGTGGTGTTGAAGTCTCACCGCTGTTCTCACTTCGATATCTCTGATGCCGTCGACAAATGCTTGCACCAGGTTCATTTCCACCGTCTTCGGATCTACACTGGGATAGGCCTTGCGGACGAGCTTCTCGATTTCAAGGGCCCACTGCTGAAGTCCCTCTCCGGAACGCTGGACCCTATCACGCAGCTGAGCGCGGAACACGTGCTCCAGGTGTCGCTCTCCATAGCGAGACTCCAACGCATCCAGCAGGTCCTTGAAACCACCACTCGGAGTCGGCAGCGCCTCTATTACTGACAGTGCTTGACCTCGGAGCGCCACCGTCAGTGCAGTCAAACACTGTTCATCAGTCCAACCATTGGCAGCCGCAACAGTCTGGAACTGATGTCTATACGCCGACCAGGATGTTGTTCCGTCGTAGGGAGGAACCTTCACACGAGGACCATGGACAGCTACTACATTCTCACCGGAGACAACCTTGACCGGTCGTGATTCAAGCTGCAGAACCCTTTTCTCCATTCCGCGGAAGTCGGTCTTCATGTCATCGATATCTTTCTCAATAGTGGTTACCTGCTCCTTCATCTGCTCTACGTCTTTTTCCACAGTAACCACCCGACCACTGACTTCATTGACCGCAGTGAGAACTTGTGAGAACTTAGTTTGCTGTTCCTCGCGCAACTCACGAACTTCTTGTTTCACAACACCCTGTACCTCCGAATGTATGTTTTTTTTAACATCCTGTACCTCCGAATGTATGTTTTTCACAACATCCTGTATGCTTTGTTGTGCTTCACGCATGCTTTGAAACATTTCAACTATCATCGCCAAGTCAGTATTAGTTGCGGCCGCCGGCGCCGTTGATGTAGACGGCGCGTTAGTCACCGCGGACGTCTCCTCTGGAATGTCACTCCGAGGGTTCGTGACCGATGACCTCATTTCCGACAGCTGTTCACCCTCTGCGGCTTTCTGAGCGCGTGTCTTCACACCCTCTCTTCCGTCTTCCTTCGGCATTACTGGCATCTTCAAATCCACTTCTGTCACCAATTGTTACGTACCGGGTTCTTAATTTGATAAATACCAGTCACACTTTCGTGCAATAAGGTGTAATTATATTTATTGACCAATAACGCACTTTACACAACACAACAAACACTATCGATAATTAACTATCGATACTCGCACTAATTAACAACACTAATTTACTCCGTTATAGTAACACTGTCCACACCGTTAAGCTTATTTCCGTAATCCGTATATCACTGCACTGTCGTATTTAATTTCTTCGCTCTAGTATTTCGCTTGTTCTCGCTTTAGTTCTTCGCACTCGAATAAATCCGTAGCACGCGTCGCTCTTTATATATGCCAAATCTCAAATACGCGAATATTACAGAAAGTTCTAGTACCACATTCTCGAAAAGTCGATATTCGAGAAACATCTAGTAATTCCTTTACTTATTAGAATACTAGTAACGCCATCTGTTATCTAGTAGTGGCAAATCCTATCTCCTACTTGCGAACAGATGTCGTAACATTAACAAAGGTAGTTTGTTAATAATTCCTGCCACTGACGACAGTGTGAGCAGTTAAGTATTTCCTGGCAGTGTGTGTGGGCCTTAATGTCAAGTGCTCGATGTGGTTTCCTGTTATCAAGCCAGTGCAAGATGTTTAATGCGAGAATCCTGTTCTCCGTCTCGAACTGGGAAGGGGCTGTCAGTGGTGACATTAAACTTGGACTTAAGTTGAAGTTGATCGGTTAAGTTTTATGAAACGAAGTTTATGGGATTTTGTACTAAATGGCGTAATGATATTGATCTTGCATTATATTGATTGATTTCGATATGATTTTTAAGTAGACTTTAGTAGAAAATACAAGAGATAGATTTTAATAAATTAAGAAATAAATATTTTTTTTCAACACAACTGATTTTATTTCACAATAAAAAATATAGTGAGATACACAAATAGTTAATAATGTGAAATATTCATTTTTCCGTATTCTTTTCTATAAACAGCACTGAATTATACCATACCTTCATCGCAACCATCGTCTTACGGCTTACGTCGGCAAAGAATAATACTATCTACTTGTTTACCGACCGAAATGTTATGAATTGTTAAAGATGTAAGTTGAATTTGAGTTGCGAGGGTTTCAATGCTAATGCTTAAAAGTGGATTGCTCAACTGTTCATGACATATCCGTAGAAAATTCCGCGTATCACCTGAAACATTTGTACCGTGAAAAAGTCCCGTTGAATTACAGTAACCGCGATTTGACATTATTATTGCGGTTACACCTTGTCATCGGAGCGAGTGGCGTAACGGCGCGGCCTGCGATCATGTGGGTCACAGTTCAAATACCGGCCTACTACGATCAAATCCGTTTGTATTATTTACACTCAAAATAATGTGTACTTGGCCTAGTATAACTTTGCATTTATTCTTACGGCTATAAATCCTAAAAACGGATAGCAAGAGCTTTAAAAACGGAAATGGAAAGAAATAAGTGTTGTTATTAAGATATAGAGCTCTTTATATATATTTTAGAAGATGATGATGTAAAAAGTATTGCTGAGACTGTAACACAACAATGACCAACGCATTACAAAAATAAAAACATATCAGAATATGAGTACCTTTTAATAAATGTTTAATTTAACGTTATAATTACTTGAGAGTAGCGTTTTCCCCACCGTTTCGAAATGTGACAGAACATAATTGGAGGATAAGAGTGCTAAGGCCTTGCTCTTCAAAATCATGGTAGAAATGTGCAGGCCAAGAGATGGGAGAGCCAAGAAATAGATGATAGAATGATAAAAATAAATCTAACTTTACTTCGGATTCGAAAATTGTACTCTTGTTAGAAAAACCCGTAAGAAACTAATGAAGACACATCTTTTGTAAGTCAGATTACAATGTGGTGTACGACTGAAGATATCCCGACTACAGTACCACCAATCAGTTACATCTATTATTTGCGTACCAAATTGTAGTAACCTTTTAAATGAAGACTGAGTATTGTTAATTTGAACTACTTTTCTGTTACATTTATAATGCTGTGTAGTGTCGGCTTAGAATAGCACTACCCCATTTCTTCCGGTGGTTGTACGTAAGAGGCAACTAACGGTATTGGGGCTTTTTAAGGAATTTTGGGCGATGCGGTTGGAGACCCATCACCAACAACCTTTATTTTACCATCTTTTCCCCACGCATCTTCCAAAAGTGGCTGAGGAATTTCTGATTCCTTAGCTCTGGCTACCCTTCTAGGGATTTATAGCCGTGAGTATATATATGTATGTATGTAAAATTTTACACATAGTATTCATTGTTTAATTCTGTAGTAGTATGTATCGTAGTTGGGCACGTTCGAGGGAGTGCTAAGATCAGAATATCAGTTGGAGTCACGTTTATGGCGCTCAATTATCATATTGTGCTGATTAACATATTTAGCCTAAACTTGAAGTCGTGTTTTACATATTAGGCATTTTTTCCCCTGTTTATTAACATATTTTATCAATTCACTTGTCTTATTTTTTGCAGTTTATTAGGTGGATCTTTTTACCATTTATACAATATCAACCAATACAAATGATCTGCCTTTGATAGGCCACCCACAAGGTTTTCCACAGCAACCTTAACCAAATCAGCGTTCCAGCGTTTGAGGCACTTGCCTTCACCACATCATTTGATAGGTGTCTACCACTCTAGAAACTTTAAAGAAAATGAAAAGATTGATGAATTTAGATAAAGTTTGACAGGCTTACAACAATTGTACAAATGAAAGAAAGAAAGAAAGAAAGAAAGAAGAGACATTTATTCACATTTGAACTATTAACTACTACACAGTTTACTTGAATATTAAAATTGTAAAAGAGATATAAAAAGTGATACAAAATAAAATAAAATAAATGAAACAAATGTGAATAGGTCCTGCCTCAGCTTATTTTTGTGCGTTTTACACACAAATCAGAAAACAATAGTGTCTGCCTACCCTAATGCATACTAACGGTGTCGGTGTGAGTATATGTTAGTGTGTATGGATTTAGTGCATTTCAGGTTTTCTATTTAGTAACATATCGAAGTAGATCTATTATTGACATTAAAATTTGATTTGGATTTGAATCGATGGACGACGGAGACATTTATCCGGCCAAATGCAAGTTTTATATTGGAACCGTTTTCATATTACTTTACTTTCGCGACTGCCTCATGGTCTTTACTTTCTTACGCATATCGTATTTCATGGGCAACGGGAAGTAACATTAAGATTAAGCTCTCTTATTATTGGTACATACATACTCACCGCTAGAGCTATTTTTTTTTGCTAAGTTTTTATTTAGCCATTTTGGAAATTGAAGAGGGAATTAGTGGTAACATATCTTATTGCTAAACAACCTCGATAGCTTAGTGGTCCCACTAAGCTCCGATTGAGTTGCTGAGAGATATAGATTCGAGTAGTGACCAGGAACAACGCCTGTCTAGAGCGTGTTTTCAAAGAACAGGTGTACATACATACATACATATACTCACGGCTATAAATCCCTTACCGGGGTAGCCAGAGCTTTGGAATGAGAAATTCCTCAGCCACTTTTGGAAGTTTAGTGGGGAAAAGATAGTTATAATAAATGTTTTTGGTGACGGGTCTCCAGCAACATCGCCCAAAAATCACTAAAAAAGCCCCCTATACCCTTAGTCGCCTCTTACGATCACCCACGGGTAGAAATGGGGTAGTGTTATTCTAAGCCGACACTACACGGCAAACATATCTTATTGCTATACAACCTCGATAGCTTAGTGGGACCTCCGATTGAGTTGCTGAGAGATATAGCTTCGAGTAGTGACCAGAAACATCGCCTCCTGTCTAGAGCGTGTTTTCAAAGAACAGGTATGTGAATCTTTAATGAAAATTGTTAATAGTGAGAGTAAACAAAGTGAGAGAATCCACATGATATAATAAATTTACTCAGTCAAGTAACTGTAGCAGTGTGTTCCTCCTATACATGTCTCCACCTGAAAGACGTTCTAGGTTACTTAAAAATAAAGTTGTTACAACATTGAGAAGAGATTATGTCCTTCAGTATGCGAATCTACCTACGCTTTCCGGGATAATCCAAGAAAATGCACTGTCGTCAATCTAGACACGAGCTAATATTTTAAGTAAGTGTCGACAGATGTATCGGTAGCGAAGATGGGTGGCCGACTTCGGCGGTTATAATTAACTCTGGATAAATGTCAGGCGGAAGTGATACCTGGCGAAGTGGCGAGCAAGCTGACAGACGCACAGACATGCCCAATCAGTACAGACACATTTAGTTGACAACAAAGGGAAGCGTAGATTAATAAGTACCAGCTGTTGTAAATGTAACTGAAGTCTCTTGTGCAAAAATGGTTTTTACTTATCACACAGTATAAAAAAATAGAAAGAAAGAAAGAAAGAAAAAACATTTATTTGGTATATAACAAAAACAAAAAATACACATTATAAAAATAATAAAAAAGTAAGTAATGTTCTTGCGACCAAAAACCGCGCCGCCTCCCTGCTGAGTGTAAATAATAAAAAAGCATGTATGAGAAGATTGACGGATGTAAACAAAGCTAGAAAGGTTTGTCAGGATCGTACAAAGTGGCGATCATAGTCTCTGCCTTGACGGGCAACAACGAGCGTGAGTAAAAGTAAGTAAGTACTATTTTTCAACTGTATAATTATGTAAGTAACTTTACCGTATAGCAAATAGCATCTGAACAGCCAATCGAGACTCAATGCGACAAAAAACTAGTATCACTTCCTCCGCATCAGTCAATAACCTCTCCGTCGATCATTACTTCTTACAATGATATCCATTACCGACTGCGCACGGCAATGAAGTTATTACGCGGATTACTAACGAGCAATGAATAATGAATTTCTAGTTGCAGGAAAGAGCCATTAAGCTTTGTCGGTTCGCGGACTTATGGAAGTCGATAGTTATTAAAATTACCGTTATGCCTTAAGGGGTAATCAGAGATATTCATTTTTGAATTAGTTTTTGTGTCGAATCAGTGGTGCAGATGAGTAGAGATATTAATGACCGGAAAAGTTGGATTTAATTACGGACATAGAATAGAATAGAATAGAATAGAATAGAATAGAATAGAATAGAATAATCATTTATTTGCCAGAATAAGAGTATACAGAGATATCAACAGTTACAAAAATGTCCTTGCTTATTCTACTAACAATATTAGCGTGCAAATATTTACATCAAAATTATCTTCCTATAGAAAGATAATTTGAAATTAAGAACAAAATTAACATTACAGCACCATAGACAATTTCCATAATATTATTTACAGTCTTAGTTTTATTATATTTGTCAAATTTTAATTATTAAGCATAGATTTATTTTTATTCATTAATTAACAATGTCAAAGTTTATTATATAATTCAGTCAATACCTTTAAATCATAAATACATTTTATGTCAACAACACATTATAGCGTCAAAATTTATCACATAAATAATCACTGACACTGTAGTACATTTTATTAACTAAGAAATTGTGTAAAGATAATTTAAATTTAGTCATTGGTAATTCTTTAAAACTTGCAGGTAACTTATTAAATATTGTGATTGCCATAGAATAACAATTGCGGGAAAATAATTCTAGTCGCCTTTTTGGGATATATAATTTACCTTCGTGCCTTTTACTATAGGTAACGACTGCATCTGAGTGTTTAACAAACAAATTTGGATGTTTTTTTACAAACAGGCACATTTCAAATATGTATAAACACGGTACGGGTAAAATGTCAAAAGATTTAAACAAAGGTTTACACGAATCATCATAGTTTGCTCCAGCTATAGCTCTCATGCATTTTTTTTGTGCTATTAGTACTCTGTTTACATCTACTGAATTGCCCCATAGTATTATTCCGTACCGGATAATACTTGATACGTAGCCATGGTATGCAAGCAGAGCACTTTTTTCTGATGTTCCTTGCTTTAGTCGTTTAAGGACATATATGAAGCTATCTATTTTGCTTAACAACTTTTCAATGTGCGGTTTCCAACTGCAAAATTTATCTAAAGTGAAACAACATAATATAATTAGAACTGCGGTATTTGGAAAGGCACAATAACTTTGCGATAGTTAACAATTCACTCATTCATTTGGATACTATAGCGATACAGTCAAAGGCGAATTTATAAGAAAATTTAAGATATTAAAAGTGGAGGAATATCGTAAAGCAGTCAGCTGATGGTTTCCCAAGCCCTGGCCTTTTAAAAGACAAAACCGCGGGTACTTCAGGCTCAAACTTTCTCAGCCACTTTTGTTCTAACCGATTTAGCGTAGGTACACAACCTATTCCCCGCACCATCGCCTGGGCGGCCCTCAGCTGCCAACAAACGTCATGATGAAGCTGCACAGGCCACAGGGCAGCAGGAACTAATCCTTTCGAAAAAAAAACACATTTTAAAGATAAGCGGAGTCTATATTGTAAAATAAAGGATGCTTTTTGAGAAGTCTCCAGTGATATTTTCAATACTCACTTGAAAATCTCTAATACCTTTATTTACCTTAGACGACACCCGTGGAAAAAAAAGGTGAGTGTTATTTATATCTGACACTACACTGCTATTATTATTTTTTATTATATTTTTTTCGGCGATAGGCCTGCCCCCTATCACGTGAGTACACTGTCTAAGCAAAACGTGGGTACCTTCTCTGGATACTAGATGGCGCTGCCATTTGAGTTCAGAAGTATTGCTGCCTCTGCCAACCCCTTCGGGGATGAACGGCGTGAACGTTTATGTAATGTTATGTTATTTTTTCCCTAGTATGATTAGGAAATTACAGACCAAAACACCTGTTTCACTACTAAACATCTGCTCTGAAGTTAGAAGTTACTCTCCACCCCTTTGTTAATATACAGCGTGAATGTTAGTATTTGAGTTCGAGAGATATAAGCTTGTATCGTTAACATTAGCTTCTATTTTAAAACCTTCAAAACTCGTTGCCCAAGGGAGTATAAACCACGAAAATTCAAATTAGTATTTCCTATGTTTATTTTCGCAACTCAAACTCTATTAGGCAAGCCAGTTCACGTGTAAGCTCACACTATCACGGCTAACAGTACACATTATACAGCATGTTCGGACTACATCTACTGCTAGTTTTAATGTAACATCCTGTATCAAGTATCATTCAGCTGGCGCTTCCGTCGCGATCACTCAGTCATACATAACTCAAAAACGTTCACGCCGTGTTTCCCCGAAGAGGTTGGCAGAGAAACTAATTCTTCTGAACATCACTTGACATTGTCACGTAGTGTTCAGAGTACCCACGTTTTGCTTGGACAGTGTACTCACGTGATAGGGGGAAGGCCTATCGCCGTTTTGTACGAATACACTGTCACTGTCACTGTCAATTTGCTGTGCAGTGTCGGCTTAGAATAGTACTACCCCATTTCTTCCGGTGGGTGTACGTAAGAGGCGACTAACGGTATTGGGGCTTTTAAGGGATTTTTGGGCGATGCGGTTGAAGACCCATCACCAACAACCTTTATTTTACCATCTTTTCCCCACTCAACTTTCCAAACGTGGCTGAGGAATTTCGAATTCCTTAGCTCTGGCTACCCCTTCTAGGGATTTAAAGCCATGAGTATATGTATGTATGTACGTACACTGTCACATGATTAAGTACAGAGTCAAGCCTACACCAATTTGCCTTATCTATACACTTCTTTTTTGCACTGTCACACGATGGAGTACCCCTTCACCATGACGGTTTCCTCACGATGTTTTCCCTCACCGTTAACAACCATGATCAATTAACCACACATATGACTTTAGAAAAGACAAATTGGAAAAAACCCATTAAACTGATTACTCTTATATACGTGTCAACGGGGCTTTTAACATTTTAATTAATGAGAAGTAAGCGTGTAGTGTTACACGTACACACACACACACATGCACCTTGTTAAACACATGTTTAGCATATGCTTAATTAAACACTCTCCATTCTTGTACTCGGCTTCTTACTCAACTATGTGCGTACTTTTCAAGTTGTTTTGAGGTTAATAAGGCAAAGGGTTAGTCTTGAATTCGATTAAGATACGTAATTATGCTGTGTAGTGTCGGCTTAGAATTACACTACCCCATTTTTTCCGGTGGGTGAACGTAAGAGGCGACTAACGGTATTGGGACTAGTAAGGGATTTTTGGGCGATGCGGTTGGAGACCCATCACCAACAACCTTTTATTTTACCATCATTTCCCCACTCAACTTTCCAAAAGTGGCCGAGGAACTTCTAGTTCCTTAGTCTTGGCTACCCCTTCTAGAGATTTACAGCCGTGAGTATATGTATGTATGTAATAAGACTTTGTCGTGCATGAACCAATATGATCTTAAGAAGCAAGGAAAGATAAATTTCGTAACACTGGTTACTTGGCACCATAGCTCAGTTGGCAGAGCGACTGGGGCCTAGATCGGGGTGTCACAGGTGCAAGTCCTGCTGGTGCCGAAATTTTTCTTTCCTTGATTGATTAGTAAGATACGTACTTGTGGTAGATATCTATACGCTACGATATAGAAAAAAAAGAGTAAGGCGTAGCTCTATTATGAATTGAGGCCTAGGTTAAATTGTCGCCTTAATGTTACACTTTCAAATGAATAAAGAATTATTTTAATGTACAGGAATATGGGCTTCTCAATTTATTTTTTTTATTTGAGAAAGTTAAGGTAACTTCTGAGGGACATAGGCTATGCATACGTCATCTTCATCCGTCTTTAAATGTCCACTTTTGGATTTAGGCTCCCCCAAAGATGACCACAACGATTGATCCGGTGCTGCCCTCATCCATCGGCTTTCTGCAGCATTCACCTGGTGGGAAGCCCACACTGTGTCTGGTAGGAGTCCACCTCTTCAAAACCTTAGGGCCCTTTAGTTTCTTACATCTGTGGGAGTCATGTTAGAGCGCACACTACTGCGGACGCACTCGCACATAGCAGCTTCTCACTAATATTCCTACATCGCGGAGTATAAATGTTTTTCGAGTTAAGCATAGATACAAATTTTAAGTTGGTACACAGCAGGGTGTACTGGCCAGTATATTTTTGCTGTTCTCACCCAACCATAGGTTCTCCCCACCACTAATATGTACGCATTATTGCCTTTATGTTGATAACGATCGACAGTCTTGCCTACTCTAAAGGGAATAAATGGCGTCGGTATATATGTATGTATGTTAAAGTTTTCGCTTAATATATACATCAAAAACCCGTGTAAGTAAAGCTAGTATAGATAGCTTGTAGGTATGTTTTGCTAAATAATTCCAATGAAATCGCTTTTGTTAGCGCGGGAGTGCCGGAGACAACTATTAAATAGTTGTTCTGAGTTGTTATCACTGTCCAAAGAAATACGTTTTATTGTTATCTTATTTACTGGGTAATTAATTGAATTGAATTTAATTTACATTACCTAGATTCTTCTATACATACTTAAATATACTCACGGCTATAAATCCCTAGATGGGGTAGCCAGAGCTAAGGAATTAGAAATTCCTCAGCCACTTTTGGAAAGTAAGTGGGGAAAAGATGGTAAAATAAAGGTTTTTGGTGACGGGTCTCCATCCGCATCGCCCAAAAATCCCTTAAAAGCCCCAATACCGTTAGTCGCCTCTTACGTACACCCATTGGAAGAATTGGGGTAGTGCTATTCTAAGCCGACACTACACAGCAAAGCCGACACTACACAGCAATACCTAATGAATCTTTTGAAGAAAATGATAATCATGTGTATTGGTATCAATATCTTTTTGAAATAAAGTTTATAATTAATTACGAGGTATTTTCGAATATTTTTTTAATTATTATTTCATTAAAAAGCTTAACTTTTTGCGCAGCGAACGGTTAGGTCTTTGGTTTGAATCACAGAGGGTACATTTTTAAGAAATCCCAGTCTCTGTAGTCCCAAAAAAGAGTAGCCACAGCGTTAGAAGCCAACTTTTAGGAGTCCAGTGTGGCAGATATTATAAAGTAAAGGATAGTTGGGTTTATATTACCAGCTACATCGCCTAACAATCACTTAAAAAACCTCTATACCCTTTATTCAATTACATACATACATATACTCACGGCTATAAATCTCTAGAAGGGGTAGCCAGAGCTAAGGAATTAGAAATTCCTCAACCACTTTTGGAAAGTTATGTGGGGAAAAGATGTTTAAATAAAGGTTTTTGGTGATGGGTCTCCAACCGCATCGCCCAAAATCCCTTAAAAGCCCCAATACAGATAGTCGCCTTTTACGCGTACACCCGCCGGAAGAAATGGGGTAATGCTATTCTAAGCCGACACTACACAGCTATTTATTCAATTACCATGCTCATAACCGTCGGTTTTAGCTGCTAGCGTGGTAGTGGTCGTTAAAGTTTGCTGACCTGCACTTGGCCAGCGAGGTGGCCTATGGTCTATCAACCCAATATGGGTAAGCGCGAGCCTCCTCTGTGGGTGTATGAGAGATGTGATAATTACACTAGACATTGCGATAGGAATTCCATAAGTAACAACTTTTATAATCATATTTTTTACACTTTTATATTAGCTTCACCTGTATGTATGTAACCGACTCCTTTGAACTCGATTTAGACCAACTTTACACGGACCGATTCAAACTTTGTACACTTATCAAGAACCAATACCAATATAATAATTTCAGTTGGTTCAGCACTACATACATACATACATATACTCACGGCTATAAATCCCTTAACGGGGTAGCCAGAGCTTTGGAATGAGAAATTCCTCAGCCACTTTTGGAAGTTGATTGGGGAAAAGATGGTAATAATAAATGTTTTTGGTGACGGGTCTCCAACCACATCGCCCAAAAATCACTTAATAAGCCCCTATACCCTTAGCCGCCTCTTACGATCACCCACGGATAGAAATGGGGTAGTGTTATATTAAGCCAACACTACACGGCAAAAATAAATAAAGTTTATAAAAAACTGAAAAACACGCTTTTGAAGTACTTCTAACTGAATAGTGAAAAATAACTCCTAATATAAGCTGAAAATCATAAAAAAAGCGTCGGGCAGTCTTATTTTTAGCAATATTTTTCGTCTATCGCGCCAACCCACGCTTGCCTATCAATGTAACATTCTAAATTATTTTACTTGGATTTACGAAAAGCATCTTGGTTACTGACCTGTTTGAATTATAACAAATTAATACTCATTAAAATTGACTGCCTGCGTGGTCTCTCGGATAAGCGCTTAGTTTCAAGTACGGAGGTCTCGGGTTCGATCCCCGGGGGGTGGTAACCTTACAAATTTTATTTGTAAGGTCTAACCCAGTTTAGAAGGATATTGCAGGCTTGAATCACCTGAATATCCAAAAAATAACATGATTCCTTGCTTCGGAGGGCTCGTTAAGCCGTCGGTCCCGGCTACTATTACGGTAGTAGTCGTTAGTCTGCCAACTCGCAATTGGCCAGCGTGGTGGACTATGGCCAAACCGCCCTATATAGGGTCGGCTCGAGCCCCTTGGTAGGGACATTATATGGGCTGAGAGAAATACTCGATCCTTATTTTACCAATTTAATCGTCTATATTGGGCCTTTCACCTTTAGGAAGAGCATCAAGATAACATTTCCAAAGAGAAAAGCATGACAATCAGAATAGAGGCATTGTTCCCTCACGGTTGACCTCCGCAGTACAATGGCCGCCGGGGGACATACACGTGAATATTTGCATATAAAAACAAAACTGCTCGGATGAAAATAGTCTGCTTATACTTGTGTATGTATCGTATGCAAATTATTTTAATTTGTTATTTTGCTGTGTAGTGTCGGTTTGGAAATAACACCTATCTAATTCTTATAACGGATGTCGTAAGAGGGTAGTTAGGGTTTTGGGGTTTTTTCAGGGATTTTTGACTGATGCGATTGGATACGCATCACCAATAAAATTTATTTAACAATATTTTCCTTACTTAACTTCCAAAGGTGGCTAAAGAAATTTCTGATTCTGAAGTGAAGTGAAGCAGTTTTGGGGCAACATTGCTGGAGACCCACCCAAGCCTTATTCTACCAACTTTTTCCCACTTAAGTTCCAAAATTGCTTTTAGGATTTATAGCATACATTCATACATACATATACTCACGGCTATAAATCCCAGGAAGGGGTAGCCAGAGCTAAAGAATTAGAAATTCCTCAGCCAATTTTGGAAATTTGAGTGGGGAAAAGATAGTAAAAATAAAGGTTGTTGGTGATGGGTCTCCAACCGCATCGCCCAAAATCCCTTAAAAGCCCCATTACAGTTAGTCGCCCCTTATGTACACCCGCCGGAAGAAATGGGGTAGTGCTATTCTAAACCGACACTACACGGCAAATTATAGCCTTGGGTAGATTAATATATTTGAACGCTGTGGTTTATCGACAGGTTGGTAGAGGTATTAATTCTTCTTAAAACTCAAACGTTCACGCCGTATATCCACGAAAGGGTTGGCAGAGGTACTACTACTACTGAACATCACGTGACATTGTCCCCTGGTGTTCAGAGTACCCACGTTTTTCTTGGACAGTGTACTCACGTGATAGGGGGCAGGCCTATCGCCGTTTTTTACGAATACACCTGACCCATGAATAAGTACAACTTAGCCATGTGGGTTTCCGCACGATGTTTTCCCTCACCGTTAACAACCATGATAAATTAACCGAACGTATGTCTTTAAAATAAAATAATAAATAAAAATGATTTATTCACAACAATAAGAGTTGCAAATGATGTTCATTTCATAAAATATATCAGCCCTTTACTTGCTCTGCCATATAACGTGTTCGAAAAGACAAATTGGTGTAAGCCCGACCCGGGATTAGAACACTAGTCGTCTGCACGATAGGCGATGTTCTACCCACTGAGCTATCACGTCGTCATATTTTTGTATACTTTTTTTCTCTATCATAAATCACTTAACCATCGCTGTAAACAAATTATGTAGTTTTTCTTTAGACCACTGCAGTAAATTTATTAATTCTTATAATTGATTTATCTACGGAAGTGAAGGGACGTCGACAGATGCAAATTCATTCCTCTCGGATTAGAGGATAAGATCGAAACAGTTATATAAGTCGATCAGTTTTGCTTAGTTACGATAATATACCCTTATATTTTATTATGTATGTATTTATTTATATACCTTTTATTATGTACACGAAAACAATTGACGCTACCTTATAAAAAGGAACTTTCTTGCTGTTAATAGTACAGGTCACACGCAACTTATATTTAGTAAGAAGATAATATTACTGCTGGTCACACCTTAACTGAATAAAAAGGTTACCTTTGAATCCTTTCGTAGCATAACAATGTTTTGATTTTGTTTAGAAAATAAAATGTTTTAAATAGCTGTGTAGTATCGGCTTAGAATAGCATTATCCAATTTCTTCCCGTGGGTGTTCGTAAGTGGCGGCTAAGGGTATTGGAGTTTATTAGGTGATGTTTGGGCGACGCGTTTGGAGACCCATCACCAAAAACATTTGTTTTACAATATTTTCCGACACAGTTTTCCAAATGTGACAGAAGAATTTTCCAATTCTAAATCTCTGGTAACCCTTTTTAAGTTTAAGTTAACGGGCGGTAAAAAAGGGCCTAATTTCACATGAAAGGTAATATTCAAAAGATATTAGACAGTTTTTACTTAAATCCTATTCCGGGCCACTGGCTAGCGGACTTAATATTTTATCAGCTTTTAATAATCAACTTTATTCTCATCAAACTCTTAAGACTTTGCAAATCCTTTCATCGCTAAAGTTTTTATTGAGATAAGAAGAATCGAGCTAGATTTACAAAAGTTAATTTACTTCTCAGTATCGGCTTACGATGTCGTTATACCCTGATAAAATATCGGCTTTTTCATTAGATTAATAACCAGTTTATTTCTAGAAGGACTAATCCTATATATTAAAACTAGTGGTGCGTAGGACCAGATGAAGAAATGGGGAATCCACGGGAAGAAATGGGGTAGTGCTACTATAATCTGACACTACACAGCTTCCACACCATTGATAAATGAACAGCATACTCGGACTGTCTGCATAGATTATATACAGCACTGTAGTAATAGTCTGCGGTTCACCATTATTTGATGAATGTGATAATAATATTTGATGAATGTTATAATATTGCATTAACTGAAACTTAAACGTCCACGCCGTATATAATATATCCCCCGAAGGTGTTGGCAGAAGTACTAATACTTCTGAACATCACGTGACATTTTGTCACCTGGTGTTCCTAGTCCCCACGTTTTGCTCGGACAGTGTTCTAACGCGATAAGGGGCATGCCTATCATCGTTTTGTACCAATACATTGTCACAAGATAAAGTGCAACTTAGCTATGTGGGTTTCCTCACGATTTTTACCCTCATCGTTAACAATCATGATAAATTGACCACACATGTGAGTTTACAAAAGACGAATTAGTGTAGGCCCTACCCGGAATTTGAACCCCCATCGTTTGCACGATAAGCGGTGTTCTACCCACTGAGCTATTACGGTTGCTATATGGTATTATTTAATGAATGCGATAATATTGCATTAACTCAAGTACATTGTTTTATTTACATATGTGTGACTAAATGTCAGTTTATAAATAAAAGCAACACTGATGGCCTTGTACTTTTACTCGTAGGTTCATTTCTTTTTCTCTCATGTCTTATCGTTTCATTATAATTTACGAGCTATTTTGCAATCTTTGAATGAAATAAGAGCTTATAGCTTTAACAGAGAAGTAGCTTTTTTCGTTAGCTTATCAGTTTAAGAAGCTGAATCTGAAGAAGATGTCGAATCCCTTTGGGGCCAAGATAAAATCGGCATTAATTTTTGTCACCAGAGGGTATTTGATTTACTTTTGGACTCTTCCGTTGTTTGTAGGAAACTTTAGCTTGTATTGTGAATTGTTGAAACCAGATGTTTGCTGAGAAGTTTCTTGAGAGTTTCACATCCAAATGCTATAATGGAGAATATTAAAACTTATAACTAAGTTATTTCTAACTTTCGAAAATTTTGTTTTCGTATCTAGGTCTGACAAGGATACCCCGATCCCCAATCATTTTATTTATTTATAACACAAAGATTCAAACAACAGAATCAAAGAAAAACTATATTTATAACTAGTGGATCGTCCCAGCTTCGCACGGGTAGCGTTGTTTTTTTAAATATCTGAGGTTTCTTTCTTCAGTCACTGCTCAAGCATTGTGAAATTCAGCGCAATGTTTTCAATTTATTAAATTTATAGCACTTCCTAAACAGTGTAGTTTGGTGATTTTGAATGCGCTTTAATGAACGGTTCAGTATTTCAATAAAACGCTATGAAGTATTTATAACAATCTAAAAAATAAATCATTACGTGATGTAGGATGCAACTACTGGCGCCATCTAGTATGTTATATGTAAATTAGTAAAGATTTGGTTTTGGTCACGGGCGCGATGGCTTATTTTATGTATAATTTCGGTGTTTCTCTATCGATTTCTATGATTCTTTTTTTATTGAATAGGTAATAACGTAACCTTTTTTAAATTAGAGATGAGTGAGAGGTTTACAAACGTAAGAGTAAACAAATATAATCAGAATGTTCCGAACTGCTAAGCTATCAGGAATTACACGTGTTATTGTGAGTCAACCGTAAAAGATAGACATAAACTGTTGAGAATTTTTTTTTAGATAATTTTATAAAGAATATTTACGTCATACATGATTTCTATGTAAGTTTAACCATTAAGGCTGCACACGCGACGGAAGCTTAAAAAATGGAGTAACTTCTCCCGTTTTCCCAAAATTTCCCAAAATTCCCCTTTACTACTCTGCTGGAAAGTATACAAAAACCTGCCCAGGAGTATGAAGAATAATTGTACCAAGTTTCGTTAAAATCCGTCGAGTAGTTTTTGTTTCCATAAGGCACATACAAACCGACAGACAGACAGACAGACAGACAGACAGACAGACAGACAGACAGACAGACAGACAAAAATTTTACTGATTGCATTTTTGGCATCAGTATCGATCCCTAATCCCCACCTGATAGTTATTTTGAAAATATATTTCATGTACAGAATTGACCTCTCTACAGATTTATTATAAGTATAGATTTCTATCCAAGTTTGTGACAATGTAAACGATGATGAGCAGTTTAATCCTAGTCTAAAACTACACACTTGCGAGTACTCGTATACAAACCTAAATATACTTGCAATGAACACTCTTCCGCAGTCGGGTAAATACAAACCACAACACACGATTCTCGGTACTGCAACGAAACTGCAAACAAACACAAAATATAATACATATTCCCAGTAAGATATCGAGGTGGTAATAATAGCTATTATCATCAGCGAGTGCGTCTTGCGCGTACACGACCTACTTGGAAGGAAGTGATAATGAGTGTAACAATATAAACGTATACGTACGGATAGTGCATAGGAAGTCAGAACTTATGAATAAACGATTCCTTGGGCTTCTTACTCAACTATGTGCGTACTTTTTAAGTTATTTTGAGGTTAATAAGGCAAAGGGTTAGTGTTGAATTCAATTAAGATACGTAATTATGCTGTGTAGTGTCGGCTTAGAATAGCACTACCCCATTTCTTCCGGTGAGTGTACGTAAGAGGCGACTAACGGTATTGGGGCTTTTTAAGGGATTTTTGGGCGATGCGGTTGGAGACCCATCACCAACAACCTTTATTTTACCATCTTCTCCACACGCATCTTCCAAAAGTGGCTGAGGAATTTCTAATTCATTAACTCTGGCTACCCCTTCTAGGGATTTATAGCCGTGAGTATATGTATGTATGTATGTTGGGCATTTAGTGAAGCTGTATAGAGTCGGCTTAGAATGGTGCTACTTCATTTCTTCCGGTGGATGTACATAAGAGGCCCTTAGGGTATTGGGGATTGCTTAGACAGTGTACTCACGTGATAGGGGCAGGCCTATCGCCGTTTTGTACGAACACACCGTCACATGACTAAGTACAATTCAGCCAAGTGGGTTTCCTCACGATGTTTTCCCTCACCGTTAACAACCATGAAAAATTAACCACAAATATATGTCTTTAGAAAAGACAAATTGGTGTAGGCCCGACCCGGGATTAGAACACTAGTCGTCTGCACGAGAAGCGGTGTTCTACCCACTGAGCTATCACGTCGACTAATAACTCGTCGTTGAAAATAACTTTACAATAAAATTAAAATGTAAATAGTAGGATTGGAGAATATCGGTTGTATGACCTGACAAGTATGATTATCTACTGTTTTTGATGTTTTGGTGTTCATGTGTGTAGCCATGAATAGAATACTTATAATACACTAGCTGTTCCCCGCGACTTCATCCGCCTCAATTTGTGTTTTTAAATAAAAAATAATATATCATAAAGTACTTCTGCGTAATTTATATATTTTTTGTTTTCAATGATAACAGGATGTAGAACATATACAGTCAGCGCCATCTAGTGTAATTCATGACCACAAAAAGAAATATATTCGTTTCAACGACGACTATACCTCCAAACATAGATAGTACACGAATTTAAATGATGATTTGTTAATCAATATAATATAACTTACAACTATTCCTTATAAGGCTTAAACATAAGTTTCAGCGCAGCGTCTTGTCAAATTTACTCTTACTTACTTTTTGCTCTTATTAGTCGCAGCGTTAAGATATATAGCCTAAAGCCTTCCTCAATAAATGGACTATCCAACAAAAAAATAATTTTTCAATTTGATTGGATAGTTCCTGATATCCTAGCGTTCAAACAAACAAACTCTTCAGCTTTATAATTAATATAATAATATAATAATAATATATAATATATATAATATATAATAATATAATCTTCTATACTATAATAAGACTGTAACGAGGTCAAAACTGTACATTAAAGAAAAAAAAATAAAAACCGGTGGAATATGTTTTATTTTCGATACTGAAGCCAAATTTGCTATTTTTGAAAAAAATGACTGTCTGTCTGTCTATCTGTCTGTCTGTCTGTCTGTCTGTCTGTCTGTATGTCCGTTCATCACGTTAATTCTACCGGACCGATCTTGATCAAATTTGGCATGAATGTAGGTTATACACCTGGCCAACATATAGGATATAATTTATCCCGGATTTCGCAAGGGTTCCCACAGGAGCATAAAAAAACATAACTTTTATATGGTTCCCCATATTTACACGATTAATTTTTTCATCGACCGACTTTATCGGACTCTTCATTAATAGTCTTTTTGGAAAAAATAAGGGTTTCATCCATTTTCATCAATATAATTGTCCATTTAATTGTTTGTCAATAGTATGACTACTAGATATATAGGATATCACAAATTTGAGACTTACACAAATGTCTGCGTGGCGTAGCGGTATACCGTTTGGTAAACACTAAGTACGAAAGACCCAGGTTCGAATCCCGGGTGGTCAAAGTCTTTTTGCGTATTTTTTTTGCTTTTGTGTTAAGTTAGAATAATAGGATGCACTAATCCTTCTTTTTCACATTCAACTATGCGAATATGTATGAATAAAGATAATCGAAAGCATATTGTATGAATATTGCGTTGCTTTCTGCATCGCGGTACGATTTCTTATTTTCTTTGTTATAGATACTTCAGTTCATACTAAACTTTTATGACAGTTCGAAGACTGTCGGGTCAGCTAGTTAATAATAATATTATATTATAATACTAGTGGATCGGCCCCGCTTCGCACGGGTAGCGTAGTTTTAAAAATATTGGAGGTTTCTTCAATCACTGCTCAAGCGTTATGAAATTAACGCCTTTATTACCACTTACAGCACTCATGTCTGAATATAGTGTTACTTTGTGATTTTGAAAGCGCTTTTATGATCGGTTCAGATCAATATCTCCGAAATTAAGCTAATTTTTAGGTTTTAATTGATGCAACTACTGGCGCCATCTAGTACGTAATATGTAAATTACTAAGGATTTGGTTTTGATCGCGTGCGACTATTATGTTGGGACTATTAATTTTGGTGTTTCTATACCGATTTCTATGATTCTTTTTTTATTGAGTAGGTAATAATGTTAACTTTTGAAATAAGGGTGATTGAGAGTATTATAAACGTAAGAGAAAACAAATATAATCAGAATGCGCCGAACTGCTAAGCTATCAGGAGTTACACGTGTTGTTGTGAGTCAACCATAAAAGATAGACATATACTGTTGCGGAATATTTTTTAGATAATTTTATGTAGAATATTTCCGTCATACGTGATTTCTATATAACTTTGACCATTAAGGCTGCACACGCGAGGGAAGCTTAAAAAATGGAGTAACTTCTCCCGTTTTCCCAAAATTTCCCAAAATTCCCCTTTACTATTCTGCTGGAAAGTATACAAAAACCTGCCCAGGAGTATGAAGAATAATTGTACCAAGTTTCGTTAAAATCCGTCGAGTAGTTTTTGTTTCCATAAGGAACATACAAACCGACAGACAGACAGACAGACAGACAGACAGACAGACAGACAGACAGACAGACAAAAATTTTACTGATTGCATTTTTGGCATCAGTATCGATCCCTAATCACCCCCTGATAGTTATTTTGAAAATATATTCCATGTACAGAATTGACCTCTCTACAGATTTATTATAAGTATAGATTAATATTAGTATAGATTAGAATACTACTATTTCTTCCTGCGATTTTCGTGAGACGATGACTTAAGGCTTTAGGACTTTTTAAGTTATTTATGGTCGATGTGGCTGGAGACCCATTACCATTCATGCTTTATTTTACAGTGTTTCCCTACTAAGCTTCTAGTTTACTTGCTTGTTGTTGTTAGTTTCGGTTAAGAATATCATTAACCCATTTCTTCGTGTAAGTGTTGTTAGAGGCGTGTTTTATGTGACTATGGGCAAAGTGGCTAGTGATCATCACCACTCATCCTTTATTTCACAATAACAATATAAAGAAATTAAAATTAGCTGTGTAGCGCCGGCTTAGAATAGCGCTACCCAATTTCTACCGGCGGGTGTACGTAAGAGGCGACTAACGGTATTGGGGCTTTTAAAGGAACATTGGGCGTTGCGGTTGGAGACCCATCACCAACAACCTTATACCATCTTTTCCCCACTCAACTTTCCAAAAGTGGCTGAATTTCTAATTCCTTAGCTCTGGCTACCCCTTCCAGGGAATTATAGCCGTGAGTATATGTATGTAGAAATTAAAATGGCGATGATGAACTCTTTAGCATATTTTATATATAATATATATATAATAATAAATATCCTATAACACATGTTATTTTATATCAAAAGCTAAATAATATTTAGTTAAAGTCAATTTGAATCTAAATTGGAATATTCCAAAAATATCCATTTATGATTTCACTTTGACATTATAACTTTTTAGTTTTGTAGTTCGTATTAAACAGTACACAGCTCGTTCTTATTAGCATCGGCTAACATTCATTTGTATCCCTTTAGAGCTTTTACGGAGCTCATACTAGAAAGTTCCTAATTCTGTAGTTATTATGAAAAGCAATAGAAAAAGTTTTATCATTATTTTTAACGCAGCTACTTTAAGTCCCTAATGGATTAGGTAAATTACCTGATTCCGCTTATCATGAAATAAAAGCTTTTGAACTCAACTAAGAAAGACATCAAATTTTATCCTCCAAATATATCCTCAAAGCGAATTGAGCCTTTCCAAACACACCGTCGGCAAATTGACTTTGATAAATCCTCTTTTTGTATCCACACATACAATGACATAGCTTTTTAAGGCACAAGCTATTTACTTATCGTTACGACCTAACTAACCGAAAGGAAGGCAGAGATACTGATACTTATAAACATCCCGTGATAATTGGTGACGTATACTTACGCCATTCTTTTCAATTGGGGTAGGCTCTGCTTTCCACTCCATTCGATCGCCACTTTGTACGGTCCTGGCAAACCTCTCTAGCTTCATGTCCATCCTTTAATCTTTTCACACACACCGTTTTATTCTTCATATTTCGGATGCCTGCCTCATTGAGCTTATTCCCTATTTGATCTATATATGACTTTCAAGTAAAATTTTTCACCTAGCGGAATACCCACCTTTCTCTGGACAGTGTTTTCTAGTAATAGAGGGCGGTTAATCTCCGCTTTATTTTAATATACTCAAACCCTTTAGGTTAATTAGTACCTAACTACGCGAAATTTATCAATAAGCCTTAATAAGAATATAATTTTGAAAGAATACATCTAAAATTTGTACTCTAATTTATGGAAAAAGAGTATGAAATATATTCAGCATTTTTTAATAAATTTTGCTGTGTAGTGTAGGCTTAGAATAGCACTACCCCATTTCTTCCGGTGGGTGTACGTAAGAGGCGACTAACGGTATTGGGGCTTTTTAAGTGATTTTTGGGCGATGTGGTTGGAGACCCGTCACCAAAAACATTTCTTATTACCATCTTTTCCCCAATCAACTTCCAAAAGTGGCTGAGATTTTTTTTATTCCAAAGCTCTGGCTACCCCGTTAAGGGATTTATAGCCGTGAGTATATGTATGTATGTTTTTAATAAAAAAAAAATATACATCGCACTGCCTACTCGTATTTAACAAGTAACCTCACGATGAAGTTTTGAGTATGTGCTCTTAAACTGTAATCTCATTGGTTGTTTTTGGTATTAGTATTATTTATGCATAAAACTTTATTGTTACAAAGCTAGATAGAAGAAGGTCCTCTTTGAGGCGAAAAAAAATATTTATTGGGAAGTAAGAGATCAAAGGTTTATTTCTTATACCTTTTTATGTAAATTTATATTTTGCGGTGCTCAATCAGGGTTCATGTTATGGTACATAAAAAAATCTGTATCATCTTGAACATCACTGCATGATTACAATAAATGATTTGAATTTGAATTTGTATCAATTATGGTCCGCGACTCGTAGGAGAGGCAAGAAAAAGTAGTATTTTTAGGGACAAAACATGATATGAGAATTTTTGAAACGCTTGCCAAAAATTATAAAACACTATCTAGCATAACTAACATAACTCGAAGGTTCTGGAGTGGCCGCCACGTACCGGACGACGCAGTGTGGGTAGGCCTCCCACAAGGTGGACCGACGACTTGGTCAAGGTCGCGGGAAGCCGATGGATGCGGGCAGCACAGGACCGGTCGTTGTGGAAATCTTTGGGGGAGGCCTATGTCCAGCAGTGGACCTCTATAGGCTGATGATGATGACTATCTAGCAACGTCACGTTCAATAAATGGTATATACGGTACTCTACAAATAGGTTAGTGGATTTGTCTAAAATCTTTAATATTGTATTGTTAATGGACATTCCTCAGCCACTTTTGGAAATGTGAGTGGGGAAAAGATGGTAAAAATAAAGATTGTTGGTGATGGGTCTCCAACCGCATCGCCCAATAATCCCTTAAAAGCCCCAATACCGTTAGTCGCCTCTTACGTACACCCACCGGAAGAAATGGGGTAGTGCTATTCTAAGCCGACACTACACAGAAATTTTTAATTCCTTAGCTCTGGCTACCCCTTCTAGGGATTTACAGCCTTGAATATATGTATGTATATTAATGGACACTGGAGGACGACTAGTTATTATATAATCGATATAAGTGTGTGAAAGTGGATCACAAATAAATGCCGTTTGTTTAATTGACTTTTATGATAGTATTCAGAAGTTATAGGCTATAAAACCGACTTCATAGAAAAACAACCGAAAATAAACAATCTAGTACTAAAAAGTACGAAATAAGTTTTTTAATTGAATATGAGTACTGTGATTGATACCTTAGCAATTTCTTTACTCCACACGCGTCAGTTCAACCTACCTAAATCTTAAAATTCTCTTAAATTAATTTGTGAGCTAGTGATTGAGGATCCACACCTTCTATCATCAGCTCAGCAGCATAACAATATGATTTTCAGAAGCAAATGCCAATAGAAGTTCAGAAAATATGTAAAACGCGGTACATTTGCCTATAAAATTCGAGGGTCCCCTCGATTTCTCCAGGATCCCATCAATAATTAAAATCGGTTCATAAATGGCGAAGTAATCGGCGAACATACATAAAAAAAAAAAAAAAAAAAATATACCGGTCGAATTGAGAACACTCCTTTTTTTGAAGTCGGTTAAAAATACGAAAACCGCTTTTAATATCAATTTGAGAAAAACTACTTGTTAGTTTTGTTATTTAGCACTTTACATATATATCCTTACAAATTTAATTTATATAGTATTTTATGTACATACATACATACATATACTCACGGCTATAAATCCCTTAACGGGGTAGCCAGAGCTTTGGAAATAAAATATTCCTCAGCCACAAAATACTCTTATGCCTTCTTAGGTAAAGCTCGTGTGGTTTGTGAGTTGAACGATGTCTCTTTTTCATACATACATACATATACTCATACATACATACATATACTTTGGAATGAGAAATTCCTCAGCCAGTTTTGGAAGTTGATTGGAGAAAAGATGGTAATAATAAATGTTTTTGGTGACGGGTCTCCAACCACATCGCCCAAAAGTTACTTAAAAAGCCCCTATACCCTTAGTCGCCTCTTACGATCACCCACGGGTAAAAATGGGGTAGTGCTATTCGAAGCCGACACTACAGAGCAATTAAATTTATATAGTATATTTATGTATGTATGTAAAATATAATAGGCTCTGTTATGCGATAATAAATATTAGATTTTGTTAAGTTATTGCTCTGAATGTTATATGAAGGATCTCGAACTAACTACATAATATATATTAACTCAATGTAGCAGTTGCCTTTGGAGAATTCAGATACCTCGATCGAACAATGTACGATCCTGACAAAATCTCGAGCTTAATTTATAAATAGAACTTTCATAGGCCTGCCCCCTATCACGTGAGTACACTGTCCATGCAAAACGTGGGTACTCTGAACACCAGGTGACAAAGTCACGTGATGTTCAGAAGTATTAGTACCTCTACCAACCTCTTCGGGGATATTCGGCGTGAACGTTTATGTTATGTTATGTTAACTTTCATTTCGAACTCTTATTTTACAAATAGGAGATGTCTGCTGTTTTAGCTCAATTGAATCACATCTTACACGTATGATTAATAACAATAAAATAAATTATATGCTGCCATTTTACTTATGTCCAGTAAATTAAGTACAATTTAATTTATTTGTGGCATGGGATGGTAAATAAATAAGAAACTATAACACAAAATAAAATAGTTTCGGCTTAGAATAGCACTACCCTATTTCTTACCGTGGGTAAGAGGCTCCTAAGGGTATTGAGGCTTTTTAAGTGGTTTTTGAGTGATTCGGTCTTGGAACCACACCAAAAATATTGTTCTACAATCTCATCCCCACACTAACTTCCAAAAGCGGCTGAGGAATTTGTTATTTTGAAGCTCTGTTTACCCCTTCTAAAGATTTATAAACGTGAGTATGTGTATTTAAGACTAAGAAACCATTATTCATATTTACCTTCGTCGGGATTCAGCACATAATGCGCTCTGGTTTCTAAACGATTTTCAGGATTTCGTTTGCGTAAGTCATTTTCCACCAATTCATAGCAATTTATCGTTAAAGAGTTTTCGTGACTATCGTTTCCATAAATGTTGGAAATATTATCCAGCTTGCAGCAATAAGGCAGAAATACTACCTCTAAAAATATATGCTATAGGTATTAACGTGGTCCAAGTAAATTAATTCGAGATATCAAAAAGCGGCCAAGAGCGAGATGGACTCGCTAATGAAGGGTTCCGTAGCAGCACTAGCAAGTAATTTGATTTATGACGTTTAAAAATAGAACTACTGGCTAGATCTCATTCAAACCAATTTTCGTTAGTAGTTTGTATAGTAATACACATCATATATTTTTTTTAGTTTTATCATGCCCATATTTTAGAAGTTACGGGGGGGGGGGACACACATTTTACCACTTTGGAAAAGTCTCTCGCGCAAACTATTCAGTTTTGAAAAAAATGATATAAGAAACCTCAACATCATTTTCAAATACCTTTTGATAGATACCCCACACGTATAGGTTTGATGAAAAAAAAAATTTGAGTTTCAGTTCTATGTATGGGGAACCCTAAAAATTTTAGTTTTTTTTTTCAGATTTTATTTTAAAATCTTAATGCGGTTTACAGAATACATCTACGCACCAATTTTCAATAATGTTGTTCTTACAGTTTCGGAATAAACTGGCTGTGACATACGGACGGACGGACGGACAGACAGACAGACATGACGAATCTATAAGGGTCCCGTTTTTGCCATTTGGCTACGGAACCCTAAAAAAGAGTCCGTGTAGTGCCGGCTCAGAATGTCTCTACTCCTTTCTACCCACGGGAGTCGTAGGAGGCGACTAACGGTATGGGGGCTTTTTTAAGTAGCGTTTGGACTATGCATTTGGAGACCCATCACCACCAGCGAAAATTTATTTCTACCATCTTGTCTGCAATCAACTTCCAAATGTGGCTGAGCAGTTTCTTATCGGCTACTCGTTTTTGGGATTTACGGCCGTGAGTATGTGTATTTGCCGTGTAGTGTCGGTTTAGAATAGCACTGCCCCATTTCTTCCGGTGGGTGTACGTAAGAGGCGACTAATGGGCTGTTAAGGGATTTTTGGGCGATGCGGTTGGAGACCCATCACCAACAACCTTTATTTTTAGTATCTTTTCCCCACTAAAATTTCCAAAAGTGGCTGAGGAATTTCTAATTCATTAGCTCTGGCTACCCCTTCCTGGGATTTATAGCCGTGAGTATGTGTATGTATGTATGTATGAGTATATGTATGTATGTATGAAAAAGAGACATCGTTCAACTCACAAACCACACGAGCTACTCTTAGGCATAGGACTATTTATAGTTCATTAAAATCATTCCTTCTTTTAAGGTTAGAAGGATTCATCTCATTTGAATTGGTAGTTTCCAATTAATTAAATCAACATAATAAGTAATGAATGGCGCATTGGTAGTTGATTGATCGCATTTGCTACTACTATAACAAATTTCAGATCTTTGGATGAAATGGTGCTGGAAGCTACCATGTTGGAAAACATGGATACTCTGAAAACCAGATGACAATCATGTCACGTGATGATCAGAAACATGAGTATATCTGCCATATATAACACCTTGAGGGTTTGAGCCTTTGAGTTGAGGAATTGGGGAATCCATGCTTACAGTATTTACGGTCCAATATTTTGTCATTAACTAACTGAGGTACCGATATTTCTATAAGAATAATCGCAGCCCTACGTATTTGGAAGCCAGAGCTTTAGAGCCAGAAACTCCTCAGCCAATTGAAAGTGGAGAAGATGGTAGAAATAAAGTAACGTTGGTGATATCTTTCCAATTGCATCACCCAAAAACCACTTAAAAATCAACATACCCTTAGTCATTTAAATCTTTTGTTCATGAAAACCTCATGTGGGGATTATTACTAATCAATACATAGTATAAAACAAAGTCGCTTTCGCTGTATGTCCGTATGTATGCTTAGATCTTTAAAACTACGCAACGGATTTTGATGCGGTTTTTTTTAATGGATAGAGTGATTCTTAAGGAAGGTTTGTATGTATAATTAATGCATAATATAGTAGAGAAACACTGATAAATTTAAAGGTTTCTTATGTGATGTCGTAAATAAGCACGTTTTTTGCGCTTATATTGCAAACGCTGGCTGAACCCTACGAGATAGACCAAAATAATGTACTACAGTATTGTTCACCTTAAAAAGTTCAACAAAAAAGTCCGCGATGCTATATGTCTATCTCTTAGGGATAACCCAGCATAACCATTTTTATTCTTTACTAAAAAATGGTTATTTACGAAGTGATTTTAAACAATACAGCATTAATCCTTATCCAATTAAGTACCTTAAATAAATTGTGCATTTATTATAGATTAATATGCTTTTTATAGCATGTAATTTAAGTGAATATTACCGAAGATATTACAAATTTAAAATGCAGGGTCGTAGTTGTTTGCGCCGGACGGCGCGTGCCTATAAATAGCGCGTCGATGGCCGCGCTTCGCCTTCCCTATCCGACTTAGCTTAGGTACACTCCTTTGCCTCGCCAGGGCGGCCTTCAGCCGCCCGGCACACAAGTCATGGTGACGCCGCACAGGCCGCAGGGCCAGCAGCACCGAACCGGTGGGGTTTTAGTCGGTAAAAGTCCGACATACCCCCTATGAGGGTTTCCCCACCGGTAAACCAAAAAAAAAAAAAGCGCTTCGCCTTACAGCACTTTATGATTTGCAGCGATCGCACGCGTTTATCGGAGCTCTCTAGCGAGGAAAATATCAAGAATTAATTAAACTGAATAGAATAAGTATCTTTTGTTGTTGATTATCTTTTAATTTTTATTGAGAGTGTGAAAGTAGGTTGTCCTGTTATTTTATTAAGAAATCTGAATCCTCCTAAGCTCTGCAATGGCACACGTTTGCTGGTAAAATCACTAAAAGTGCACAATACTCACCGGATGTGAGACCGGAGAAGATGTACTAATTCCCCGAATTCCTCTGATACCATCAGATTTACCGTTCCAATTTAAACGCCTACAATTTCCGGTAAAGATATCTTTTGCAATGACCATTAATAAATCGCGGGGTCAAACTTATAACGTTGCAGGATTAGACTTGAGTGTTGAGTGTTTTTCACATGGCCAATTATATGTCGCGCTGTCAAGAGTAACGTCTAAGCAAAACATGTTTGTATTGGCTAATGACAAAAAAGCTGTGAACGTTGCGTATAAGGACATTCTGTAGTAGGTATATTTTGCATTGCACCTGTGCGAAGCCGGGGCGGGTCGCTAGTAAATTATATATATTATATATACCCTTAGTCACCTCTAACGACACCCTTGGGTATGAAGAGGTAGTGGTACTACACGGTTTCTTCTTTCTTTCCGTATTCTCGATGGAAAATTATATTTAATCTGAATTCGCTGCGTCCAATGACTTGTGGTCCACCCAACGTTAACATTCCTTTATTGGTGGATCTCGTAAAATTTAACTGCACGCTGAGACGAGGGCGGCAGCGGGGGTGCACGGTGCGGGGCGCGGGGCGCGGGGGGCGTTCGACCTCCATTACTGCGAGTATATGAGCCGTTCGTTGCGCCTGTCCTCTGCGTAAATATTGCGTGACCTAGACATTACCGAAATGACATGAGTTGCTGAAAACGGTAAGACAGAATAGCTAAAAAAACATACTAACTTACCTTAATAAACGGTTATTATACCAAAAAGGTTTGGGCCAAAGGACCCTTTGCAAATATTTAGCAACAATTATAGTAGTTGATGGACTTTCAACCACTTTATCTCACAATTTTGTGGGTGTCGTAAGAAGCGGGGCGGGAGCATTGGGGCTTCTAAAGTGTTTTTTGGGCGATGCGGTTCTTTTTTTAGGGATAGGTGTTATTTGGGCTTCCTTCCATTGCGTTGAAAATTATCCCGAGGAGAGGGACATATTAAAGATTGAAGTTATGATAGAAGTGACAATGTCTAGGATAGGTAAAATCATTTTTCGACTTTCACCGTCGCTACCAACTGCGTTGGATGTGATTATTTTGGAGTAATTAACTATAATCCTTGAAGAAGTCAAGAGAGGCTTTTAAAAATTTAATCATGGCGTTTCATCAACGCCATCATCATTTTGGAACGTAGTCACAAGATGAAAAGATGGGTATCTTTGAAATTAGGCCCACTACACGCCATCGCCACTGTGTACAGGGGGCAATGGTGCATGATGGCGGACAATTGTCGATCGTGGCGCGCAATGGCGAGGTTGTCGGTTTTTCGGGCACACTTCAAAGGACTGCCGTGTAGTGTCGGCTTAGAATAGCACTACCCCGTTTCTACCGATGGGTGTACGTAAGAGGCGACTAACGGTATTGGGGCTTTTAAGGGATTTTTGGGCGATGCGGCTGGAGACCCATCACCAACAACCTTTACTTTACCATCCTTTCCCCACTCAATTTTCCAAAAGTGGCTGAGGAATTTCTAATTCCTTAGCTCTGGCTACCCCTTCTAGGGATTTATAGCCGTGAGTATATGTTATGTTATGTTATGTTACTTCAAAGGAATCGTGGCGTAGCGTGGCCGGTGGTGTTTCCACAGTGGGCCATTGTTTAGTTCGTCACCGGCCGCTCATATTTTTATGGAATATTTTATTGCAAAATGTATTTATAATCACTATATGACGTAAAAATAACATAAATGGCGTCATAAATAAAATAAATTACAAACATAATAATAAATAAATAGCTGCAGCCTTAATTAATTCGACGTCCATCGCAAGTGGATTGCCAGACAGTAATGAGCAATGGGCCATTGTGTGAACACCAAGTGATCGTGGCCTACAATTGTGCATT
Organism: Bedellia somnulentella; assembly: GCA_963576735.1. Classification (NCBI taxonomy): domain Eukaryota; kingdom Metazoa; phylum Arthropoda; class Insecta; order Lepidoptera; family Bedelliidae; genus Bedellia; species Bedellia somnulentella. The sequence continues at coordinate 1,119,278 of OY755173.1, forward strand.
GCGGATCGTGGCCCATCACTGGCCATTTTGTATTGGCCGCTTAATAACTGAAGGCTGCTTATCGTCATAGTACTAATGTAAGCGACATGATAGTCCAGTGGGTAGAACACCCGCCCGAAAACAGAAGGGCGTGAGTTCCAATCCTGGGACGGGCCTACACCAATTTGTCTTTTCTAAAGTCATATGTGTGGTTAATTTATCATGTATTGTTAACGGTGAGGGAAAACATCGTGAGGAAACCCGCATGGCTGAGTTGTACTTAGTCATGTGACAGTGTATTCGTACAAAACGGCGATAGGCCTGCCCCCTATCACGTGAGTACACTGTCTAAGCAAAACGTGGGTACCTTCTCTGGAAACTAGATGGCGCTTGCCATGTGAGTTCAGAAGTATTGGTACCTCTGCCAACCCCTTCGGGGATAAACGGCGTGAACGTTTATGTTATTATGTTATTTTTATGTTACTAATGTATTATTTTTTCGTAGATAACTAAATAAATACAATTATTTGCTGTACAGGAAGAGCAAAGTAAACACGAAACATAAATAATATAGAACATTAACTGACATAAGCAATTACATTTTGGAAATAAAATGTAAAGATAATAATAATAGAAACAAACTTACCACTTTTTTATCTTTTACATTCTTTTATAATTGTTTAGAATTAAGGTTTTCTGCTTTGGGTTTAAGAGACACTATCGCAATTCTCCAATGTAAATAAAGCACTTGATCCTAGTAAGTAATAGAAAAATTCCGCTACGTCTCCATTTAACATCATTGGCAAAGAGAAGACTCCCTTAGCCAATTCGTCGCATCCAATGATTATCTTCATCTTCTGATTAGAGAGATCGATAGAGAACGAGCCATCTTGCCAGGCAAGCAGTTTCTATAGAATAATATCTCTGTTCCGAGAAAAAGCATTTTACTAAAAACGCGTTGTTTTATGTGGTTCAGTTCGTTTTAGAGTAAGAGTAATTCATATTTAATGTGACGATCTTAGAGTATAAAACATTTTAATAAGAAAACCATCGCACATCTAAAGCATAAACATTCGTTTACAGACAAATTATTTAAGTCAAATATATATATCTATATATTAATATCACATGTACCAACAGATTAACAATATATTTCATGCGTTAATAATATTTAATCAAACGCAGATTTGTACTAAATAGTCACAGATTGTTTTTGGTTAAGCAAGTTGGGCCACATCTCTATTTAAACATTAAAAATGTGTATGTAACAACTGTGTAACATATTGATATTATATTGATAAAGATGGCGTCATAAAACCCATCGTAATATTAATACTGATTGCCGAATCACACGAAGATACTGACCAGATGCCTTCATAAATCAGTGCTGTTAGATATATCGATTTGGTTTGATTGATATCGCTTTTACGAGTTATTTAATTTAGAGCTTTTCATATAACATGAGTAATGTTCATCTGAAGGTTATGTTAGTGTTTTATTATAGAGTTGCACCCGATAATTATTTTCTGAAGTTGTTACTTCCTGATTCATTTGCAAATGTTTGTAATTACTGCTCTCATGCATCCTCACCGACGCGCTCTAGCCTACCCTGAATAAATAAATGGAATAGCTAATGGTAATATACGGCCACAATTAAAAGATAAAGAAAAAAACGGAAAGACTGAAAAATGGAAGACTGTAGTAAGATTTCTTCAAAAGCATTGGTTTAATTGCCTTTTAAACGATTCCGGTATGTCAGGGGGAAGTTTGTTAACCATATAAAAGGAGTCCCATAAAGAAGTCACTTACTTTATTAAGTGTCAACTTCGGTACATGAATTTCATCCTTATTTCGAGTGCTGCCTATCGCTAACGTTACTAAATTGACCTATGCGCATTTTGGCATGCATTAAATTCTCAAATAATATGTATTAGCAGGATTTTTATCAAACTAGATTTGATATGCGCATCACAATGATATTATATACGTACATAATATTATCTAACATAATAATCTTACTACAAATCTAAATACAACGAGTAGAGTTAGGTTAGTTTACCTAAAGGCATTGTTAATTTGATTGATGAATGTAACTGAGGCTCGAGAGGTTCGCCCCTGCAACAAAGTAGCGATCGATAGTCTCTTGCCAATTTCCCAAAAAACACGATCTATATCAGAGCATCAAGTTTAAAATAAAGTTAAGCTTTCAATAGATGACTATCAAAAGTCAACGAATTATATTTTACAGCGGATAAGTTTAAATTGCAAAGTACTTTAAGGCTGTGGTCAGATTGCGTCACATAGCAATTTGGGATATTATTTGAAGAAAGAAGGTAAAACAGGCTGATATGTGCCTTTTCCAAGTCATATTTTTGGTTTGATTAGCGAGGCTGTTAATGGTGAGGGCTGGCAAAATGTTGTCACTTTTAACTCGAGGTGAAAGAATGACTCGTGATGTGAACAGTTCTTCTGAAGAAGAGTTAGTAATAATGCCATCCTTTCGGTAATACACGAACGATTATTTGAATTAATGAAATTGCGAGTATGATTAGAACTACTATCATAATCAATAATAAATAAATAAATAATGTTACAGGTGGGTACGAGCACATTGTGAGATAGATGATTTATTCATATAAAATCTGATTTTGTCACAAAACACAAGTCTCACACTTCTAATGACACAGGGTAACTATTCTTCGCAAAATTACATACGAATCATCTAAATAAACTGCTACGTTGTGATACACACAACTGGTAAATGTAGAAGACTTCTCTTTCAGGAACTTAAAGAGAACAACTTTTATCTGCCCGAACTATGCCTAGGGGTCAGGCAAAGTAATTTGTGACAACTTAATCCAGCCTATTTGTTGATTTTAGTACTCATTAACAGATCTTAATAATCCTTGTTGGTTAGGTTGTGTTAGTAGGTTTCATGGTCGAAACTTCTCGCGTCGCTTGTCACTGTGTCCACGGCCAGTGACCGCAGTTACTTAGCATTGTTGAGGAGCGAGTGGGAAGTTATTGGTGTGCAATGCTCTGTAAAAGGTATCGAGTGGGTTGTCCTGCCCCGTCTATGCCTATAAAAACAATAAAACTAGGGATTAAATCATCCTACGCTAGGATCGGTACTATAAATATTTTCTGTAGTGTATTGTACATTTGTAATACTTGCGAATAAGAATTGAAGGGCATGACTGTAATTTTGTTTTGTCCTATCTCCTGTCCTATTGTGTGTGTTTAGGATCGTAAAATTATCTTCTCAATAAAATCGGTAAAAAAAAACAAATTATAGAACCAACCCTGATAGCTCAATGGGTAGAACACCGGTTATCGTGCAAACGACTAGTGTTCAAATCCCGGGTCGGGCCAACACCAATATGTCTTTTCTAAAGACATATGTGTGGGTAATTTATCGTGGTTGTTAACGGTGAGGGAAAACATCGTGAGGGAACCCACATGGCTGAGTTGTACTTAGTCATGTAACAGTGTATTCGTACAAAACGGCGATAGGCCTGCCCCCTATCACGTGAGTACACTGTCCATGCAAAACGTGGGTACTCTGAACACCAGGTTGACAAATTCACGTGAAATTCAGAAGTATTAGTAACTCTGCCAACCCCTTAGGGGATATTCGGTGTGAACTTTTATATTATGCTATAGAACAAAACTGAAACTAAATCAGAATTTCGTATGCTAAAAGGAAACCTCAATAAACATCGTCTTTCGGAAATCGAGTTAAGCCTTGAGTGGCAAATTGGCAAACTCCTCAGGCCGCAGGTGTGTGCCATCAATACACAAATGCAGTGAGGCGGAAACGTACCCAGTTGTCACGTGATCGCGTGACGAGAGAGGCTCCTGAGGCGGCGGAGATCGAACCAATATAAATAACATCGATACTGCAGGACTGGAATCAGACTGGGGTGAAAATGTTGTTTTGCTTCAATTTGGTCTAATATTTTGTTAAATCAGTATAGAAATGATAGTAGAAGAATTTAGACTATATTTCTAAAAGCCAGGGCTAGACTTGGCTATACAGTGCCTGTTTGGTTAAACACATTGTTAGATTCTGCTTTAAATTACATAATTATAACTAACGGCCGCAGGTTACTTAAAAAATGATAATAAAATAGGAGCATTTTGCTCTAAATAGCGTATAGCAATTTTTTGGCCTACCTGCTTGTGTCATGACATGACTCATAGTTATATTTACTACAATAATTACACGTAGTACAATTTTAATTATGTAAATACAACAAAAAACATTATATTATAAAATTACATTAAGATAGAAAAAAATATTTATAGTATCTAATATCAATGTATAAACTCGATTTGCTACATGACTCATATTTGAAGCAAAAAAATCTAAAACCACAAATATAGCTGGGCTGTTGGGATTAACACAGCAAAAACTTTAGTATGGTTGAGATAGTAAAAAAGACGTTATATCTACGATCACTCATTAATCTTTCCTGGTTTTAGCTTATTTTTGCATAATCTTAGACATGGTAAAAACCTGGGGAATATTTTTATTTTAAATAGCATAAAATTAAATAGAGAGTGTGCTCGAACAGGCAGGCATCCGAAGTATGAAAAATAAAGGAACATGTATGAAAAGATTGATGAATGTAAACGAAGCTAGAGAGGTTTGCGAGTATCGTACAAAGTGGCGATAGATAATCTCTGCCGATCCCAATGGGAAATAATGGCGTGAGTATATATTGATGTAAATTAAGGGTTGGTTTTATCTCAATTATGTATTTTATTTCTAGTGATACCAATATCTATGTAGAATAAAAATAAAACAGATGCTGCAGTAAAAATGACAGAACTAATAAAAATATCATTGTTTAATATTTTATAAAAAGTTTTTTTTCATTTTTCTTTTTAGTGAGTTTAGTTTAATTATTTTTTTGTATCAACTATGTGTGTGTGTCTTATTTTAACTTGTGATCACCTGTTATTGGCCTTATTTGCTATACTATTTTAACTTACTATATCATATGTGATTACAAGTATTTTTAATTACTTCCTGGGAAGACTCCGGTGATGTATCATTTGTTAATTTGTGCATTTTTTTTAAAATAATTTTTGCGGTTGATCATTCTTATATAATTAAATAAATAAATCACAAACTGAGGTTTACTGAATACAGAATTTAATGTTTTTTGACATGAATTCCTCATGTGGGGATTATTACTCATAAATAAAAGATGTTATTAAAGGAAAGAAAAATTTCGACACTGGCGGGGTTCGAACCCGCGACCTTCGGGTATACGCCCCCGTCGTATACGGGTGATAGTTAGGCGTTTCCAACATTTGCATTCTATCTGAAAAGGTAGACAGGCCGTCCGAATTAGTTAAAATTCGGAGGTAGGAAACGCAAACACTACTTGAACGTGTAAAAAAGAAACAAAGGATAGAGAAATTTCGCGCTGGATGCCAACTGACACTGTAGCTCAGTTGGCAGAGCGACGGGGGCGTATACCCGAAGGTCGCGGGTTCGAACCCCGCCAGTGTCGAAATTTTTCTTTCCTTTAATAACATCTTTTATTTACTGAATACAGCCCTGACGCTATCAGAAACCGATCTCGTATTGCGTGCAAATATTTTGTTTTGACAAAACCCACCTCTGACCATGTGCGATACCAAATAATATTTCTATCTCTGTCTCTCGTTCGCAGGTTGAACGAAAGGTGTTGTAAATTACGAGATAATGGCATCAATTTGCCTTGTTCGTGCCTACCGTTTTGATTGGTATGCGTGAAGGTATTTCGGTAATTTCTCAGAAGTTTATTACTAACAATGTGATAAATAAATTGATTGAAATGTGTTTATGACTAGGCTATGGAGTAATTGGTAGTTCTTGAGTTGCAGGGGAAGCGATTTCTCCTAAAACATACATACGTAATACTCACAGCCATCAAACCCAAAAAACGGATAGCAAGGGCCCGAGAATTGGTAATTTCTTATCTGCAAGTATAGTGCGGAAAACTCAACTCAATAGTTCACGCCGTATATCCTCACAGGGGTTGGCAGAGGTACTAATACTTCTAAACATCACGTAACATTTTCACCAAGTGTTAAGAGTACCCACATTTTGCTTGTGGGGAAAAGATCTTCAAATTATTGAAGGTTGGTGATGGTCTCTCCCACATCGCTAAAACTTCACATAAAAGTCCCAAAATCCTAACTCAAGCCACCCGCGGTGATAAATGTGTTAGTGCTATGTTAAGCCGACAAATTTTATCTTTTATTTTTTCTTAAAAACCTACAGTTTTACGAATATGTAGTTATTAGTATAGTGATGTCTGCACGTGCTGAGTGAGTGACGCAAGAAATGAATGTAACAGCCATATAACATTATTATAATCTGTCCAACGCCTTTCATGTAAATATTTTTAATTTTTGATGTTGCTGTGTTTCAACTATTAATTTTTTTGCTACTAAAATATTTATATCCAATTTTATCAACTAAAGCTCTGCCCCTTTTAAACGAAGGTGTATTTAATGAAAAGAGAACGGCTTAAGATAGGTCTGATCACGGCGGTCTGAACTCGGTATCAGACCTCAGAGTCATTAACGAAGATTTTTCAAAGGTGAGACAAATAACTTTGTGACAACCGATGTCAGCACAACTTAGTTATTCGATAGCATATCGTATATGAATAGAATGTCTAGGCAAAACAGAGGAACTCAAAACAAGAAAATATCTCTTGTTGTTAAGCACCAATAGCGCCTCGGCCAGTCTTTCAGACATAAACAGCATCATTTATATTTATATTTTAATATATGGGTTCCTAAAGCAAATAAAGTTATTTCCAATGTTCTGTCAAACATCATTGACAAGAAACGTCAGGTTACAAAGTGACGAGACGAATAAAGGTGTAATGAATGTAACCGTCCGCCTACTCGCATTCCGATCCGCCTCTGATCTCATTCGTCTTCATTTGCCGCCGCGCTGGCGTTCGCTGTCACTTGAAAGACACCATGTTTGCGATGTGTCGTTTGTAATAGGGCCGCCAGATCTCACGACTGAGACCGGAACAGATATTTGTTTAAGAAAAACTTGATGAATAAGAAAATTGGCTGATGGTACAGTCGGCTTAGGAAGATAATACGATTTACATGATAACGTACACTCAACTAAAATGTAAACGACAAATAACTCTAAAGGAGTTGGTAGAGGTACTAATAATAAGGAACATAACGTGATATTCTGACCCTGTGTTCAGATCAGAGTACCCACGTCTTGCTTGGACAGTGTAACATTAAACTGTCACTATGACTTTAGAAAAGACAAACTGTTGTAGGTACAACCTGGGATTTGAACCCACACCAGTCAGTACGAAATCAAGTCACATCGGGTTGTTCTACCAATTGGGCTATTACGGTTGGTTGTTGTTGTTGATAATAATTTAAGTTAATATTATAAGAAAACTGTCCAAAAAGGAAGTTGACAAAGCAGTTTTCTTATGGCGCTCATACCACTCTATCGCTGGTTCCTCGCTCATTGTTGCACAGTTGGGCCTGGGGAAATAAGTAAAAACAAATAAAGTAGTAACACCAATGGCTATAAATTCCAAAAAGGGGTAGCCAGAGCTTAAATATATCCAGCCACATCACCCAACAATTACATAAAAGCCAATGGGTTAGCGTTGTTTTAAGCCGACACCACATAGCATAATAAAATAAAAAAAATTAAGTAAAAAAACATTTTAAGAAAAAGCTTTTATTTAAACGCTTTAAAAAGAAGAAAATAAAATATTCCTTTTCGATTATACTAACAACTCCTCATTATACACAATTTATATATAATAATAAAAGCTTGTCGCGAGGTTTACATACCTATCAACATTCCTTTATATCATAATAATTTGTGGTAAATCGAGCGACAAGCTTTTATTATTATATATAAATTGTGTATAATGAGGAGTTGTTAGTATAATCCAAAAGGAATATTTTATTTTCTTCTTTTTAGAGCGTTTAAATAAAAGCTTTTTCTTAAAATGTTTTTTTACTTAATTTTTTTTATTTTTTACTTTTTAGTTATCGCTGGCTATTTTCAAGTTATTATTACTCTCAAAATGCCCTCTCATTTGACACCCATATTGTAGAAGTAGACTAAAGGTAACTATTCCGCCATCCTGCACGGTCCGCCATATTGGATTCAGAATGACGTCATATTCTTTTTCTAGTCACTCTTAACTAGCCCTTTCATTTGATACCCATATTGTAGAAGTAGACTAAAGGTAACTATTCCGCCATCCTGCATGGTCCGCCATATTGGATTCAGAATGACGTCATATTCTTTTTCTAGTCACTCTTAACAAGCCCTTTCATTTGATACCCATATTGTAGAAGTAGACTAAAGGTAACTATTCCGCCATCTTGCATGGTCCGCCATATTGGATTCAGAATGACGTCATATTCTTTTTCTAGTCACTCTTAACAAGCCCTTTCATTTGATACCCATATTGTATAAGTGGATTAAATATAACTGTTCTGACATCTTGTATGATCCGCCATATTGAATTTAGAATGACGTCACATGTCTTATCATATATTGTCATCCAAACAAAATGCGTCCACAAAATTTCAGCACAAACGGTTGAATATATCTACTTCAAAATTGAGTTCAAAGATTTCACCCGAACACACAAACATACATTGCAAGTTAAATAAAAGCTTTTAAAAAAAACTGAAATTAAATAAAACGATATTTTAATGATATATGGCCAAAGATGCAAAGATTGGCGTTCATAAGTTAAATCTTCAGAATTAAAATAGTTCAATGTAATCTTGCCATATGCCACGAAAAGGTAAGGCTAAGTAAAATGATAACGGTAGATTTGTTACTTTGCTTCTATTACCGAAAGGTCCGACGGTGGCGCCAATTTATTGTCTAGCCGATTTCTTCCCGAGGGTATTGTATAAGGCAAACAGGGTTAAGGTAAAGGTAATTTAAGGCTTTGAAATCACGACCAAAAATCCCTTTTAATACTTTATATTTTCCGGTCTATTGTCGATAACGGCTTGGAAATATTCCAGTATAAAACTTTGGTCAATCCTTTTTGACATTAATGCCTTACTTTCATTGATCCAAATAGTTATCAAAACATTGATCCTATGGATATTGATTTGGCCCATTGGGATATCAAAATCAAAGTCAATACAAGGTGGCATTCACTTAAAACGACACCAGTATTTCCAAGTCATACTCGGAATAAATGAAAACGCGCAAATTAATGAACACAAAGATTTACATAAAATATAGGCAGGGTTATACGCCCCCTAAAATGTTCCAAACAAACACTTTGTATTATTACTATGAATGCTTAATCTGACATAATACATGTAGCGTAGCTAATTCTTGGCATACTAAAACTATGTTTCTTGTAGAATATGCCTCAGTACAGATTTAGTGGGAATGTCCCCCATCATGACATGATAGATGTCTTGCCTTGCCTAAAAGCGGTGCGATATTTACTCCAAGTTTGTTGTGTCTCCATTAGAAATAAGTTCCGGCTGTAAATCTTATACAAATCTATCTATACTTATAATAAATCTGTAGAGAGGTCAATTCTGTACATGGAATACATTTTCAAAATAACGATCAGGGGGTGATTAGTGATCGATACTGATGCCAAAAATGCAATCAGTAAAATTTTTGTCTGTCTGTCCGTCTGTATGTCGGTTTGTATGTTCAAATTCAATTCAAATTCAAATTTAAATATTATTTATTTCCAAAAAACGGTTCATACATTGTTTTACAGTGGTCTCCACACTAGGCGCGTAGCCTGTATAGTGGCGGCCAAAAATTATTAACAATCCAAATTTTCGTGGCGCATGCAAACAGTTGGTTTAAACTTAAACTTAATTTAACTTAACTTAACTTAAATATAGTACTGGATGGTAATTTTTTTATTAAACGATAAAACAATAATAAAATAATATAAGGCTGGGTAATACAATAGTTTATCTAACTTACTTATAAAGGTATTTCAATATTACTTCTTTTCGGTCGCGCGTTGGTTGTATGTTTTATGATAATGAATGTGTGTGGAAGTATGTAAGGGTGCGTATAAGTGTGTGTATGTGTGTAGGGGTGTAGTGTGAGTATGTTTGTTTAGACAAAAGTGAAACAGTAAAAAGCATTTTCCAAATATACTTCAATTGACCGTTTTAGATAGGTATAGCAATGTTATAACTTATTTAATAATTTTGAGTAAAGTCTCGGTCGAGTTGTAATCCCACGTTGCTAAAAACTTTTTTAGAGTAAGCTTCGCATCCTTAACAGTTAGGTTGGTAATTTCGCATTCTTTAATTATTCTGTTAAATAAATGTGGTTGAAGGAATGCTGAAAAGCGCATAGCAAAGACAGTGGTCATTTGTGGTTTGGGTAGGCGGACAGTACGTTTGCTGATGATTTTATTATAATTAGGTGATGATAACAGTGTTTTGTAGGCTGTGAGTACCGACTTAATTATGAATAGTTGTCGAATGGTTGATACACCACAGTCAGAGAAAAGTTGTATCGTTGGATAACGGAATGGTTTGTTGTGGAGAACTTTAAGAATTGCTCGTTGGGCCCTCTCAAGTTTAATCATGTATGATGCAGCTGCTCCACCCCAGGAAGATATACAGTAAGACATCACCGACTCGCATAGCGCAGTGTACACAATTTTTTTAACAGATTCATCTGTGATGTTTCGTATCTTACTCATCATAAACATAAGTTTTCGAGCTCGGCTGGAAACAGAGGTAATGTGTGCATTAAAATTCAGATGCTCGTCGAGGATGACACCGAGGTACCGGATTGAATTAGTACGTTTGATGCTGCTGGAGCAGGAACATTGATGAGAGTCTGTTTGGCAGCTATGAAGTTTGAGAGAATCTAGTTGACTGGGCTTTGAAGCTGCAGTTTTGTGGAAGCAAATGAATTTTGATTTGTCCGAGTTTAATGTTAGCAAGTTGCTGTTGAGCCAGCCACACAGCCCTCTCATACCAGTCTCGGCTTTTCCCAGGGCTTCGTCCCAGGTGGAACCATTGTAAATTACTGCTGTGTCATCAGCATAACAGAAAAGTTCTGTGCTTAAAGGCTTACTAATGGACCTACTGATATCGTTCATGTAGGCTATGAAAAGTGATGGACCAAGAATGCTGCCCTGGGGAACTCCAAAACTTGTCTCTTCTGTGTCGCTGTACAAGTCTCCAATCCGAGTCTGTTGTTTTCTATTGCAAAGATAACTGGAAAACCATTCATAGTAAGTAACGGGATGGAGACCGTGTCAAACGCCTTCGCAAGGTCCAGGAATACACCGATGCAGCATTTTCCTTTATCAAGGTACGAGGTAACTATACCCAACAGTGCAGAAACAGCGTCATCTGTGGATCTTTTGCGCCTAAAACCAAACTGGAAATCAGAGAGTAAAGCTTTTGATTCAAGAAAATCCATGAGCCTTCTATTAACTATTTTTTCCAGGAGCTTAGAGAACACGGTAAGCAAGGATATTGGGCGATAGTTGGTGGGGGACGATTTAGTACCACCTTTATGGATTGGTGATACTACAGCTGTCTTCCAACATGCCGGAAAGATGCCTGTGGACAGGCTGAGATTAAAAATATGGGTCATAGGAGTAACTATTGAATTTACGCATTGCTTTACAAGAGAGTTACCGATTCCATCATATCCGGGCGCACTGTCTGTTTTTAGTTTTTGTATCAGGCATCTCAACTCCGTCGGGTCCGTTGGTTGCATGAAAAGGGTTTCACAAAATTTTGGGATATCTACCTCTGAAACCAAACAGTTTTGTGTTTTGTCGAGATTATTTAATGTTTCTTTAGCTAAGTTAGGTCCAACCGAAACAAAAAAAGAATTACAGTGGTTTAGTGAAGCTTGTTGGGATTGCATTAATGCTAATAGTTCATTCGGTGGGCTCTTCTGTTTAGCAGATTGGTCACACATGCTTTTGATTGTTTTCCACAGGTCTTTTGGATTTCCCTTGCTGTCATTAATTTGTTTATTAAAATAAGATGTTTTGACATTTTTCAATAGAGAACCACAAAAATTACGATACCGAGTGTATGTTAATTTAAGGACCTGATCATTGGGTCTTTTACGTTGTTTCAGGTGAAGGCGATCCCGGTGTTTCATACACCTTAAGAGACCGGGTGTTATCCAGGGCTTAAATGTACGTTTAGAGCATGGGATTTTAACTTGTTTTGTATGTTTTGTGACAATCTGGGAGAAAATTTCAGTAAACCGTGAGGCTGATTCGTCGGCACAATCAGAGCCGAGAACAGTTGACCAATCCTCACACTGCATCTCCTCTGCCACGGCCACATGATCTGTGGTTTTGCGATATTTATTTTCGGGCTTACGTTGACCTCTTGAGGTTTGTAATGAGCACATTATCATGTCGTGGTCTGTCACGGAGGCATTGCAGATAATGGATTCACATGTATGGCCCGTTCGCACAAAAATATGATCTAAACAGGACTCACCACGCGTAGGCTTGGTAATGGCGGGTAGTAATCCATAGTTGGCTAGTAGGTTGAGATAGTTAGTGCAATCATTAGTGTCTTCAAGGGTATTAATATTAATGTCACCGATTAGGATAACGGATTTCGTAGTTTTAAGTGACTTCAGAGCTTGCTCTAAAGTTGTTAAATAATTTTGGGGGTCTTTAAAAGAGGGAGATCTGTAAGAAGCAATTAAAGACATAGAATTCGGCAGATTAACAATTAAACCTTCACCTTCGAGAAGGTCAGGTTCAAGTACTGACTCATTCCAGTTATGTTTTACATACACTACTACTCCTCCTGCCTTATTGATAACTGTGGTGGTGTGATAAGAGTTATAACCGGGAATAATCCTAATGTTGTCGCCATTTAGCCAGCATTCGGTGAGGACAATCACATCGAACGCCATCTCACTTCGTTGTAAGGTCGTTATGAAACTGTCAAAATTACAATTAATGCTTCTAATATTTAAAGATAAAACCTTAAAATTGTTCGTGTTTTTAAACAAACCCACCTTTCTACACGTGTCCTTGTCTACATGTTCCTTATGGAAATTAAAACTACTCGACGGATTTGAACGAAACTTGGTACAATTATTCTTCATGCTCCTGGGAAGGTTATAGTATACTTTTCAGCAGAGTAGTAAAGGGTAATTTTAGGAAATTTTGGGAAAACGGGAGAAGTCACCCCATTTTTTAGCTTCCATCGCGTGTGTAGCCTTAATGGTCAAAGTTACATAGAAAATATTCTAAAGCATCTCAACAGCATATGTCTATCTTTTATGGTTGATTCACAATAACACGTGTAACTCCTGATAGCTTAGCAGTTCAGAGCATTATGATTATATTTGTTTACTCTTACGTTTATAATACTCCCACTCATCTCTTATTTAAAAAAACTTACATTATTACGTATTAAATAATTACTTACACTTATAATAAATCTGTAGAGAGGTCAATTCTGTACATGAAATATATTTTCAAAATAGAAGAAAGAAAGAAAGAAAGAAAAACATTTATTCACAACTAAAGGTACACTTTAAACACACAACAGTAATCTTAAAACAATAAGCTTATAAACTACAAAATTAATCATTATTAAAACTAAACAAAAAGAACAAATAAACTTATATATAACAATTTAAAATTTTCCATTTAGTGCCCCTCAGCTATGAACTGGTCACTGACTCAGCATAATGCTACCGATGTGTTTAGAACAACAACGGCAACGCTGATTTTCAGCCAGTGCCAATGCGTGGTCGGCTTACAAAAAACAACTATAACCAAAAATAATAATAAACAAACAATACGAGGAAGGTAACATGGCAAAAAATTCGATAAACCCATCTAAATATACAAATTCTTAATATAATACTTACTATATATAATATATTATCCTCAATAAAATAATATATATCAACTTTTATATAAGATATATGTTATCATATCAGGTAAGGTTTTTATAATAAATATATGTAAAAAAAAAATAAAAAAATAGAAGTGAAGCAAAGACAAATATAGTAAAATAATGGTACAAAAACTTTACCGAGTCATGTTGGATCTTGACTTCGAGTCACACTTTTGTATGGACAGCAAGTAACTTTTAAGCTTTTGTTTAAAAGTAAATTTACTTCCTGCGTCACGGATAGGAGGAGGGATGTCATTCCAACATTTTGAAGCTGCAAACCTGAAACTACCTCTGAAGGCTGCCGTACGGTGTAATGGAAGATGTGCTCTGATTTTGTACAGTCTCGGTTGAGCGGACCATTTTATTTTATTAAACAAATATTCCGGTGTTTCATTACGAATAACGTCAAACAACATAGTCGCTAGATGTAGCTGCCTACGAGCTGTTGTGTTCAACAGGTTTGCAGCGCTCAAATACGGAGAAACGTGGGTACGAGGAGGGATTCGGAAACAAAAACGTGCACACGCGTTTTGGACACGTTGAATTATCTTCCTTGACCGGCCAAGTATACATCCATCATAGACGATATCACAATAATTTAACCTCGACAATACAAGGGATTCACACAGCTGAATACGCAATTTTTCGCTGAGGTAATCCCTTATATTGTAAAGTATTTTGAGCCGGTAGAAGCAATTGCTTACAACTCGGAGGACATGGTTTTCGAACCGGAGTTCCCCGTCCATGAGTAAGCCAAGATTAGTTGCTTCTACTACTCTTTGTATTGGATCGCCCATGATGGATATACTCTTACCGCCAAACGAGTCTAATGCACTACGGATTTGATGTTTTGTTCCCATGATTAAGTATTTAGACTTCTTGGCATTTAGAATCAAACAATTTCTATTGGCCCAGTTTGCAATGCGATCTAACTGCGCGTTAACTTTGTCTACAGCATTTGATATTTCAGACGGCGGACTTGAAATAATAAATTGCAAATCATCAGCATAAAGATGGTATACATTTTTTTGTAAACAAGTTACGATATCGGCAGTGTATAATATAAAAAGAAGTGGTCCTAGTATTGATCCCTGAGGAACTCCCTGGGGCAGTAGGCTACAACTAGACCATTGAGTACCCCTCGCTGCCGATTGCAAACCCACCATTTGTCCCCTGTTTGACAAATAACTTGCAAACCATCTTATTGTTGAACTATCAAATCCATAGTAGGCCATCTTCGATAGTAGAAGGGGAATACTCAGACAATCGAACGCTCTAGAGAAATCTAATAGAACTAAGATTGTAGCGTACCCGTTGTCTCTTTCTGCCAAAATATTATCAACTATATCCAACAATGCAGAAGCAGTCGAACGACTTTTACGAAAGCCCGACTGCTTTTCAGGTAAAATATTATTCTCTTCTAAATATTCCGAGAGCTGATTCCGTACAACACCTTCTAAAATATTTGATGCACAAGGAAGAATGCTGATTGGTCTTAAATCGGTAGGATGCAAGGGATTTGGAATTTTAGGTAGAGGAGTGACTTGGGAAGTTTTCCAGTCAGTAGGGAAAGTCTCTGTGTCAATACTACGGTTTACTATCTCAGTTAGCACGTCTAAAGTCCTAGGCATAGTCAAAATAATCATGTCAATAGATAACAAGTCAATTCCCTTTGCTTTCGTCTTAACTCTAGATAATATTTTAGCAACTACGGATGCTTCTACCGGTTTGAGTGAAAACGTAGAGAGTCCATGTCGGTTAAATTCAAAGTAAGTTAGGTCAGACAAAGTCACGCTGGTGTTACCGGGAACATTGAGGAAGTGTTGGTTAAGTGCGTCGGGATCGTTAAAGTGAGGTGGTAAGTCATTGTGATCTCTGCCTGGTAGTAGATCACGTTTTAAGTTTTTCCATAGTGTCTTTGGGTCTTTGTTTTTATTGATGTGCTCCTCAAAATATGAAACTTTTTCATTGTGAAGTGCTTCTACAACCAGGTGTTTTAACTCCTTGTAATATTGCTTGTGTGCAATTCGTTTACTAGTCTTAAAACGCTGAAAAGCCCTATTGCGTAATTGCATCATTAGTCTGACGTTAGAAGTAAACCATGGTTTTACCCTATCCTTGACTATAATAGATTTTTCAGGAGCGTGTTTATCGAAAAGTTTTAATATTAAGTCATTGTACCTTTGTACCATGTCATTAACATTATCATAATGTTTAATTTCTTCCCAGTCAATAGAGTGCAAGTCTGTGTTAAAGTCAGTCAACTTAATATCTTTCAGAGGTCTATAAATTATTTGTCTTGGAAGTAGTTTTTTTTTCTTAACGTCTAATGTTACTGTAATAAAAGCGTGTCTTCCCAACTCTGGTACATGCGAAACGTCAACAGTTTTCACGTTCCCGTCTGAACATACTAGGTCAATGGTTGTTGCATTATTGGCTGTAAAATGTGTCGGTTCCTGGACTAGCTGCTTCAAGTTTAGGCATGCCAAAAATTGGGAAAGTCGGCAATAATTAGAGTTACTGGCGTCAGTGAAGTTTATATTAAAATCACCCATTAGTAAAATTCGGTCATAGTTTGTCATAGAAGTAATGGAGTCAGTCAACGCGTCAAAAAAAGTGTCTACATCCAGCCATTGCGGGCGATATGCTGTACCTACGGTTATTCGTTTACCACCTACACATATCTTAAGCCACATCTGTTCAACGGAGGAGGCGGGGGGATGCGCACACACGCGCGCGCTCACCCCCTGCCGCACGTAGAAGCCGACCCCGCCGCCGCGCGAGCGCAGTGCGGCTGGCCGCGGTACGTGCCGCAGACGGTAACCAGGCACAGTGGGAGCGCGACCCTCCTCACCCTGACGGAGCCATGTCTCATTGATGGCAATAATATCGGCTTCAACACCACCTATCACTGCGATCAACTCATCATGCCCCGTTCCTAGTGATCCAGCGTTGTGAAAACTAACTTTAAAAAGTTTTTTGTTATTCATTAGTATATTTGCAAAGAACATTAAAACCATAAATACATATTTTTACTAATAGTAAATGTCTTAATATATAAATAGAATAAAACAATAATAATAATGGGGACACAAAATGTATATTAAATAGTGCATACTCCAAATAAATCATACAAACTACTATGTTTAAAGCATCAAAGTAAACTATTTTAACATCCCCCGATATCAGTTCAACCACCATTATTATATAACACGTAACATACTCAGTATAAAGTGAATTATTATACCAATGTAACTTTAAAACATATGTTTCTAAATAAAAACTTAATATATAAATAAACCATAACCTACTAAACTGTTTAAAAAAGAACAAAAACATAAATAAGCCGAATAGTTTATGGTATCTCTTGCCAAGGTAACAAGTTTTATAACTAAAAGTTGCTCTAGTGTAGTGATAAAATAATAATAAAAAAGCCATTAATCGTAATAATAAAACACCCACTTTTCTATCAATACTAAATATATAACTGTAACATAACTTATAGAAGTATTTTACAAGAAATAACAAAAACAATTCTTCTAACCTAATCGCTTTTAAAAATATTGTTCAAGTCTGATTCACTGCGTATGCGCTCAAATTTAGCGCCATCAGCTTTTCTAGCCAAAATTCGTCCTTCTTTTGTCCATACGTACTTCCAGCCGGCTTTATTTGCACACTCCCGTGTCCGCTGGAACAATTGGCGGTAGTGTCGTGTTAGCCTCTCATTGACGTAAAAGCGGCGCGGCTCCCCGGGGATCCCGGTGTCAGCGGTGGTGGCTCCCCGACGTACCCGCGCGGCTCGCAGCAGCCCGTCCCGCGCCGCGCGCCGCGCCAGCCGCACCACGATGACCCGCGGCCGCCCGCCGTCGTCCCGCGCAGCGCCCATCCGCGTCGCACTCACTACATCCCTCTCGTCCAGCTGCAGCCCAAGCTTAGCACTTAGCGCTGTCAC
>OY755173.1:1137343-1374867 GCA_963576735.1 Bedellia somnulentella
TGCATGTTGCATGAAGACTGCAGGTATTATTTAGCGGAATTAAGCGAAGAAATTTATTAATATTAGTATTAATTTCTTTTTATCACAAGTAAAATGTATAAATGACAGTAATTTGAGAATAAAAAGTAAAATAATTCCAAAGGTAGCTTCTATGTTTATGCATCCTGTGACTAACAACGACATCATTACATTAATAAAAAGCCTAAAAAATACAAACAGCACGGGCTTTGATGAAATTAATACTAAGGTTGTTAAATATGTAGCGTTTGAAATAGCACCCGCTTTATGTCACATTCTGAACAGATGTATTGAGGATGGTAAATTTCCTGAATTTTTAAAGATTACCATTGTTAAACCTTTATTCAAAAAAGGAAATAAATATGACATGTCATGCTACAGACCAGTTGCCCTAATTTCAATGTTTTCTAAAATATTTGAAAAATATATTTACAATAGTTTATTGTCTTACCTGGAAAAATGCAGTATATTAAGAGATGAGCAGTGGGGTTTCAGAAAAGGAAGATCAATTAATTTAGCTATTTACAAATTTCTTGAACTGGTTATGCTTAATGTAGATAAAAATATACCAGTTGTTGCTTTGATGATGGATTTAAAAAAAGCTTTTGATTTTTCAGATCATAATATAATGGCTTTAAAATTGGAAAAATATGGTATAAGGGGAAATATATTAGATCTTATTAAATCTTACTTGTCGAACAGGAGGCAGGCTACACTAATCACATCGCTTTGTAAAAAATCAAACACTCACATTAATTACATTTCAGATACCGATACAGTCACTTTTGGTGTCCCACAGGGAAGTATTTTGGGTCCTCTTTTATTTCTTTTGTATTTTAATGATTTTCCGGACGCAATAGATCATCCCATGATTCTCTTTGCAGATGATAGCACTGCAGTATTTACACCCAAAAACGATATTGAATTCAATGAAATGATAAACCAATCCCTATTAGACATAATTTCGTGGCTGACTAGTAATAATATGTTAATTAACTTGGAAAAAACTTGCCTCATAAGGTTCAAAAACAAATTAACTTTTCCTGAAGACATTAATGTTACATATAAAGATAAAGTAATAAATGAAGTAAGTACTTTTAAATTTCTGGGCGTTACTTTAGATTCAGGTTTAAAATGGAAAGCTCACATTGGTCAATTATGTTTAAAGCTATCGAGCACTTCTTATGCTTTATATGTTCTGAGTAAAGTAGTTAGTAGGTCAGCGGCACTGTTGACTTATCATGCTCAAGCCGCTTCAATACTAAGGTATGGTCTAATATTCTGGGGCAATTCTTCTGACAGCATACTTGCATTTAGAGCTCAAAAAAGATGCATCAGGGCTATTTATGGTCTTAAACCTACAGTTTCTTGTAAACAATATTTCATTCAAGCCCAATTGTTAACTTTACCTTGCATGTATATATATGAAGTCGCTGTGTTTGTGAAACAGAATCCTAATTTGTTTGTGTGCATGAAATCTTCAAGAATGGGCCATAAGATAATATCTACAAAACACAAAACGACTTTGTTTGGAAACAGCATATTTGGTATGGCACCTAAACTGTATAATAAATTGCCTAAACAAATATTAGAGTTAGTAAACCTTCATACATTTAAAGTTGAGCTCAAAAAGCTCCTAATTAATAAATGTTATTATAGTGTAAATGAATACATTTCAACTACGTATTTATCAATTTAATGTAATCAATCATTAATGGTTAATTGTATTAATTATTTCATCTTTTACATTATTATAAATAAGTTTACAATGAAATTTTATGACATGAATTTTAATTTTATTTGTTAAGTGTGTGGATTTTATTTATTTTACCAATGTTAATTTTAAATTTTAGTTTACAATTTTTTCTAACGATTATTTTATTTGTTTCTATAATAAGTGTCGCTGTTTTACATTATAATTTTTAATTAAATAATGTTTACATTTTTAAGAAATTTGCATGCCACAGATGGTGGAATATAGCATGGTCTAAATATATGTTGTAACATCTGTCAAATACCTATATTCGCAAATAAAGTTTGATTTGATTTGATTTACTAGCGTCCTTAGTTTCCATTTGGGTAGGAACTACAGATCGCCGCTTTAAACGAACCTCTCGAGCTTCATTTGTATTCATGCATACATACATATACTCACGGCTATAAATCCCAAAAAGGGGTAGCCAGAACTAAGGAATTAGAAATTCTTCAGCCACTTTTGGAAAGTTGAGTGGGGAAAAGATGATAAAGTAAAGGTTTTTGGTGATGGGTCTCCAACAACATCGCCCAAAAATCCCTTAAAAGCCCCAATACCGTTAGTCGCCTCTTAGTGTAGTGCTATTCTAGACCGACACTACGCGGCCGATATTATATTATGTAAGTTAGTTGTGTATGTAAGTTACGTAGCTGTGTAGTGTCGGCTTAGAATAGCACTACCCCATTTCTACCGGTGGGTGTACGTAAGAGGCGACTAACGGACTCGGGGCTTTTTAAGGGATTTTTGGGCGATGCGGTTGGAGCCCCATCACCAACAACCTTTATCCTATCATCTTTTCCCCACTCAACTTCCAAATGTGGCTGAGAAATTTCTAATTTCAGCTCTGGCTACCCCTTTTAGGGATTTATAGCCGTGAGTATATCTATGTATTTATGTGTGTAAGTTACTTGTAAGTCTTTAGTCAGTAATAAACAAGCATATATTCCAGAAGTAAACACGTCTCTTAATTCATACATTGCATGGCCTTGCCAGGATTGCAAGAGAGGGACGAGATGCACTCACACTACACTACAATTATTAAATATATCAAATACAAACATACATATACTCACGGCCATAAATCCAAAAACGGGTAGCCAGAGCTTCAGAGCTAGGAACTCCTCCGCCACATTTGGAAGTTGATAGGGGAAAGATGGTAGAAATAAAGTATTGTTGGTGATGGGTCTCCAACCGCATCGCCCAAAAACCACTAAAAGAGTCCCATACTCGTAGTCGCATCTTACGACACCCGTGCGTAGAAATGGGTAATGACATTCTAAGCCGGCAATATATACACCATAGATGTACTAATAAAAAACCGTAGATAAGTCATGCGCGCTCATAAGTGGCACTTAAAAAACAGGCTAAATGGCTCATCTGACTTCAGTCGCGCACTAGCTTCTGTCGCAATCGTTCACCTGTTTTGGCGTGTTTGTTTATCAAAATAATCGAGAATGCCGTCATGTGTGATGAGATTTTGCACAAACTATAGTAGAAAAACTACTAAAATGATGAGATTACTTATATATTAATTTACAACGTTTTAATTATAATTTATAATAAATTAGGTGTATCGTGTGTATGTATAGATCTAAATTATTCTTTGTCATACGGTCGTCTTAGTGTCATATTTCACGACGGTACAGAGAAAATATGTTTATCTCTTTTTAGCGCTTGCTTTAAGATGTGCTATCTCGCCTACATTTCAAATGTATTTCTTGGTGTGTTGTTTGGATATATTTCTAGTGGTGTGCGTTCATCTGCCGCAATCGGTGCCACTCGTAAGCGCCGGTTTCCTCGTAAATGACCTATCTAACGTTTTTTAATCTATGATATACACGGTATATTTTCTTGTACAAAACTTTTTATTGACGGCAAAGTAGCTGATTTAAGGACAATTTGTACATTATTACTCTATTTGCGTAATGATAAAAATAACAGTTTCGTTTTTTTTACAAGAATTTTCACATGCCTAAACTCAGAGCAATAAAGTCGATTGAAAATGTGTTCAAAAAAAAAACAATTAAGGCGGCTCTGACACAATTAACATTTGCGTTTGATATTAATAAATTCAATAGGAGGCCTAGCACGAGCGCTATTTTATCGATATCGATTAATGCGATGACAGTATACAATACTAAGTAAGTGTGAAAGAGATGGCTCTTTTACAGCACGCGATATCTAGTTAAAACGTCGCTCGTACTAGCTTTAGATGCTTAAAATATTCTCGGAATATTTAGTTACATCAGTAATAAAATTTATTTTAATTCATATAATTCATTTATTTCCAAAAACAACACAACAGTTACAGTCCAAAAACATTACAGTTATTATTATATATAATATTATTGTATCGCGGGCAGCCTAATAAATTATACAAAAAAGATCTAGGATACAACGACAGTATAATTAATTCAATCAATTAATAATAATTTATCAATTAATAGTGATAAATTCATAATATGATATTATATTATTTATTTTTTAGGTACAATAATATATACATTTTTTATTATTTAAGATAAGGTTAGTATAATGAATGAGTAGGTGTATGTTTCTGTGTAAGTGTGTGTGTGTGTTTGCGCGTCAGTTTTATGGTTTTAAAATTATAGTATAGAACCTGTCGAGAGCGAGTCTGACTCGACCTTGGCCAGTTTTTACAATATCTACCTTAACTTAACAGTGAATACTTACTATATCTACATTAATACAGCCATAAAATCAAGTCATAAAAATCTTTGGAATACAGTAAGATAACATAATATTTTTTTATAAACTCCTATAACATTGACTAAGCTAAAATATTTTACGTTCAATTAGTTACTATATAATTATAACTTTAAAATTTAACTGATACTGGTCGTAATATTTTCAACATTATGATAATAATAACGCATTACTTGTAATAATAGCTACAGATACATACATACATATACTCACGCCGTTAGTTCCCAATTGGGGTAGGCAGAGACTTTCAATCACCATTTTGTACGATCCTGGCAAATCTCTCTAGCTTCATTCACATCCATCAATCTTTTCATACATGCTCTTTTATTCTTCATTCTTTGGACACCTGCCTTTTTGTGCACATTCTCTATTCGGTCCAAATGAGTCCTTCAAGGTCACTAACATTGCCTTCCACATTGGCTGTATAGATCTAACCCATCGTCTCATCCTAGTTTGTGTTAGCATAACACACTTTCATGCGCAGCTTAACTTTTTTTTTATATTCATACAGTTTTACTCTATTTGTTTATTTTTAAATGTGTTGTACTTGTACCTGATTGTTAAAATAAAACATGATCTATGAAATACCAACAATATAAATAGCCGAGGGTCTTAAGAAACGTAAGTATGGCTTCCTTGACGAAAGTCATATTTTTGTTCCTTTTGCTGTAGAGACCCTCGGCCCATGGGGTCCATATGCGCGTAGATTATTCAAGGATATATCAACGCGCCTTGCTGAAACTAGTGGGGATCCTAGGGCTGGCACATACTTTGCCCAAAGAATAAGTATTGCCGTACAAAGGGGCAATGCAGCCAGCCTTCTGGGAACCCTTCCCCCCAGCGGCAGTGATTTTGAAATTTTTTTTTATATTGTTTAATTATTATTTCTATCTTTTGTATATTCTGTAAAAATTTTAAATAAATTATTTTTTATATAAATAACAACTCAAAATTTTGAATTTCACATAATTAGAATGTTTTCGTTCGTGAAAACCTCAAGTGTTGATTATTACTAATAAATAAGGGAAAGAAAAATCTCCACATGTGGTTTTCATGAACATAAACATTCTAATTGTGTGATAGTTAAGCGTTCTCAACATTTACATTCTATCTGAAAAGGTAGACAAGTAGCCTTCCGAATTTGTACAAAATTCCGAGGTTGGTAAGGCGAACACTACTTAAAAAGTTTAAAAGAAACAAAGGAATGAAGAATTTCGCACTAGTAGCCACTTGACATTATAGCTCAACTGGCAGAGCGATGGGGACGCATACCCGGAGGTCGCGGTTTCAATCCCTGCTAGTTTTGAAAATTTTCTTTCCTTTATTTATTATTTTGTCTTTCACTCATTGTGAAATAAGTCAGCCTTAATTTAATTATACATTTTTACACTTGTTACGAAATAACTATCAAGATATGACCCGGTATCCAGTTGAGGAACGTCCAGGTAAGGTTTTAAATTGATTTTACATTGGAATCACATTGTTCCAAACAAACTACAAACACCCTTTTTACCCTTTCAGGCATTATATTTTAGGAGTTTCCGCCTGCAGATGCCTATATTACTGTAGCTATCTGCATACCAAATTTCAGGTTCAATCCAGCAAACTTAGGCTGGGCATTCATGAATCGATCAGTCAATCAGTCACTATTTCAATTTTAGGCTGAATTTCAGCCAAATTTGATTCCTCTATTCCATTATCTATCTCCAACAACTCATACAATTGTTCTTCTTTTTTAACATTAGCAAGAATTGAAGGAGGTATACCTGAATCTCTTAAACCTGATTTAGGGTCAAAGCTGAATAATGCTTTATATGGTGAACTCCCAATTACAGAATCAAATGAGGTATTTTTTTTATATTGAACATGATAACACCCAATAGACCAATTTGTTGATTTGTTAACATTCATCCAAGATCTAAGCATGTTTTTAACATCCTGGTTGCTACTTTCAACACCAGCTTCAGTATGTTGACATCTGGGGCTACCAACAATAATTTTACACTCAGGCCACATAGAAGTCAGTTCTTTGATTATATTTTCTGTAAATTCATGACCATAATTGGACTTCAAAATGTATGGTGCTCCAAAGATCATAAATATTTTCATTAATTCAATGGCAACCTCTTGTGTATTTTCAGTCTTAAGTGGTCGAAGGCTGAGGAATTTTGTAGAAATATCCTGATAGTTTAGGAGCCACTTAAAATCACCATCAGGGCAAGACTGAAAATCAATCAAATCTACCTGCCCATGCATGTGAAAGTCTTGAGCTACCTTAAACTCACCATCAGGGCATAGCTGATAGTCCATCAATTTGATCTGCCCACGTATATTACAATCTTGAGTCACATTTAATTTGCCCTCAGGATGTATGTGACTTTCCATCAATTCTACCTGCCCTTGCATATTAAAATCTTCAGTTACCTTAAGTTCCCCATTGGAGCATGACTGAAAATTTATTGATTCTACCTGTTGTCTACGAGTGTTAAGGTTTTGAGGTTTGTCTGATTGTGCTCCTTTAACTTTTTTGTGTGATACTTTTTTTGTTTGGCATGTGGGACAAAGCGAAACAAAAAGTTGCACTGCTTGTTTTGGAATATAAAATCTTGATTTCAGTGCATGAACCATTTTGTCTCGTCCACCGTGACCGCAAGAATTATGAATAGTATTTAATATACTAAAATATTTGTCTCTAGATATTATGAACACAGTCGGATCATTTGGAGATTTTCTTTTAAAAATTAAGTGCTCTTTATTTCCAACTACCATTATATCATACTTGTGTGTCCAATAATACTCCATAGCTGTCTTGTTTCGGGTATTTTCACTCATGGCATTTTGTATAGTTTTTATAACTTCCAAAACTTTTTCGGCACTCCAACGTTTTCTCTGGGCTCCTGTAAGTTATTTGTATTCAAAATTATTTTTGTCCAGTCAATCGACAAATAAATATTTCACTTATTAGCACGTAAATGCTCTGAACTACAATTTACTTACCTTGATTTTCTTGTTCGAACTCGGTGAGTTTAGCTTCGAATTGATCACGAAAACTACTGTTATCAGGTACAGATGACTCATTAACTAAAATGTTCATGATTCAGCACTCATTAAATGAGTAACAATATTTAAATTTACCAATTAAAATGATAATATTACTACTGTACAAAGCAGTCTTTTTGTTCGGATGTTTTTGTTTTGTTGTTGTTGATATTGATTGATTGGATGGATTGGATGTTGTGATGGAATGACCAGCGCTGTATGCAAGTGGACAAAAAAATTAACTAAAACTAAAGGGCCCTACTCACACAATCTAGGACAAAAGCCTTATACACGATCGGTTTCCGACCACCGACTATCGTGTCATCGCACTGTGCGGCCCGCACCATCGCACCGTGCGCACCTAACTCCAGACGGTCCAGTCGTATTACGGCTAGTGACGGCTAGCACTGCGTGAAAACGTCTCGATATACCCCCCGTTCTATATAAACAAGCCAAAATTGCATTAATCACAAGGAGATAATATGTCTTCCATTTATCCAAAAGTATTTGGAATGCTTGATTGCGTGCGTCTTTATCTATACTAATATTATAAAGCTGAAGAGTTTGTTTGTTTGAACGCTAGGATCTCAGGAACTGCTAAATCAAATTGAAAAATTCTTTTTGTGTTGAATAGTCCATTGATTGAGGAAGGTTATAGGCTATATATCATCACGCTGCAACTTATAGGAGCAAAGAATCAGCGAAAAATGATGCAAAAACGGGGATAATTATTCATATTTTAAGGCTTTCGTTGTGTGCGCTGCGAAACGGTTTAAGTCACCCAAAAAGAATGTATGAAAGAATTATTTCTCTTTAAATGATCTAAAAAAATGTCCGAGACAGTATATGTCTATCTTTTAAGATTGACTCACTATGACTATTTTTATGGTATTTTATCAAATTTTGTCGAAATTAATGAGTTATTGCCAATTATTTGCGATAATGTTTTATCAACATAATATTAATCCTTGTCCAAATAAATGTTTCGTTGATTAAGAGTATTTAATTGTGAACAAAATTGTCCTTGACAGCACTTAATTTAAATTAACATCTTAGAAGAAAATACAATTTTAAAATTATTCCGCAACAAAATTCACACGCGTGCATGAAGCGCAAGACAAGACGGACTGACTGACTAATCAATGCTCAGCCGAAACTACTATACTTATAAACCTAAAATTTATAGAGTGAAGCTGTGTAGTGTCGGTTTAGAATATCACTACCCCATTTCCTCCGGTGGGTTACGTAAGAGGCGACTAACGGTATTGGGGCTTTTAATGGATTTTTCGGCGATGCGGTTGGAGACCCATCACCAACAACCTTTATTTTACCATCTTTTCCCCACTCAACTTTCCAAAAGTGGCTGAGGAATTTCTAATTCCTTAGCTCTGGCTACCCCTTCTAGAGATTTATAGTCGTGAGTATATGTATGTATGTATTATAAAGTAAAAAAAATGTGATGACACTATGTAAAAAAACCCTTCTTCTCTTCGCATGACAGAGACCCTCAACGGGTCAGTTTCATTCAACAGTTTCATTCATTCCAGTCGACGGGTCATATTTCAGTTTGACGACGTGAAACTCTATACTTTTGACAGTACGAAGTCTGTCGGGTCAGCTAGTTACAAATAAAATTAAATGATTTATTTCTTCAGTAAATATAGGTACAATACAACAAAGACTATAAAACATGGAAAGTCGTTATATAACTGTAACAAATCTATTATCTATATTCGCTGTGTAGTATCGGCTTAGAATAGCAATACCCCATTTCTAACCGTGAGTGTACGTAATATGCGAGTCGCATATTACGTAATGAGAGGTTTTCTTTTTGAGAAATAAAAAAACAACATAGTTTCCTAGAGCTCTGTAGATGGCGTTGATGTAACTACGTTACTTACCACACAATTTCGCCACACAATAATTTCGCCAATGTCAACGTTATAAACATGTGTCACAGCACCATAGAGTAACTTTTTGGCGAGTAAAAACAACACAAATAATGTTAAATATAAGTACCGTCTTTGTTTATTTACTTTTGAGCTATCTTGGCTTAAACTGATGTTAATTTAGACTTTCAAATCAGAACGTTTTTATGTACGTTCCGTTTTACGATATCATTACATCCAAGTGTTAAAAACGGTGCTACGTTCCGTTCCTACCAGTAACATAGCTAGTCTGGCGCCATCTATCCTGAGAATAGGGAAGAAAAAAAAAAGAAAAAAAGGAAAACCTCCCATTGCCCCACTCGAACATTTAACATTTCAAATAACATAATTTGGAAACAAGTCCAAATGTCAAACACTTGGTTATATTTGACAAGACAACCAGAAACAGTCTCCATTGTGTGTGATGGTCAAAGACAAGAGATATCAATCCATGACGTAGGAATAATACACATTTCAGAAAATTGCATCATTAAAACAATGACAAATACATTGGCCGCTAAACGGATAGTAACTACAAACGTTTTAGCTTCATTTAGTAAATTTTCTAATTTTAACTTAACTAACAAATCATTAATTAACTATCATACACTTATTTCAAAAGAACAAGTATTAGACAACTCCGTAGACATATTTAATAATTTGAAGAATGAAGAAATTAAATTGAAAACAAACCTAGATCAAACAGTTTGGAATAGTATAGCTACCCAAACATACGTCACTAGTTGCTCAACTATGGTAGGCAGCATCGTTATTATATTACTAATATATTATTGTTGTCCACCGATGACGAGGAGACTACGAGCGATGGTAGCAGCCAGGCGGACATGGGCCCTGAGGAGAACTCCCGAGCAACCCCATACCAACAACACCACGGACGAGCCGCATCCCAGCGAGCACAACAGCCGCCGCTCATCCCGGCGCCCCACCACTCCGCATACGTACTCGACACCACAGCGCCGACCTGCCCAACTTACGGATCAACTGTACGAGATGAGGACATAAGTTCACCTATCTGGATAACCACCCATTCCTGAGAGACGCCAGTATGTTCAAGTGTGAACATCAGCAATATAAATCTGGGGCAATTAACTGTCATCCGGTTAGACGAAACGCTGACAACAGAAAACACACACAAAGAAATGTATCATCCATATAGATCAATACAAACATATAATTTTATATAAATAGTGTGAAAAATGTAAATAAAGTCTCTTTCTACCTTTGACTCCGACTATTACTTACCTACCACTTCCTTACCCTTCCATCACTGTGGCCAAGACACCTTTAGCCTTCGCAGTTGCATGAGTCTGTGTAACTGACAGTGATTATCGTACCACTTCCTATATCCTACCAACCTTTCGTCTGTTACCTTAGGTCTCCCGGTATACAGACATTCCCGTACTTATTTATATATTTATATATTTCAACTTGTATGGTTAGGGCTAGGGACTTAGGGTTTTAGGGTTGTTAGGCCGTCGGTAGGATAGAGGTACTCTCTACCTACCCCTCAGGGATTTAGGCGTGCATATATAGATTGATAGGTTAGGATCCTAGGTCTTATAGCTGTCCCATTAAGTTAGTATATTAAAGTCCGCTAGGGGCTTTAACATGGTGGCATAATGCGACTAAGGGTGTTTGGACTTTTGAAAGGATTATTAGGCAATACAGTTTCTTTTCCCGAAAGTGGCTGAGGAATTTCTTATGGCTACCCCTTTTAGGTATTTATAGCCGTGAATATATGTATATAAATCTATTATGGTTCTTTTCTCCGTACTGACAATGTTTTCATTGCGAAGTTGCTTCGAATCCATGATTGAAAACACGTCGCGACGTGTTGCGCGTACGGCAGCACAATGGCCGCCATTGAATGGCGACTGAACTGAAAAAAAATGTTTCGGCGCGCTGACCACACGATCGGATAAGTACGGAGCGAACCACGTTTTCACCGCGTTCGATGTGCAGGCGCTCCGAACCAGCCTGCACTTATTGCGGCGGACCATGATGCGCCACACGTGCGATTTTGGTGCGACCCGCACCATGCCCGTTTTTTCTATAGTGGTTCTCCGGTAGGCTTATCCACTTCTTAATCTCTATATGTTTTCAGAGTTATTATCACATACATACATACATATACTCACGGCTATAATTCCCAAAACGGGGTAGCCAGAGCTTTGGAATGAGAAATTCCTCAGCCACTTTTGGAAGTTGAGTGGGGAAAAGATGGTAATAATATATGTTTTTGGTGACGGGTCTCCAACCACATCGCCCAAAAATCACTTGAAAAGCCCTTATACCCTTAGTCGCCTCTTACGATCACCCACGGGTAGAAATGGGGTAGTGTTATTCTAAGCCGACACTACACAGAAAATTTATTCTACATCCTGAACAAATTGCCTGTAAAATTGAGCAAAATCTCTGTATTAAATCTTCATTTACTCTAGTTATTGATGATGCGATGCTACTATGGGCAATGAAACGCCTGGCACTATTACCATCGTTGGTGGACCCATGGCCTTCTTTGACCACATCCAGTAATAGTCCAGTTTGCTAACGGAAATCTTCTCGAATGGCATCATTTTGTTGTCCTTTAGTCTTCCGTCTTCTGGATTTATGACTGCCTATTTTTCGAAGTCCAGTCAGGTGATATGTAAAATACATTCCAAAAACCGAATCCAGAGATGCAAAGTGTATATTCCATACTTATAGGAATCGGTATCTACTGGTTTGCTCTGTATTAACTGAATATCATTCATCTGCTTAGGGGTTGCCTTGCATATATCACAGCTTTGCATTGATGTATCGCTGAGAATTGAAGTGGCTTTGCCATTAATCATCATAGTCAGTCAATGCGAATGACAATTTTTTTGTCACCCAAATTCGTTTCTGTCAATTAGTTGATTTCATACTCAAATTCCGTCTAGACCTTGGTTTTTCAAATGTAAATCTGCTAACAAATGGGTAGCATCCACTATTTGTAGACTTCGTTTAGGTCATTCGTGTACTCCGGTTCACCTTGCTAAAATAAGGATAAGGGACAGTTCGATTTGCGAGTGTGGATTAGATGAAGGAACAGTTGACCATATTTTTTTAGCATGTCCTAATTTATCATTTTCTTCATATGATGTTTTGCCTCCTTTCATCCCTCTTCCTACTAATTTTAAATGTTTACTTTGTTTTGTATATGTCGTAGGATGATTTGATGTTTAGGTTTTTTGCAAAAAACCTAGGGATTTTGCAAAAATCCGGATAATTAGACAACGGTTATAATATTTTCTAATCTTACTAGGTTTTTTGCAAAAAAACTAGTTGGTTTAGTAAGATTGTACTTCTTTAATGCTGATTGGCTGATTTCTGATTGCTCGCCTACACTTATTCTGATTGGTTCGTCATTGTGGTATTGAGATATTATAACTAGAGTAATAAAGGGTAAGAAATGACAATACTTATTTGATACTAGGAATGAAATATATTTTGTTACTCTTTTGTTGGAGTAAAATTACAATCACGTTCGGACATATTATACATAGATCAAGTTACCCCAAACTAAGTAACACTTGTATTATGGGATACTAACTCAGCGATATATTTAATACAATATAATACACTATTGTAGCCAGTTGTACTTTGGCTTTTATACCGATCTTTTTGGTAATTGTTGTTTTTATTTTGTAATGTGCAATAAAGAGTTTTATTATATTATTATTACACACATGCTCATCACATAAATGTTGCTCTCAGTGGGGATCAAACCCGCAACCTCCAGACCGAAAAGCTAGTCACCTATCCACTCGGCCACGGATGTCTTCAATAAAGGTAGGAACAATAAAGTAAGTACGTTTTAAATTGTAGTATTGAGGTATTATAGCTAGAGTTATAAAGGGAAATGACAATAGTATTTTTATACTTTAGAACTTTTTGTGACTAAAATTAAAATAACGATCAAATTAAATGTAGGTAGGAACAATGAAGTAAGTACGTCTTAATTAACAACCAATCAGAGATGACGTGTTTATGGGGCACTGCAATCGACCAATCAGTGTACAGTATTCATAAAAACTGACATTTCGTTTCGGAGTCATACTAAACCAACTAGTTTTTTTGCAAAAAACCTAGTGAGATTAGAAAATATTATAACCGTTGTCTAATTATCCGGATTTTTGCAAAATCCCTAGGTTTTTTGCAAAAAACCTAAACATCAAATCATCCTACGACATATATACCCCTTTCATTAAAACTTTGTGTCATTTCATCAAGGTCCATAATATAAAATTATAATGCATTCTTTTTGTTCATATTGATAATTTTGTAGTAATTATTTTGTTGGTAATATTTATTTTATTTTTCAACCATGAATGATCAATGAGTGTATGTAAATCAGTTTCAAATTTTTTTTTAACTTTTCAAAATGTGTTTTCTTTTCACTGGACGTTGGCAAAGTTACTGTGTTAAAACACGGTCAAAGGCCATTGAACTTTACTCTATGGATTTCATACTCGATAGACGCCCTTTCGTTAATGATGGTGAATTTGTTTTCTTTCATAGACTTGAAAAAAGAAGACGACACCCAAATAATAGTATCGCCTGAAACCAGTCCAAGGGGCACTAAGCTACCCAAAAACACTAGACTCAGAAAAATCACTGTCGTCATCTTCTGAAACTCCTCTTTGTTTGTAAATAGGTTGGCAGTTGGCTAGAAGCTCCGTGAAAACCCCATTTACTTATTAATCTTATGTTTTTAAAGTTCTCATTGATGGGAAGCTGTGTAGTGTCGGCTTAGAATAGCACTACTCCATTTGTTCCGATGGGTGTACGTAAAAGGCGACTAACGGTATTGGGGCTTTAAAGGAATTTTTGGGCGATGCGGTTGGAGACCCATCACCAACAACCTTTATTTTACCATCTTTTCCCCACTCAACTTTCCAAAGGTGGCTGAAGATTTTCTTATTCCTTAGCTCTGGCTACCCCATTTAGGGATTTATAGCCGTGAGTATATTAATTGGAACTACCTTCAATAATATCATGGCCGTCACATCTAATAGAGATTGTAGATTGATTTGTGCGGTGTAGTCTGTAACTTTGAGATTTACTGAATGTGGGTAACATTCCTCTTCGAAATATGCTTTCTATGATCTCACTCACTTTTGATGGGTTTTTAGCGTAAATTCAAGTATTTCGGCGATTTCTTGGCGACCATCAGTTTTTAGTTTTAATTAATGCACAAACGCTATTTCTTCTGATAACAATGTTGCATCAATATTCTCAGTTCACCGCTTTTTTTGTTTTAGCCCTGAGCTGAGCACACATATTGGGAATGGCACCCATATTAATGATCACTCAAAAGATTGGAGTAGCCTTTGCGTTTCCTGTGGTACTACCTCAAAAAAAAGGAAAGGAGATACTGGGTGAAAAAATAGCTACAGAAAAGAAGTGAGTTATGCCAAACTGACTGAAATTACCCCAATCACGCTACATACGCACCGACAGGGACGGCTTAGGGATCAAGGATAGTCTAGCGCCCCTGACCTGTCACCCTGTCGCAGGGCCATACTCCCAATGCCCCGGCATGACTACACACATCTCAATTAAGGGTCATCCCCACTCCTACACCCTAGATTGCCACTGCGGCAGATGTGTGAGTTGGGCCCTTGCCGGCGGGCGGGCTGGCTCGCCCATTCCAATGGAGAAAAAAAAATCAATTTGATAGAGTCGATTTTTATATAGGAAACTTTGGTTTCTTCTGAAGCTAGTTACCTTTGTGGCCTGTCTTAGGTTGTCGCTAGTGTCACGCCGTACAAATAAAAAAATAAATACACAAATGAAACTCCGCCATTGTTTCGTTAGAAAAAAAACATTATTTCATTCGAAGGTTTCTTTTATTTTATGCATGAAAGCATTTATTTCTTAATAAACACTTTTAAAATATAGTCAATATAATACTGAACCCAGCAATCTAATTGATATTTAATTGTAGTGGTGTTTTCGGTGACGAGCGTTCTGCTGTTATGTTTATTGCCTCTTAAAAAATATTTAGTCAGTCAATGTCTATTTTATTTACTTCAGTACATTTATTCCTTAGTAAAAAAACAGTTTACAGAATAAAAATCTGTTAAGTGGTTCCGGATTTTCAGTGTGTTTCCCTCATCATGACCAATTTCAGCAACTTACGTGATTGGCGTGCGATGATTTATGTCAGATGACATACATACATACATACATATACTCACGGCTATAAATCCCAGGAAGGGGTAGCCAGAGCTAAGGAATTAGAAATTCCTCAGCCACTTTTGGAAATTTGATTGGGGAAAAGATAGTAAAAATAAAGGTTGTTGGTGATGGGTCTCCAACCGCATCGCCCAAAAATCCCTTTATAGCCCCATACCGTTAGTCGCCTCTTACGTACACCCACCGGAAGAAATGGGGTAGTGCTATTCTAAACCGGCACTACACGGCAAATTAATAAATGTCAGATTAATAACGCAATGAACCTCACCAATGTTTTTAATTTATACACCAAATAAATCTACAAAAAATCACGAGAAAAAATATATTTTTACTTTATTCTTAACTTGAAAAATGACCGAAATATTTAGGTTCAAAGTGCGCATTTCGGCCGACGGAGTTAAATGCGGTTGGCGCGGGCAAAGTGACGATGTGACGTCACAACCCAGCTATTCGTCGCTCAAGCTTGCATATGCATGGAGTTTTTATAGTTTAATGATACAAAATGGCAAATAAATACTGTATTATGCCTCAGTGTTTCAACTCTGCAGTTATGCTACCTAATAATCTAATTATATTTTTTGGTTTTTAGTAATATCTACGGCCCTCTTGTACTTGTACCGTGATAACATCAACTATTTGTACACTTATGGTATGCAATAAAAGTTTGTGTTTAAAAACTAGATAAATATTTTTCCTTGCTGTGTAGTGTTGGCATAGAATCGGCAAAGAAGGATAATGAATGACTAGGCTGCATGGTTAGAAAATCTTTGCCTGTCCATTGGACAAAAGGAGAAACAAAAATGAGCTAATATAAAAAGTGAGGTTATTGTACTACAACTACAATTCTTATTGTGTTTTTATCAATTAAATGGTCTTAATTAATGATAACATACAAGACACGACTAAGAAAACCCACATAAAGTTTACTAAGCCGTCAACGGTCTTCCAACATGTCCCTTATCAGGACTGGATTCCAAAGACTTTCAAACTTGATTAACAGAACTCACAGTAGGTATTTCATTTCACAGTTTAGATGAAAAACAAATTAATTACTTTACAGATATAAATATTGTTTTTTTTAGATGGAATACTATCAAGATTTTCCAGCAGCTTAACTCAAACAGCTGATGGACCTATTGAAACTAAAAATGACGTCTTTGCTACATGCAATAAACTTATAGAAAACCAAGCATCACGAAGCTTTGCTATAATTCATCTTCTTGGTAAACAATGGCGTGTTACGGATGGAGATCTGCTGGTTGTCGAAGGATACTGGCCTCCAAACATTGGTGACCAAATAAAACTAAACAAAGTGTTACTTGCAGCAACTAAAGATTTTTCTTTGATTGGGAGGCCCCTTGTTCAGCCAGGACTTGTTAATGTAACAGCAACTATAATTTCTAAAGGTCTTTCACACACAAGGGTACATTTTAAAAAGAAGAGGAGGAAACAATTTATGAGAATAAACTTTCAGAGAGCGCAACAAACCATGCTCCGAATCAACTCTGTTGAAATAGCCAATAAAATAAATGAAGGTCCCAAAAATGAATATTAAGTTTCCATGTATTTAGTAGGTTTAATAAAAATGTAAAATAATGATTTTGTTTTACTTGTGTTGATATTTTTTCTGTCTCATATTTGACATTTTATGTTTCTTTCATAAAATTTCTAACATACCTGTTTTCTTAATGTGAAAGTTGGATGACGATTTTGGCCTTATGCATACTGCAATGCTGAGGATTAAACTG
Organism: Bedellia somnulentella; assembly: GCA_963576735.1. Classification (NCBI taxonomy): domain Eukaryota; kingdom Metazoa; phylum Arthropoda; class Insecta; order Lepidoptera; family Bedelliidae; genus Bedellia; species Bedellia somnulentella. Next base: position 1,154,800 of record OY755173.1, read on the forward strand.
CTTCAACTACTAGCTGAAAAAGACTTGTCAACAAGAAAATTTAAAAAAGCAATGATTGATCTTAAGGCAAGAAAATTAGTGGCTTTGAATAGCTTGCTACATATTTGATCATACCAATAAGACATGAACATTATTATTATTACCCATTATTTTTTCTTCAAAGATTGTATAAATACAAATATTTCTTGAACTAGAAATAAACATAATTCTTCTGTTAATTTGTTTCTATGGTATAATCCTAGTAAAAAGTAAAACATGTCCTTTCATTAATTTTGTCATACTTGGAATAGCCTATGCTCGCTACATTAGCATATTCTCTATTTGATCTGAATATTATTGTAACAAAAAAGCAATAGATAAATTTAAAGTCAGCTTTATTTGATTATATATTATTTTAAAATTCATAATATTACATTATCACAGTGTTCTTGAAATAAGCTTTTATGTTCCTCTTTTAAAAATCTTTTCATGCCTTTCAACAGGTAAAATAGTTTATGATTTTGAAATAAGTTTATGAGTATTTTTAATAGAATGGTATAGTCAGCATCTTTTTTGTAAGTAGATATTGCTATTTGGAACTGTTTATAATCATCTGGTTTCAAAAATGTCTTTACTTCTTTAACAAATTCAATGAGCGATATTGGTGCAACTTTTTGAATCGGCTCTGGATTTAAATTATCTTCAAAACCAAATGACTTTATTTTCAGTTTCTTTTTCTTGTTTATGGATGTCAAGGAATCTTCTGAATTCCGTTTATGTATGGTTACCATTTGTGAACTCACTGACACATCTGCACTACAATCTAAGGCACTAAATAATTCCTTTGCAGCCTGTGGCTTAAACTCATTGACATATGCTGATGACTGTTTATTTTTATAGAAATCCATTGAAAAGTCTGCATACACCTCATTTGAATTAGGGAAACTTCCAACAGGATTTTTCTTTACCAACTTTTGAACTGTTCTGGATGAAGTTGTAGGAAACGATACCCCATTTAAAGTAGAAGGGATGTAGGGGTTCGTTTCATGTGATAAAGCTGGTTTTAACTTTGCAGAAGGTAAAGTAGATTCAGCACTTTTAAAAAACCTACAAATTTCACTAACAGATTCTCCAAATTTATTAGAAACTTTAATATAATCTCTTAGCCAGGCCGATAGCTGTCCTTTCAGTTTTGGACTATTAAACCTACTATCACACAACAATATTGCTCCATAATCATTTTGATGTCTTATTACTCTTCCAATAGCTTGATTAACAGCTCGAGTAGCTTCCAAAGAATACCATTCATCACCAGAAAGGAAGTCTTTGTCTTTGACCCTTAATTCTTCCAGATATTTCTTCTTCAATATTATCCTAGGATCTTTTAATGGGGGAAATGGAAGCCCAGTTATTATAACAGCTCTTCCATTCATATCTGCAAAATCCAAACCTTCTGAAACTTTACCTCTACAAACAGCCATAAAACAGGCTCCCTTTGTACTTGGGTCTGCAATTTTGCTGTAGTACTCAGTGATTATTGCATTGAAGGTATCTTTTCTCTGTGGTTCAACAAATATTGGTTTGATACTACTTATCCCTGTCCAGATTCCCTCTGATTGCCACATTTCTTGACATTTTAGCATAATAGGATAAGATGGGAAAAATACAAGTAAACCATCAGGTATAACTCTACAGAAGCTTAGTATAGTTCTTCCAAGAGCTGAAATGTATTTAGGATTATCTCTATTTTGATAATTTGAATTTAATTGAGTACCATCTGGTCCTTGGCTAATAATTTTGACACAAATCTGATTAGATTTAACAATGTGGGGATTCTCCAGTTGAGTTCCTATGGGTATACCAAGTTCTGAAATTAAAGGCTTCAAAGGAGCCAAAGTACCACTGGTTAAAATGATACTTCTAACATTTTGATCCAGCAACTGTTTCATTCCAAAACCAGGACTGAAACACCAATAACTTAAAACTCTTTCTGATGATTTAGAATTAACAGCTTTCAAAGCACCCCAACCATCAGTCTTGTTATTTTTTTTATTTTCTACTTGTATGTGTACTTTGTAGCATAACTTTACTCTTTCTTTATAAGCATGAGTAGTTCCACTAAAGACAACATTTAATAAATCTCCTATTTTCTGTAATCCAACTCCTTTCTTTTGAAACGGAGAAGCACTTGCTGTAGACAGATATTGGATTAGGTTTTCTATCAGAGTTATAATAGCAAGTTGATTGTGTTCTTTTATTTCAGCTTTAGCTAGAAGTTCAAATATATATCCACCTGGAAAAGTACTACCTTCAGTGCCAACTTCAATTTCATCAATAGCTTTTTCTAATGCTAACATTATTTCTTTTAGAATACATAAATCATCACAAGTGAAATCTTTAGGCTGGTTTGTATCTAATGTTGTGTCCATGTCTTCACTAGTTTCACTGAAAGATTTCATGACATGGGTAACTTCATCTATACATAGAGCCACATCAGTTGATCGTATCTGTAATGATGCAGACTCCTCACACATCTTTTCAACATTATGAGCTTCATCAAGAATCACTATGTTATTCAATAGCTCAATTCCATTAGCTTTCCTTGATTTTGGATCTAATAAATAATTGTAAGGCATAAAAATAATATCTGCATCCTGCTTCAACTCTTTAGCTAAGTAATAAGGACAGCATTTTAACTTTTTACCAGCAGATACTAAATCTTCTATATCTAAGATATCATCACCTTTTATGGTCCTATCATCTTTTTTAGATTCAACATTGTTATAAAAGAAACATGTTCGTGATTTCACTCTTAACTGGCACATGTGAACTTTGTTCATATTATTTGTCTCTTTCGATACCTCTGGATGGATGCACATTTGGTCCCTTGAACCTAGAACTGCAGCTTTTACATGTTTGTAACTAGATCTCTTCAACTCTTGCATGGCTTGTGTTAGTTGAGAGTGGGTGCGTGATGAATAAATGATTTTCGGCATGCCCCAGCTGGTGTTATCTTTGGCTTTACCAGCACCAGATTTTAAATTGTCGCGTAAACCACCAGTTAATCCTCCACTATGCTCAGAGAAGTTTCCTAATTGTGCTTGCATTTGTAGTTGGGCTTTTTTCACCAATAACCATGCTAATGATGAGCATAAAAGACTCAAAGTCTTTCCCGTTCCTGTCGGAGACTCTAGTAAAGCATTGGTATTATTCTGTAGGGCTTCTATAACTTTTTCCATGTATGCTTTCTGCACGTCGTAAGGTTCAAAAGGAAAACTTACTGGAATTCCTGATATCATAATATCCGGCATTTTTACAACTTTCTGATACCTACTAATGAACTAATATTCCATTCTTATTTATTATTTATGGGCAAGATATTACTTCCAACAACCCAATCACATTAATACAAACACAATTAAATGAATGATTTTAATTCCAAATTTACTGTACTGTACTGCAGTGTGTATCATACATGAGTTGAGAACAATTTGTTGTTTCTTTTCCCGCGCCTACGGGCCAATAGGATAGGATACTTTGTTAAAGTGACATTGACGAATGAATCCACTCCAATATTGACATATTGAGACATATGGATATGACATTGACATGTAACATAACCTAAAATTCCTTAAACAAAACTTAAAAACATTGGTGCTTCCATACTATACAATACAATTCGTAATCGAACTTTGTTTTGTTCTTGTTCACGAGACGGCATCGGCAAAAGACACAAACAGTAAACTATGAAAATATCAGCTGATCCCATATACACCTCAGCGGCATGTAATAGAACGACTGAGGCTGCTGACTGGAATAGCGACGGTCTTATTTGTTTTGGTGCATGCAATGCTGTCGTGGTATACAATACCGTAAGTATAGTGTACGTTTTATATGCTGGGATTGTGTATATTTAAAAAAAAACAGCAGTGTTCTATTTTGTTCAAAACCTACCTGAACATCAGACTTAATGTGTCGAAGAACGGTTGGCAGCAGCATCAGACTACAAGTTGGATCAGTCCACTAGACTAGAGTCAGACAAATTGAATGTACTAGACATAACGCAAACATAAATATTAATATATGAATCCCAAAAACAGGTAGCCAGACCTCCAGAATTAGAAATACCTCAGCTCCTTCTGGGAGTTGAGTGGGGACAAGATAGCAAAATAAAGGTTGTCTTGACGGTTCCTTAATTTTATCGCACAATAATCCTTTAAAATTCCCCAAATCTCCTAAGTTGCCTCTTATGAAATCCGTGGAAAGAAACACTACATAGGTACACATGAATATTGCATAATGAATTGGCCTCTTTAGTCCTTGCTGCTAAATTGAAGATCTAATAGATTTATAAATTATTTCAAGAATTGTAGAACAGACATTTATTTTAATATGATTTATGATAATCTTGAGGGGTATGCAGTCATGAAAACAAGTGATTTGTTTTCATAACTGCTGCTTTCCATAATAAAATTTCTGTATAAAAATTTGCATATTTTAAGAACTAACCATATGTTGTGAAAAAAACACCTTGTTACATTAATAGTCAATTTATCAAGGAAGTTCATAGACTATATACCACCACACTAAAAGACATAATGCATGAGTAATGTTGAAAAATGAACTATAAAGTTACACTAGGACAGGCTTTTTGCTTACAATATTTCCTCACAGTTATTTTCCTCACCATTAAAAGCATTGATCAATAACTACCATTACTAAACTAGATGGTAAAATATATATACCGTGATAGCCCAGTGGGTAGAACACTCGGTTATCGTGCAAACGACTAGTGTTCAAATCCTGGGTCGGGCCTACACCAATTTGTCTTTTCTAAAGACATATGTGTGGTTAATTTATCATGGTTGTTAACGGTGAGGGAAAACATCGTGAGGAAACCCACATGGCTAAGTTGTACTTAGTCATGTGACAGTGTATTCGTACAAAACAGCGATAGGCCTGCCCCCTATCACGTGAGTACACTGTCCATGCAAAACGTGGGTACTCTGAACACCAGGTGACAAAGTCACGTGATGTTCAGAAGTATTAGTACCTCTGCCAACCCCGGGGATATTCGGCGTGAACGTTTATGTTATATGTTTATGTTATGTTATGGTTAAATGAATAATATAACTAATAAAATGAACAGTTCAGTATCTCAAATTTGACTGCAAAATTTCTTTCTATCCATTAAACTTTCCTGTATAATTTTCAGAGCCAAAATGTTGGGGATCCCTTAACAGTGCTGAGCCATCACAAGTCTCAAGTGAACTCAGTAAAATGGCTCCGCAGGCCAGATGGCACAAGCACTGAGTTTGTGTCCTGTTCAGCAGATAAAACTGCTGCAATATGGACTCTACAAAATGGTATCTTCAAGGTTTCCCACTCATTGGAAGGACATAAAGACGGCATCACAAGTATTGGGGGAGCATATTTAAATGAAGATGATGTGGTTGTGTTTACTGCTTCAATAGATTCTACTGTCAGAGTTTGGGAAAGAAAAAATGGTAATTAACTCAACTCAAATATTTACGTTGTATATCCTCTAAGGGGTTGATAGAGGTATTTATACTTCTGAACATCATGTGACATTGTCACCTGTTAGAGTACCCACATTTTGCTAGGACAGTGTACTGACGTGATAGGGGGCAGGTCTATCGCTGTCTTGTACGAATACACTGTCACATGACAAAGTACAACTTAGTCATGTGGGTTTCGCCAGGATGTTTTCCCTCACCTTTAACAACCATGATAAATTAGCCACAAATATGACTACTAAAACAAATTGGTGTAGACCCGACCTGGAATTTGAACCCTCATTGTCTGCATGATACGCGCTTTTCGACCCACTGAGCTATCACCGTATGATAATTAACACTAATAATGCAATCAGTAAGATCTAACAGAATTATTAGATGATTTTGCATAGTGACTTTATAAGAAAACAGGCAAAAGAATGCTCGACAAAACAGTTCACATGAAAGTTGTGTGCTGCCTCTGACTCATCTAAAAAGTCAAAAAGTTTATTCTTCAAAATTAAGTTCAAAACTAACAATTTTTGAACGTCGATTTTTTTAAATTTATCATTAGTCTGTTGCCTCGGAAGGTGTTCGTAAAGAGAAGAAGCAACAAAGAACTCTTTACATTCACATTTTTTAATTTTTTCAAAACATGGTTTGTACAATTTCAGTTTATTAACATGTTTTTACTTTATAAAAGATTTTCTATGCGACAAAACCAAACGCTAGTTTGACATAATAAAAATAAGTTGTCCATCACAAAAAACCAATCACATAACGTGAGAAGACTCAAATGCAATGGCGATCATGCCCCTTTTAAGCGGCCAGTACACAATGGTGTTCACACAATGGCCCATTGCTCATTACTGTCTGGCAATCCACTTGCGACGGACATACATACATATACTCACGCCATTAATTCCCATTGGGGTAGGCAGAGACTATCGATCGCCACTTCGTACGATCCTGACAAACCTCTCTAGCTTCGTTTACATCCATCAATCTTTTCATACATGCTCTTTTATTCTTCATACTTCGGACGCCAGCCTTTTTGAGACGGACGTCGAAGTAATTATGGTTGCAGCTATTTATTTATTATTATGCATGTAATTTATTTTATTTATGGCGCTATTTATGTTATTTTTACGTCATATAGTGATTATCAATACATTTTGCAATAAAATATTCCAAAAAAAGTATAAGTATCTATGAGCGGTCGGTGACGAACTAAACAATGGCCCATTGTGGAAACACCACCGGCCATGCTACGCCACGATTCCTTTGAAGTGTGCCCGAAAAACCGACAACTTCGCCATTGCGCGCCACGATCGGCAATTGTCCGCCATCATGCACCATTGCCCCCTGTACACAGTGGCGATGGCGAGCAGTGGGCCATCGTCCGCCATTGTGTACTGGCCGCTTTACTTGTTCGTGCTTGCAATATGTGGCACATATACATGCTGCCATTTCTATATGTGACAAATAATTGAAATTAACATTCCTTTTAGGCACCATAAACCCAAAACAGATCATCAATCTCAATTCAGGCTTATGCTTAACTCTTCATGCTCATCTGTTGTCAACGGGAAAACTTTTACTATTTCTGGCATTGGATAATAATAAAATAAACTTGTTTGCGGAATCTGATAGAAATGAATATGAAAAAGTACATTCATTAACTGGACATGAAGATTGGGTCAGAGGATTAGATGTCCTTGATATTGGTAAGTCACTATAATAGTTACTCATAGTTAATAATACCATATATTTTTAGTACTGATTTACTTGAAATTTCCATATTCCTTATAATTCTCCAGCCACTTTTAGAAGTTGAGTAGAGAAACGTTGTTGATGAGTCTCCAGCCCCAAACCCTGAGTTGCCTCTTACAACACCTGCAAGAAAATACGTTAGTGCTACTATAAGTCTGTACTACCCAACTTTGATCTTCAGAATATCCAAATAAACAATTAGAACCTTCCAGATAAAAACACATTGCTTCTGGCATCATCATCTCAGGACACCTACATCCGATTGTGGAGAATCGAGCACTATACCAAAGTTGCACAACCATCGATGGCTATAGAGGTGGAGCAAGAAGTGTTTGATGTTCACGGCAAGCAATGGTCGGCGAAGTTGGATGCAGTGCTCGCTGGACATGAAGGATGGGTTTATGGAGTGCAGTGGGCGCCAAGAGGTAAGATTAAAAAAAACAAAAATATTTAATTAGAGTTCTTTTAGTCTCTTACTCCCTCTCTCTCAAGCGTTCACGCCGTTCACTTTAATCCTCATAAAAAAAAATTAAAATCGTCGATTTTTATCATGTTCCGGTACGTCCGTTGACAAGTCCTAATCAAAAGCAGGCTTTTCCTCGCCGACCAACCACAGTGAAGGATAACGGCCAATATGGCTACCAGTTGCTCGAGTTTAGTTACACTGTCGAAGATTTTATTTAAATATTCCGTCTTCAGATTTAACCAAAAATTAAAATGGTTTTGTGTTACTTCGGACCCGGTTACTATCACGTAAGTTAGTCGTTAGTCTGCAGCCCGCGCTGCATGGATCTGTAAATTTGTTTTTCAATCATATTATGAGAAAAATAAAAGATATTTGCTTTTTGCTGTTATGGTATATTATACCACAACAGCTTTCCAATAAAATCTCCCCTTAGTAATTTTAGTTTACCACCAACAGATACAAAAACATGACAAACTTTTAACAACCCTCTTTCTGCATTATTTGAATAAAAGTAAATCGTTCAGGTTCTTAGAACATTGAGTAAGTGAAGTAGAATATTCCCAGCCAGTTAAACTTAACTTAGGCTTTGTTTTGCATGAAAACCTCATGTGGGGATTATTACTAATCATACATACATACATACATACATACATATTCTCACGGCTATAATTCCCTAGAAGGGGTAGCCAGAGCCAAGGAATTATAAATTCCTCAGCCACTTTTGGAAGTTGAGTGGGGAAAAGGCGGTAAAATAAAGGTTTTTGGTGATGGGTCTCCAACCGCATCGCCCAAAAATCCAATAAAAAGCCCCGATACCCTTAGTCGCCTCTTACGACACCCGTGGGTAGAAAGGGGTAGCGACATTCTAAGCCGGCACTACACGGCAAAATTATTATTACTAATCAATTAAGCAGATATAATAAAAATAAATATAATAAATAAAAAAATCGCGCGAGTGGTCACTTGATACCATAGCTCAGTTGGCATGTCGTGGGTTCGAGCCCCGTTGGTGTCGAAAATTTTTATTTGCTTAATTGATTATTAAATGTATACTACTTAGAAATATGACATTAATTATTAACTTGCTATTTCTATTATAACATTTTCAGATAGAAAGCAAAATTATCCTGTCTACCGACTACTATCCTCATCGTTAGACAAAACCCTCATTATCTGGGAACCGGAAGTAATAGACAACATGCAAGATGGAGTATGGGTGGAAAGAGTGAGGGTTGGCGAAGTTGGCGGAAATGGTTTGGGATTCTATGGGAGCAAGTTTGGACCTGGCGGAAGATCTTTCATGGGGCATGGGTATAACGGGACATTCCACATTTGGGGACTTGATGAGGTAAACTATGTTTATATTCATATTTATCCACCTATTAAATTTGTTGGAAATTGTTAAAGCACTTTATCTTAATTTATATTATTATTAGTAGTAATGCTGTGTAGTGCCGGCTTAGAATAGCACTACCCCATTTGTTCCGGTGGGTGTACGTATGAGGCGACTAACGGAAGGGCTTTTAAGGGATTTTTGGGCGATGCGGTTGGAGACCCATCACCAAAAACCTTTATTTCACCATCTTTTCCCTACGCAACTTCCAAAAGTGGCTGAGGAATTTCTAATTCCCTAGCTCTGGCTACCCCTCCATGGGATTTATAGCCGTGAGTATATGTATGTATGTATGTTAGTAACAAAAATAATTAATGAAGATAACAATCACCCCACCAATGAGTATGTAAATAATAAATATCATGTAAAAGTTGTATTTTTAAAAAAACATTCTATACAACATTTGTCTTGACTGTTTTGTATAATAAATCAACATGTAAGAAAAAGCTCCTCAGCCGCATTTGGAAGTTAATAGGGGACAAGATGGTAGTAATAAAGTATCTTTGGTGATGGGTTTCCAACCGCATCGCCTAAAACCACTTAAAACTTTTACGACACCCATGGGTATAAAGGTGTAGTAGCATTCTAAGCCGGCACTACACGGCTTGAACTTCCTCACATTCACGGCTTCGAAATAAATAAACTCAACTCAGACATTCTTTTTCATTAATTTTTTCAGTTTTCTGCAACACATTTTGTAAATTTTAAATGTATGTTCGTTTTGTGTCGCAGTTAATAGAAATAAATGTATTTTCATTCATTCATTCATTTCATTCATACATTCCTATTAATTTTATATTGTCCAAACAGGGTACAAACCAATGGCTACCAAAAGTGGTATGTGCCGGTCATTTCGGTGCCGTAGAAGACGCGCGGTGGGACCCGACGGGAAAATACCTTATTAGTGTCGGGACTGACGAGACCACCAGGATACACGCACCTTGGAATACTGAATTGGGTTAGTTATATTAGCGGTTAAATTTATGGTAGTAACAAAAAAAAAATACAAAGTTATTTTTTCATTTCATGTTTGGGAACACGTTGTGTTTCAAAAACGCCGACTTGTCCTATGCCCTTTTTATTAGGGTTCCGTAGCCAAATGGCAAAAACGGGACCCTTATAGATTCGTCATGTCTGTCCGTCTGTCCGTCCGTCCGTCCGTATGTCACAGCCAGTTTATTCCGAAACTATAAGAACTACATTATAGAAAATTGGTGCGTAGATGTATTCTGTAAACCGCATTAAGATTTTAAAATAAAATCTGAAAAAAAAACCAAAATTTTTAGGGTTCCCCATACATAGAACTGAAACTCAAAATTTTTTTTTCATCAAACCTATACGTGTGGGGTATTTATCAAAAGGTATTTGAAAATGATGTTGAGGTTTCTTATATCATTTTTTTCAAAACTGAATAGTTTGCGCGAGAGACTTTTTCAAAGTGCTAAAATGTGTGTCCCCCCCCCCGTAACTTCTAAAATATGGGCATGATAAAACTGAAAAAAATATATGATGTGTATTACTATACAAACTACTAACGAAAATTGGTTTGAATGAGATGTAGCCCGTAGTTCTATTTTTAAACGTCATAAATCAAATTACTTACCTAATTTGGCTCCCATGATTTTCACACAAACGGGATTTTCTATATATATGATAGTACGGAACCCTTAGTGCGCGATCCGACTCGCACTTGGCCGGTTTTTATTGTTAAAATAGTTATTATATGTCACTGTAAACACTGCTGTGATCCGGTATCAATACGACCTTAAGTTTCGTCAGTAAAATAATTGAAAGTTCCCTATGTAACCTGGGTTGACATGAACTTGAACCATGAAACATGAACCACTTACCAAAAGTGGTATGTGGCGGTCATTTCGGTGTCGTAGAAGACGCGCGGTGGGACCCGACAGGAAGATACCTCATTAGTGTCGGGACTGACGAGACTGCCGGAATACACGCGCCTTGGAATACTGAATTAGGTTGGTTATATTAGCGGGAAAGATTAACTATATATAATAAAACGGAGTTTTTTTTATAGGTTGTAAATTTCTAATGTTTGAGTTGAATTAAATATTAGTTAATTAAGAATAGCGACATGATAGTCCAGTGGGTAAGAACACCCGCCCGAAAAACAGAAGGGCGTGAGTTCCAATCCTGGGACGGGCCTACACCAATTTGTCTTTTCTAAAGTCATATGTGTGGTTAATTTCTCATGGTTGCTAACGGTGAGGGAAAACATCGTGAGGAAACCCACATGGTTTAGTTGTACTTAGTCATGTGACAGTGTATTCGTACAAAACGGCGATAGGCCTGCCCCCTATCACGTGAGTACACTGTCTAAGCAAAACGTGGGTACCTTCTCTGGAAACTAGATGGCGCTTGCCATGTGAGTTCAGGAGTATTGGTACCTCTGCAAACCCCTTCGGGGATAAAACGGCGTGAACGTTTATGTTTATGTTTTAATTAAGAACGACAATCCATAAAGAGTTTGATAAAAACTTTACTCTATTTTCAATATATTCTAGGCTCACAATGGCACGAAATAGCCCGCCCTCAAGTCCACGGCTACGAGATGTCGTCCGTCGCGACGATATCGTCAACGACATTTGTATCGTCGGCTGAAGAGAAAGTGATACGAGTTTTCCGCGCCCCGCACAATTTTATCGACAACTTTAAGAATATCACCGGATGCACTATTGTCGATGGAATTGAAAATGGGGGTGGTAAGTGAATTTTAACATATTTATACTTAAAACACAGGGATATTCTTTTATCTTGTGACAGGTTTTCAGGCCTTTGGTACTTGTTCTACTCTTCAGCATAGTTAGCTGTGAACATTTATTGATGTTGTTTTTTCACCAACCTAGTTGTACATAATGCTTGCTCATGGCTTTGATCCCAAAAATGGTACGTCGAAGTCTAAATAGCAGTTAAATACCACGAGATTTGTAGTTGAAAGAACAAGCGTGCTACCACAGCAGCTTTATAATACACAATAACTTTATAAAGTCTGTGGCTAATATGGCTAATATATACACGACCAATGTGTTATAATAAAAAAAAAACATTAAGTTACTTTATATCTGTCACCTTGTCCCCTATCAACCTTCCAAATGTGGCTGAGGAGTTACTAACACTGAAGCTCTGGCTACCCCTTTTTGGGATTTATGGTCGAGACTATATGTATGTATGTAAAAAAATATGTTTGTGTTTTAGTTCCTGAAGGAGCATCAGTGCCATCACTAGGATTATCAAACAAAGCCGTATTTACTGATGATGAGGGGAGAGGTGACGCTGCCATTGAGGAAACACATTTTGTGTCTGTCAAACTGACCGGTAAGTTTCAGAGAGTCAATTATAACCTGTGGTATTCGGTCAGGTCACTACAATTTCGAAATAGCCAAATATCATGTGTACTTATACTAAAATTAGTCGGTTAGTTACATACATACATACATATACTCACGGCTATAAATCCCTAGAAGGGGTAGCCAGAGCTAAGGAATTAGAAATTCCTCAGCCACTTTTGGAAAGTTGAGTGGGGAAAAGATGGCAAAGTAAAGGTTGTTGGTGATGGGTCTCCCACCGCATCGCCCAAAAATCCCTTAAAAGCCCCTATACCGTTAGTCGCCTCTTACGTACACCCACCGGAAGAAATGGGGTAGTGCTATTCTAAGCCGACTCTAAGCCGATTCTAAGTCGGTTAGTTAAATTGCCAGAAAATATTTGAAAAATAATATTCGACCCCCAGCGTAATAAAATAGCACGATGCATCGGACCATGCAGTGACGGTTAAGATGAAATAAGTATACCATTGGGGAAAAGTCACAATTCTAAGTGCTAGACTCCAACTTCATTTCTCCCCATTCCAATTTTTAACGAAACTTCCTAATCATTATTCCAATATTGCAATAATAAACGTTCACGCCGTTTATCCCCGAAGGGGTTGGCAGAGGTACCAATACTTCTGAACTCACATGGCAGCGCCATCTAGTGTCCAGAGAAGGTACCCACGTTTTGCTTGGATAGTGTACTCACGTGATAGGGGGCAGGCCTATCGCCGTTTTGTACGAATACACTGTCACATGACTTAGTACTACTTAGCTATGTGGGTTTCCTCACGATGTTTTCCCTCACCGTTAACAACCGTGATAAATTAACCACACATATGACTTTAGAAAAGACAAATTGGTGTAGGCCCGACCCAGGATAGTCCAATGGGTAGAACACCCGTCCGAAAACAGAAGGGCGTGAGTTCCAATCCTGGGTCGGGCCTACACCAATTTGCAATAATCTTGTCCCCAGAACCCCCCACAGAGGAGACTCTAATGCAAAACACGCTCTGGCCAGAGATACACAAACTATACGGCCACGGCTACGAAGTGTTTGCACTGGACGCGTCGAGAGATGGCGCTCTGGTGGCTTCGTCTTGTAAAGCCACTACGGCGGAACATGCGGCCGTATTGATTTGGTAAGATTGGAGTTTTAATAGGGATGAAAGATATAAAAATTGTACTTTGAAAAGAACAATGATAAATGTTAAAAGACAGCATTTTCTAAATATTTATGGGTACAGTTTATGGAAATTCAATTTAAATTTACTACGTGTCTAAACAGATCTTATTGAACATTTTAATCTGAAAATAAAGCCCTGTAAATGTCTTCACAATTGCAAACATACACACATGCACTTAAAATTTGCGCGCATAATATCTTCAAACATAATACTTACATATTTTTTAATTCAACATTTGCATAAATATAAATTACGAGAGACAAGAAAAATCATTTACTATTATTTGTTTGTTCTACCTATATTATTTCAAAATAAGCTACTTAACTTTTCCTCTACATTTCCAGGGAAACCAAAAACTGGCAACAAATCCAAAAACTAGTCTCCCACCAACTCACAGTCACCCAGTTGGCATTTTCACCAAACAGTCAGCATTTACTGTCAGTGTCTCGAGATAGAAAGTGGACTCTATATCAACGAGCTCAAGGTGCTAATTCGTTTGACATAGTGGCGTGTACGGACAAGAGTAATGGCGTACATACGAGAATTATTTGGTGTTGCGCGTGGGATAATATCGGTGAAGTGTTTGCTACGGGTTCGAGAGAAGGAAAGGTAATAATAATAATAAATAATAATAATCGTTTATTTTCCAAAGTAACTGTACATATGGTTCTTGACGAATCATTTTCCCACGCACTAGGCTGAGCCTGTATCGCGTGGGTCAATTTTAGTAGAAATGTTTAGCTTTAGATTTATACAGTCCCAATTTTTTTTTTATATTAAACAGGGAATAAAACGTGAAATAATAATAAATGATAATAGATATTAGAATAACGTTAAAAATAATAAATCAGAATATCTAACTTGCAGAAAAAAAAAACAATATTTTACAAACCTATAGCAACATTTGGATGTCTTAAGACGACTATTTGTGTGTGTATGTGTGTGTGTGTTTGTGTATGCTATTGTGTGAACGTATGAATGTGTGTAAAACTTACCTGACAACTCCAAGTAATGCCTCGCATTCTTCGTAAGTCATGGTCTCTAGTAAACCATAAACAATCTTTTTACAATTGTACATATTGGTTTTTCTTATTACATCCGAAATCATGACAAGTTTGTTATATACAAAAGGGGACCGGAATCTAAAAAATCGTTGGGCGAAAGCAGTTTTCATTAAAGGGATAGGCATTCTAAAGGTTCGTTTTGAAGACAAATTACTACGGTCGTTACATGCCAGAAACTGCCTATGAGAGACGACTGTTAATTTAAGTATATAAAGTTGACGTACGCTGAGAACTTTAGCCTCCGAATACAAGAGTGAGGTACTATAACGGCGAGGTTTACCCAGGCAAAGCTTAAGGATTGCTCTCTGAGCTCTTTCCAGGACTATCAGAATTGAGGCCGCGCAGCCACCCCAAGCCAAAATACAATATTCAATAACAGATTGGCACAGAGCATGATACACCATTCTGAGTATGTGGGCGTTAGCACATTCGCGAAGCAGTCTCATAGGGTGAAACAGCTTACGTATTCTGGACGCGGTGCAATATATTTGTAAATATAAATAAATTGTTATTTTTATTGCTGCTGTGGTGATTTTAAACTTGAAGTTAAATACAAAAAAGTATTAAAAAAAAATTTGATTCAGTTTTCGATTGTTGCGAGACAGTAGATTTTCGGCGTTGTGGCTATGTGGCACCACCAATCATTCTTTTTCTTCACAATCTATTCCCCACCCAACGTCAGAAATTGGTGATGAAATTTCCAATGTAGTTCTAGCTATCCTTTACGGTATTTATAGCCGTGAGTGTATGTATTTTGTTAAGCGCTCACAGCATGAAACACTCTGTATTTAGTTGTTTTTTCAGGAATCGTTTGTTACAGAAGTAAATAATACTAGTAACTTTGACGGGTTATAAAGACTTCGAACGTATTTTATTAAAATTCTCTGCAACAAAAAAACTATCCTCCAATATAAACAAAATGTAAACTTTTTGTTTCAGGTCTGCGTGTGGCACTACACGAATACAACGACAGAAACCTCTCTAAAGCAATACGGCCTGTTTTGTCCACCGCTAGAAGTGGCCTACCAAGCTGTGACAGCACTAGACTTTGCTCCAACAGTTTTTGGTCAAGTCAGATTGTTGGCCCTCGGCTGTGATTCGGGGCTTATCAAGTTTTATACATTTGCAAAGGATCGGCCTTGGGAAATGGTGCTCGAATTAAATAATAGGTAATGATTTTTATGTTTTTTTGAAAATTGGTTGGGTGATGAGCTTCCACCCCTTCGAGGATATCTAACATTGTTTATTATTATTGGCGTTCCTTGTTCCTTTTATTTTAACTGAGTTTTGCAATTTTACGTTACATATTATTTATAAATGTACAGCTTGGTTTTTTCATTGTCCTTTCCTTTATTATTTATTTATTTTGCTTCAAATGTGGCAGACACAGATGTTTTGTTTATATATTAATTAATTATGTGTAGTGTAGTGTAGGCCTTAACTGAAAACCAGTGTTTTGCCACTTCGCAATATCAAGCGCTGAGTTAGGACCTAGTTTGTGTTACCATAGCACTAATCTTTAGGTCAAAATATTGTTTTTTCACTTTTTGTATTGTTTTTTATATTGTATGGTGTTATGTTAACATAAATAAACGAGTTATCTATCTATCTATATTACGCGGATTTAGCCCAAATGTCAAGAAATTATTTTCTTCTAAAACAGTATGTTAGACGTAAAATCCAAATTACTTCTCGTAATAAACTTTCCCTTTTTTTCTATGATATTTTGTTATCTCCGAGAAAAATTAAATTATTTATATATTATAATCTTTTATTTTTCAGTTCTGCCCATCATCTCACAGTGAAACGATTGAAGTTCAAACCACCACAAGACAATACGAAGAGTCTCACCTTAGCAAGTTGTAGCACGGATCATTTCGTTAGAATATTTAATGTTAATGTTATGACATAGATTTTATTTAAATATATATTTTTTGTACATAAGTGTCGTGTTTTATTAACATTTTGACAGACCAAGTGTGTTTTCTGCGGTAAACATCGAATCCAAGTCATTGTGAAATAATGCCTATTTTTTTATTTTTACGTGCAGAACGATAATAGGTATTCTTCTCTCTTCTAATCCCTATTAAAATTTATTTCTGTATTGCTCACATGAAACGAATATTCGTATTTTCATTATAAACATTTTTGATATATGAGAGATATTCGATGAATCCATATCTCCGTAGTTGTCGTTGTGTTCATCGACTAAGCCCCAATACTAACATTTTTCTATACATTTCAAATGGCCGAATTCGTTGTGTGCGAAGGACATAGAACATACATACATACATATACTCACGGCTATAAATCCCTTAACGGGGTAGCCAGAGCTTTGGAATGATAAATTCCTCAGCCACTTTTGGAAGTTGATTGGGGAAAAGATGATAATAGTAAATGTTTTTGGTGACGGGTCTCCAACCACATCGCCCAAAAATCACTTTAAAAGCCCCTATACCCTTAGTCGGTTTTTACGATCACCCACGGGTAGAAATGGGGTAGTGTTATTCTAAGCCGACACTACACGGCAGATATAAGAATAAATATTAATATGCGTAGAAAGTAGAACAGATACGAATGCTATTATCGTTCTCGGCGTGAAGAGTAGTCCTTCTGTTATGTCCCTCTCCATAGCCCTCTCATTATGATGATGATAGCTCTCTTGGTGACTCCAATTTGTTGTTATGAGTTATTTTATATAGAATAAAATAAGCTTTCGATTGAAGCCTTAAACGGTGGTGAAAGTATGAGGTCGCAAGTTGATTAGGGTTGACGAAAGGACGATGAAACGAAGCCCTTGTGAAAGTTTAGTTTGAAATCAGTTTCAAACATCTTGATGAAACACTCATAACCAATACGGTTATCTTGGAGAATATACATCGGCAAAATTTCTAGTTCAAGTGATGAAGAACTTATTGTGATATTTTGGTATATTCGGCAAAAAAGGAAGCGTATAAGTAGAAATAACTAAGAGGATAGATCGCTTCATTAAGGATGATATTACCTATCGTACGTTACAGGTCTTGCTGGAGAAGCCTGACCGTATCATGTTGTACAAGCTCGGATACTTATCAACCTCCAACACAAATTAGATAGTTTTTGTTCTTACTCGGTCATTTTTCCACGCAACGCAATTCCAAGTTTCTCGCACGTGGGTTCCAATGCAACTGGTTTGAAATGAGTTTCAGCCTGGTAGCGTCATGTGTGGTTACTCATAGGAGCATATGGCAGAAACTCAAATGCAAATATGTAACTTTGAGTTTCAGTTGCGTCGCAGTTTCGTTTCACCGTGTGTTCTGGGTTTTACGCCTATTCGCCAACCCACAGCTACTGAAACTGCTCTGAAACGAGTGTTTTAACGGGCATCCTAGCCTTTACATATAGGTATATAGGGTCATTTGTATGTACCTTGACAGAAATAACTCAATTTTATATACCGAATTTGTGTTTGCGAAAGCTTAGAGTATTCAAATCAAAAACTTCAAGAGGCAACAACTTTAGTCCCTTTGAAAGATCTTGCAATTAATGTTTATGCTCGGCATGCTGACTTCTTGAGAACCAAAACAATAACTTGTTTAATTCTTGTACAAATGAAAATGCAATTATATTAAAAATATATATAATTCTCCAGGATTTTTTCGTCACTGAGGTACTTTCGTAGCCACTTTACATAATATCAACAAGTATGTGCATAATCTAAATACAAATATAACAATATTCACTGAAACTCAGAGAAGATCAGGAATAACATTTCTATTGGCTGTTTCAATAAAAATATATATATTATTCAATTTTTTACAATAAAATTTGTTCGCTTATTTTATACTTTAACATGTTTTTTACACATTAGTAAAATACATAAGAAACTTGTTTATATCGGTTATAGTTTAACCATCTCAAAATTACAGTCTATTGATTTGCACCCATTAAGAATATCTTATTTAAAAATGTATGGTAACCATATTACAAGCTCATTTTTAACCTAAATTACCTATATTAAAAAAAATATCTTTCTACTTATGGATCTGTCAGATTAAAATTCAGCATAATATATAGTCAGTCATAAAATACTGACTAACGTTGAATGGTCATCAGAGAGTACAAATTCAACAAAAAATCAAATTTCGAGACCTACGTTAGTATTAACTTCTAGTCTATTTGTGATTTATGTTAACAGCAGAACTGAAAATACGCCTAAGGTTTTGGCAATATTTGGTTTTTAGTTATGGCTAATTGTGACTTATTATTTCTTTGTCTGTTTTTAATTGATCAAAACAGTAAACTTGAAAATACACTATATTTCTTCCAATATTTGGCTCTTAGTTCTATTTTAAGTTCATATTTATGTTATGAAACCTTAAGATAACTCTAGAATGTGCTCCAACCTTATTTTTACTTTAACTTATATTACATTAATCATCCGGGGCCTGCCCTCTATTACGTGAGTACACTGTCCATGAACGTGGGTACTCTGAACACCAGGTGACAAAGTCACGTGATGTTCAGAAGTATTAGTACCTCTGCCAACCCCTTCGGGGATATTCGGCATGAACGTTTATGTTATTATGTTATAAATCATCTCTGTTAGATTGAATTGCCAAATTGATAAATGTTTAACACTCGTTGCACTTTATTTATGTTATAAAATAAACAACATTTGTTATTACTTCAATTATAAAACACCAAATAACTTTATACAATTTTTAAATTAACATTTCTAATATATATATATAACAATTACTTGCTATAATAATGATTAAATCTGACATGAAATAAATTTCACTTTGATCAGAGTTATTTGAGCAATTATTACACTATTTCGGATTAGAAATGCATTATAAAGACATAGAATTCGCTTCACACTGTCGGCTTAGTATATCATCAACCTATTTCATAGTGCGGGTTTATATTATGGCTTTTGTGCTTGATTTGGTAACATGGCTGGTGACCCATAAATCATTTATTTTACATTCTTAATCCCGTTCATTCTGGTATTTATAACTGTGAGTATTTACATACCGTCGTTTGCAATAGAATCCAACAATCATGTAAACAAACCAAATTGTCACGATTACTCCGTAATCACATACATTTGACGATCAATTATGAACATAGTCTGATTTCAACGAACGCACCATTGTTTTCACATTATCTTCAACACGATTTAACTTGTATTTATAAGTTTAATTTGTTAAAACATTTGCAACGTAAAAATTTCGAAGTATTTGACAAGCCGTCATCTTAGTTTTTACTCATCGAACTCTATAAGTCATTGAAAAGTTAGTGTTGTTCGTAATCTGAAGTTATCTTTTATTTTTAATTTAATAAATTATTTTAATTTAATATTATTTGAATACAATAATATATTTTTTTCAAGAGCTTAATATAATTAACCAAAACGGATATATCCTACCTAAGCCATAAAAAAATGGTAAGTTTTTAAAAATTGACAGGTGGCCATTTTGTTAGAATTGTCATTCACAGTCATTCACTGTTCTGTCGGTTCGCTGTGCATTAGCGTTTTCTGTTTCCGATTTCTACGACTTTTCATTCTCATTTTGGACTTTTGTTTTGCTTTACGATTTGGCTGGACATATTTTTCTTGGAACGACGACCTTTGCACGCCATCACGGACTTTGATATAGCATACGATTGGTATTTTTTCTCAAGGAGTAATCAGGAGGTAAGAATGATTTAGATCTATTACCTACAACTAATCAGTTTTATTTTATAGTATGTGGCTTCTATATTTAAACTATTTAGTCAGTTTTATTTTAGTACCTATCCTACTGTGGGCCATAGTCCATGGTTTATATATTTAATCTATTTAGTCAGTTTTATTTTAGTACCTATCCTACTATGGGCCATAGTCTATGACTTAAAATTAAAATATTAGAAAAATAAATTTAATTAAACTTAAATTAGAACACTATGACATCACTATGGGCATAAACAATACGCTGTCAATGTCAGTCCGCCATATTTGTTTACATGATTGTTGGATTCTATTGCAAATTACTGTAGACAAACTAAATAGATGTATAGATATTTGTCCAGTTAAAATATTTAAGATAAAAACATTTTATATAACAATAATAACTTGAATTTAGGCTGAAATATTTTTCACTTCCTACTCGGGTTGATTGAGACAAGTGCATATATTACATGTATTACTATTATTATCAAATCATAAACTTACTGTTAAATAAAAAAAAACCTTATTTCTCAATTAAGCTTTTGTTTTTTTCATCTGTCATTCTTAAATATTTAATGATTTAAAAAAATATATATCAACAATCAATTTATAATCGTTATGTTTTTTACCAAGAAAATAGCTGATTCTGTAGGATATATATAAACAAAAAAACAACATATATATTAACCTAACATAACCATATTTTAAGTTTAATCCTTAGCATCCAATAGATTTCTAGAAGAGATCACTTTTAGTAGACCGCTTCTTGTAAAATATTCTTAAAAGTTAAGTTTTGATTTTTGTGATAAGCAATGAAGAGTGTGCTATTTTATTCAACTTTAAATTTTTCTAATGACTGATAAGTGTTCTAAATTTCACTGAATATAAAATAACATTAAGCATGAACACAAAATACGAGATTAAATAAAGCATTAAGAGTTGGAATAATTGGTAAACAGAATGTATGCAATAATGTAATTTTTTCATTCGAATCAAACCTGCTCAACACATTAAATAATGACAATATTTCATGAGTAAAGATAAAGTAATCATTCCAGCATCAATTGACACGTGTGCCACTAGGTTTATATATTTTTTCAGTTTCATACAAAAATATACTCTAATCGCAGAACGAACCAGGAGCGGATAAAGCCCTCAATTTAGGTTGTGGGCATAGGTAGCTAAATATCTAATTCCAAGTCAGCCTACTTATTGTAGCTCTAATGGACTATGAAAGTATGAGGCTGCAAGTTAATTTGGGTTGTGGGCATGCCCACCTTGCCCACTTTGCCCACATGGCTGGATCTGCGCATGGAACAAAACTATTATCATCACTTGCACTGACGTATCACAGTATATTCCTTAAAGGCACTGCACTGATGATCACTAAATATTTCACAAATTAATAACAACTTCTTCTTTCCTATACTTTTTCCCTTTCAATGATTTTAACAGTTTACTTATTTTTCCGACTTTCTTTGTCTTAGTGTCACTCACTTGACTAATATTGCTTATAGAATGGCTGTCATCTGATATAGATTTTAAATTGTTGAGGCTGCTCGTTGAGTTACTGCTCCATCTTTGTTCTGGCAAGGCTAGTAAGCTTGTGTTCTTTGAAATACCATTTGTCAAGGCTGGTTTGGCAGTGATCGGTGACTCTATTTTCACTCCGTTAATTTCTCTGAAAATTAGATTGGAAGAATTAAAATTTTAAATTGCAGTTGATTAAAATTAGAAGATTAGTTACAAGTTGGTAGTGGAATTATTAAATACTAAGAGGCTAAAAAACTCTAGCAACTCCTATTCAGGAGAAAATCTGTAGCTGAGGTAAGATATGTTGGGTGTGGCAGAAGAAGCATGAGAGCAGAGTGAATGCAGTAAAGATGAGGTCCCTCAGAAAAAATTGTAATGTTAAATTATGTGACCCAGTGAGAAATAGTGTTATTCGTGAAAAGTGTGGTGTGAAAGATGATATTGTAAGAAAGATAGAAAAAGGAATGTTGAGATGGTTTGGGCACATAGAGAGGATGGATGATAGAAAATTGGTAAAAGGAATCTATAGAGCTAGTGTGGATGGTAATGTTAGTAGAGGACGACCACGGAGAACACACTTGGACCAAATTGAGAGTGTGCTCAAAAAGGCTGGCGGAGTATGAAGAATAAAAGAGCATGTACGAAAAGATTGATGAATGTAAACGAAGCTAGAGAGGTTTGTCAGGATCGTACGAAGTGGCGATCAATAGTCGTTGCGTGAGTATATGTATGTATGTATATATTGTATAGGATCATCAAAAACTTCTTATACATTAGAATAATAGATAAATCTATAAAACAAAAGAGATTTATAAAACTCTACTCCCCAATCATACCTCGGTAAATTAGCGACTTCTAATGCCTAAGCCAGACTCCCAAAAGTCGAAGATAGATTTCTGTAGTAATTGGGGTGGCCGGTACATCAGAGGCTCTAGCTTTGGCTTTGTCATGACGCAAATATACTCACGCTTACAAATTCCTAAAAGAGGTAGCCAGAGATTCAGAATAACAAATTCTTCAGACACTTTTTGGAAATGTTGTCAAATGTTTTTGGTCCGCATTGCGTCGGTACCCTAAGTCGCCTCTTACAAACACCCGCGGTAAGAAATGGGGTAGGGCTATTCTAATCCAACACCAAATAGCAGTAAACAATAGGTATATCTATAAAACTCTATTCTCAAAAAATACCTGGGTAAATTAGCGACTTCTAGTGCCCTGGCCAAAGACTCCCAAAAGTCGAAGATAGATTTCTGTCCTGGAGCTGGGTACACTAGCGTGTGGTAGTAACTGAGGTGGCCGGGTAATTGACAGGGGCGGTACATGAGAGGCACTAGCTTGGGTTTTTTCATTTCTGGAAAAAAATATATGAATTAATAAATCATTTTAGCAGTGTAGTGTCGGCTTAGAATAACACTACCCCAATTCTTCCGGTGGGTGTACGTAAGAGGCGACTAAGGGTATAGGGGCTTTTTAAGTGATTTTTGGGCAATGTGGTTGGAGACCCGTCACCAAAAACATTTATTATTACCATCTTTACCCCCACCAACTTCCAAAAGTGGCTGAGGAATTTCTAATTCCTTAGCTCTGGCTACCCCATCTAGGGATTTATAGCGGTGAGTATATGTATGTATGTATGTTTCCCCACTTACTTTCCAAAAGTGGCTGAGGAATTTCTAATTCCTTAGCTCTGGCTACCCCATCTAGGGATTTATAGCCGTGAGCATATGTATGTATGTATGCACTTCAGCAGTGTAGAGCACTGACCATTTTCTTCCGGCGGGTGTCGTAAGCGGCGA
This sequence comes from Bedellia somnulentella, assembly GCA_963576735.1. NCBI lineage: Eukaryota > Metazoa > Arthropoda > Insecta > Lepidoptera > Bedelliidae > Bedellia > Bedellia somnulentella. The sequence goes on from OY755173.1 coordinate 1,178,531, forward strand.
CTTAGGGTAATATGGCTTTTTAAGGGATTATTGAGCGATTTGGTTGGCCTCCACCAGCCACTTTTTTTATGCAATATTGTCCCTACCCAACTTCCAAAATTAGCTTTTATAATTCTGAAGCTCAGAAGGGCAAGCACGAGCGCTATTTTATCGACACGATAACGGTTACAATGAGATGGCAGTATACGATACTAAGTAAGTGCGTAAGAGATGGCTGCTTTATCCCACGCGATAACTAGTTTAAACACCGCTCGTACTAGCCGGGCTGGTTACCACTTTTGGGATAGCCGTGAGTATATATATGAATTTATGTTTTTTTATTCTTACACTGAGTAAATACTCCAAACCAAGTGTGAGAAACACCCGTGTACCCTATCTCTATCTCTCTCTCTTTCTTTCTTAAGTCCCTAACAATACAAAACGACTAAAGTCTCCCCATACTGTATGGAAAAAAAGGTCAATACTATTCTAAGCAACAGAAAAACCTGTACAAAAACTGTATACTCACCAATACCGACAGCCTGAGCATAATCCATGAAGAACGTAACAGCAGGACTGGTCCACAGACTAGGAGAGTACACTATGATAATTTTGTGGCAGCGCTCAGACATGAGTCTCGAGACTGCCACGTACCGGGTTGTGTTCCCGGGCAAGAGATCATCTTCTGTGCATAGCTGGAATGGAAAATAAGAAATAAGACTATTTATTGTTATTACTCTCGGTTATGGTTTCAAAGTTCGGTTTAAAATTTTGTTAGTTAAGAAATAAATAATGTGAAAAGATATTTATGCATTAGAGTATTCGGATATATAGTGATTTTGGCTATGTGTTTAGAGACCAATCACCAAACATCATTTATTTTATTGTTTTTACTTACAAAAGCGTGTGGAATTTTTGATTATGAAATCCTAGCTACATCTTATCTTTTCTTATTCTTATTAAGATTAGTATACTAAAAGTCAACAATAAGACATCATGAAAAGTTTGGCTCAAAAGATTTCCATTCTGCTCAACTCTTTACCTTAAAACCATATCCTTTCATCCTAGAAAGCAGTTCATCAACAAAGTCCTGGTCTTCTTTGGCTGACACCACATACGCGTGGTAGACCTGGGGCTCCCCGCAGCGCACATCGTCTTGCGTAATGAAATCATCGCGAATGTCTTCTAGTGGAGACAACTGATTGTTTTGAACGTACTGTTTGGGTTTGAGATCTGGAGAACATATGATTGTTTTTTTATCCAATAATTAATGCATACATATACTCACGGCTATATCTCCCTAGAAGGGGTAGCCAGAGCTAAGGAATTATAAATTCCTCAGCCACTATTGGAAGTTGAGTGGGGAAATGATAGTAAAAATAAAGGTTTTTGGTGATGGGTCTCCGACCGCATCGCCCCAAAAATCCAATAAAAAGCTCCAATACCCTTAGTCGCCTCTTACGACACCCGTGGGTAGAAAGGGGTAGCGACATTCTAAGCCGGCACTACCAAATAATGAAATGGTTAAATATATTTTTAACTGATATTTTGGAAACCGATATTAAAAGTAAAATGACTACTGCTGCTTTTTAATGTGCTTGTTACGAGAAGCAACGAGAGTGTCTTTACATTCTCATTTTACTTTGTATTATTATCGTCACAAATAGTATGTGCAAGTACATTTGCAATCAAAATATTAACATAATATCTCGAGAAGTCGATACTTTTTGGCGTGATGGAAAATATGAAATTTTAGTAATAATTTTTTATTTTCATTTTCTGTGGCATATCATTAATAAAATATTGAACTAAATTTTTCCACCCTTTTAGTTACATCCAACATAATAAATTTATTATAAATTGGTAGTTTCTTACCTAGTAGTTCACCCTTTTCAATCAATTCAAGCAAATCATCATACACATCAAATCTGTCCAGCCTTTGTAGATATTCAATTAACTTCCCAATAGTCGCTGTGCCATCGTTTTTTGACTGCCATATTTCTATTATCTTGACAAATTTATCCTGGTTGCTTTTAAAATCAAACAACACTTCAGAACTAATATTGACTAAGGAGGCAAGACCACGCCAATCTCTGTAAAACGGAAACAAAAACAATAGTAATATGATTTTCAGCCTACAATTTAAAATACACACACATACTCACGGCTATATTTCCCTAGAAGGGGTAGCCAGAGCTAAGGAATTATAAATTCCTCAGCCACTATTGGAAGTTGAGTGGGGAAAAGATAGTAAAAATAAAGGTTTTTGGTGATGGGTCTCCAACCGCATCGCCCAAAAATCCAATAAAAAGCCCCAATACCGTTAGGCGCCTCTTACGTACACCCACTGGAAGAAATGGGGTAGCGCTATTCTAAGCCGACACTACACAGCATAAAATTAATATAAAATATTGCATAAAATAGTATGACCTATTTTATTAAAGATGTCATGCAAACGGATTAAGTGTTTAGATGCTGGCAAATGGATGGAGTGATGGATGAAATGGAGAAGATGGTAATGTTAGTAGAGGATGACCACGGAGAACACACTTGGACCAAATTGAGATTGTGCTCAAAAAGGCAGGCGTCCGAAGTATGAAGAATAAAAGAGCATGTATGATCGAAGTGGCGATCGATAGTCTCTGCCTACCCCAATGGGAACTAATGGCGTGAGTATATGTATGTATGTATGTATGCTGGCAAAGACAACCATACATTTTTTTATCAAATTCTAGGGATGAGATGATATTGATTTCATTTTCACTCAGCCACTTTTGGAAGTTGAGTGGGGAAAAGATGGTAAAAATAAAGGTTTTTGGTGATGGGTCTCCAACTGCATCGCCCAAAAATCTAATAAAAAGCCCCAATACCCTTTGTCGCCTCTTACGACACCCATGGGTAGAAAGGGGTAGCGACTAAGCCGGCACTACACGGCAAGACTGTTTGACAGTAAAATATTTTTTTTCTTTAACTTAATTAATACTAAGACAAAAATTTACCATATTTTGATTGAAATATGTGACTATTTATTTAGAGATTATATTTGGTATTTTTTTAATTTCTATAATAAAGTAATAAAAAGATGTTACTTTATCAATACTTACAAACAATACTTACTTAATTTAAATTTTTTTGTTCATGAAAACCTCATGTGGGGATTATTACTAATAAATAAAGGCCTGTGTCCAAGTTTTTCTTTCCTTTATTTATAAGTAATACTTACTTACTTATAAACATACCTATGTATGTATGTTCTTTCATTCATTTATTAATTGTTAAGTATTTACAACCATTTACTATGAAATTAATTTGTATGATTTATACAAAGGATAGTATAGCATAGAAAAGTTAAGCAGCAAAACTGCTGTGTTTTATTTATCTAGTGTTTATCACTAGTGTGTGGAGTAACGAGTGCAGCCTAGGATGTCACAGCAGACAAAAAGGCATGATGGGAGCCTGTGCATCAGTGAGATGCCATAGGACAACAACATAAGCTTTTGAAAGGTGGTTTATTTGTATGAAAAGTTATAGTGTATAGTGCAGCCATAAAATTAAATATGGCAATATTCAGAAATAAATTATTACAACACAAGATAACCATCAGAAGAATATAATGACTTCACAACCAATCATCTGTGATAAAACATATTATCCAATGCAAGATACTTAGATTGATCAAGACAAACAAGATTCGTGTTTTTTTCATAATTAGTTGTGAAGATTGCAATTGTGTTCAATGTTGCAGAAATTACAGAGTAAGTGCAGCAAGGGAAAAGCTATGTAATACAGATTATAAGTTAAAAAGGTCCAATAATCCACACATACCTCGGCAGTTTCTCAGGGCCGTCAGTAGGAAACAATTTATTTGAATTTAGAAGGCATGATAAGAGGTTACACGCTTTATGGCTCAATATTGATAAAGGCAATAAATCTAGATTAATCACTTCAGACATTTTAATTGCGTCCCCGATAATATGCCATTTAATTTTAGTATTTTTAAACCTAAAATAAAGAAAAGAACCTGTTGCTTTGCTTTGCTGAAATGTCAAAATCATACGTCAGATACAATCAATGTTTATGGTACTGACTGTCACTGGTTTGTTGATGGTTGAGTTGTGGTTGTGGCGTATATTACATTACCCGATAAATATGAAAAAAATATACCTTATTTTGTTACCTTCTGCAGCGATGGGTACTAAATTCATTTTTGTTGCTATGGAGTAGTACAGGTTGACCAATTGGGCCATTACGAACTTTCACACCCGGCAGTGTAGGCACCTGTGCTCTCAGGTCGGCACTCACGAACCAGTGTCTTTGGAACCTCCTGGTTAAATGCCGTATGATAGTAAAATACCTGATGGTATGATTTTGTTGCCTTGGTAGAATGGCAGGGCGCTGATATTGCAATCAAATCTGAAGCTCTGGCTACTCCTTTTTCACAATTACGGCCGTGAGAATAAGTAAGTAATTCAAAGGTAGTTGTATAAAGTTTTAAAATAATTTTACTCACTTTGTATTGAATACTAATTATTATATAGTTGTTATGTAATTCTCCATAAACAGGCTTTGAAATTCCTTTTCATGACTGTGAATTTAAAAAATGCCTCCCTTTGGTTCTTAAAATAACTAAGAAAATTTTCACACACTATGCACAAGTACTATTCCATATCGTCGTGAGTGTCGCCGTAGTAATACCGTTACCGTGGCTTTTTAACATGATATCAAGTTGACGTGACTGAAAATCAGGGCTTATTACCCGTGGTACCTTTTTTAGTATGAACCGACCAAAATGACAGCCTTATTTATATTTTTATTAGTGTTTTTATGCATATTGTAGAATGGTACCACGAACCATTCTTTATTTTGCAAACTTTTCCCACTCTGTTTAAACTTGTATATGGGCCCTACAAATATGGGTAGATCTAGTGGAAAAAATTAAACCTTTGTTTCATTTTGAGACATTTTATTGTCATTCACAAGTGCATTGCTAAGTCGCTACGCTCTAATCACAATATCTTCATAAATATATAAGGGAATCATTGACACTGAAATTTCACCAAATAACAATATAATTGGGATCCAAACGGATTTTCAAAAGTTCAAGTCACAACCTCATATTTTACTCAATTTAACGCCAATGTGCTAGACTCTCTGTTTGCCGTAAACATATAGATCGATAAATCATCAATTGATCGATTGTGCATTCTGCAACCGTAGCGTGAAACACGTTAAAGCGAGATATTTGACTCAATCTCAATCTTAAAATTTTCGTGTGAGACATATAGGCAACGTTAGACAAAGATTTTTACACGCGAAATACTCGCTCTAATGTGCATTCTGCTACGGGTGTAGGTCTATGACGTCATATTAATGCAAATTTACAAGGGACAGTGATTGTTGCAAAATTTGAATGTGGTGAGTGTTGGACCCACTGTTATAAGACTTATAAGAAATTTAAAACATGATGAAGCGGTTCCGTCAATTTATCAACAGAACTTTAAGATGCAGAGTTCAGAAGTAAACACTAAATGGCAGATATGTAGAACAATTCATTAATCAAATATTTTTTTAAATTTAAAATCAAGTGTTGGTCATATTCCCATAGTATAAACGAAATCATAGATAGCTCTCTATATTACATTTATGTGCAATTTCATATATTACCCTCTAATAAACTAATCTTTGTAGGAGCATAAATACACATTTGTTTCATAATTCTTTCAGTCATACAAAATTTTTAGATTGTTCAATCGATATCACAAATCAATAAACACTAGTCTAAGAAATATGAGGACACATCAATAAAACATATTGTGGCACAAAACTTAAGACAAAGTAGCACTTGTTTGGGGTTAGCAATTGATAAATAAGTATTTGCTGTCACAGTAATAAATTGCTATTGCGCCAGAGGCTCTACTCTTCAAATCGAGAAGGTAATTTCGTTCTTATCTCTTCTAACCTCTATAAACATCAATTGCTGTCGCACTCAAACGTATCAAAGATATCGATTCCGACAAGTGTTCTTCCAAAGATACCTATGTAGATTGTACATGTTGTTGGTTTTATCGCTTACATTTTTAATAACCTTAATTTGACATTCGAGGCGGTGAACGTGACATGAATATATTTTACATATAGATAGAAGAGGTGCGAAAGAATGTATCTTCGGTTTGAAAAGTCGACTTCAAGGACATTAGTTATAGATCTGATACAAGTAAGAACCGTTTGCAAACAAAGAGTATTCTTGCTAAATATCCAGTGCACTGGCTGTCTAATAAATTGTAAATGACACCATCTATATATAAATTAACATCAAGAAGAGCTAAGTTAGTATTTTCATAATCTTATACATAAAAACATGGACTAATAACATACTATATAACGTAAGTACATAATGTAAAAACTCATCTTAACATAATGTTAGAATTGTAAAATCAAATACAAACTACAAACAAAATAACAATTTTATTTACAATAGCTAATTAGTAGTAAGCTCATTAAGTATTGGAATGTGTTTTCTAAATTCTAGTTGGCATAAAAACCAATATTTGCCACGCAAGTAAAATAATTGAGCACCAATTCGTCTCAAACAAAGCGTAAACATAAGTACATTATTTTTTATATTCATTATATCAATCAGATTTATATAGTTTAAGAATTACATAATGAATATTTTAATAATTAAATACTTTATTTAAGACGAATTGGCGTAAGAAATTTGTAGATTGCGGTCGATGTTTAAGTGCAGAATTGCCGCTAGATGGCGTTATAATTAATTGTCAAATATTTACAATTGGCGCCTGAAATGTGTCAATTCTTAGAACAATTTGCCTACAAATATACAATTTGACCAAATATTGTGCTTTTTTTGAGGTAAGCGATTTCATTATTGATATATAAGTCTATTAGTTTTTACGTCTTTCTTAAACTATATTACAATTGTTAGAATATTTCTAACAAGTTAAAATTAAACAAACAAGAGGGCTTTGAGGATAGCGTTTACAATGAATTAGAATCATATTTTAAAAAGGTTTAAGGGTTTACCTTACTGGTATCATTGCAGGGCTTTTCATATTTCCTATGATCGACAATTTATACAATTTATTTTGCCTTTCTTGTTATGTTTATTTTCAACTTCAAGCTTATCCATTAACACTTCTTATTTAAAAAAATATACCACAACTCGGTTAAATAATAAATAAAATCAAGAACCATATAAAAATAACTCAACATGTTTTTTATTTTAGGCACATAAGAGTTAGTGTTAGTTACTTAAAACTGAGATTTTTTTTTGATAAGATTTGCATTCATGAAAACGAAATAAAACTTAAAATTCAATATCGATATTCGATCTCATATAATCGAAAGTTTAAAAAAATATGTTAAATATAAGAACAATAACTAGTTTGGCAACACGGCACGATATAAGGCAAATTAAATATCTTCCGAGTATATGACTAAGTTTTAGTTGAAAAATTGACTAAAGTTATGGCATGATATGAGTAGTAAACTTTAAACTTAGATAATTAAACAATGATAGCACTAACGACTAAAAATTTTAGAGTCTCAAATCAAGGAACTTTAATTTTTCAATAACAAACGAATTGCACGAGACTTGGCAAGAACTTAAAATTATGTATTTTTTAAAAGTTTTGTGATACTTTATTTATTGCTAAAATTAAACGAATATTACTTAATTTGATAGCAGCAACTTATGTTTAGAACTAAATGGATTTTCGTTCAATTTTTATAAGTACACTGTACACAAGTAACTGAATAAAATAACTGTGCCGGCTTACAATTGTGCTATTGAGTGATGTTATTAACAACTTATTATTACTTATTTTTCTTTCCGTATTTCAAATGCTTAAGAGTTGCGGAAGAACTGGCTAGAAATGAATTAAATAGTAATTATAAAAGTTTTTTACATACATTTTCTGACAGGCATGATAAAACTAAAAATGCACAAAAACTGTTAGTTACAATAAATATGTCAGTAACAGACTGATTTTTAAGTGCGTAATTTAAAATGGGCAAGAGGATATTTTATTATTTTAAATTATTGAAAGGAAGGACAGACTCAGTGAATTTTGATAGCTCTTTTGTTCTGCAGTTAGAAACATTATTATCTCATCCATCTTATAAAACACTTAATTCTTATTTATTGTATTGAAACGTCGATCTAGTTAGAAAAGAGTACTATATAATGATATAAAATATATTATTGAATGAAAATTTACTAACGCTTGATATGATTTTCAATCTTCATCTGATAGTATCAACTATATTTAACTAAAAACAACTGGAGAAGAAAAATATCAGTGTTTCTTTATCGACTCCTGAAATGTCACTTCAAAGTCATAATAAATTGTGTTAATAAATTTATAATTATCGACATCTTAATTACATAATAACGTATTCACAATTTCAGTCACTATTCAAACATTCACTCTTTGAGAACTACGAAGTCATCAAGATAAACAAAAGTTGAATAGGTCACTACCCTGTGTATTTAAGTATAACAAAGCATTTTATCTTACAAATGAATAAAGATATTAATTCTTCTAAGTAGATTTAAGTATTGTAAAATACCTACTTGACTATGTGGGAACGTCGATGCTGGCAATAAATACTGATGAAATCCAATAGGCAAATCTCCACTATTGGAATACAGAAAACGTATATTTCAAAACCCAACCATATTAAATTGGCAAGTTTCAATTATGCGCAGCTTTTTTGCCTCTCATATAACCCTCCCATCGTTTAGCCGTATTATACAGAATAGGGTCACTATCAATACCAGCTAATAAATATAATTGATTGACGTGAGTTGCATGGTAATCCCACCTAGCTAAATTAGGACTTACTCCCAACGTGAAATGGCGAAGGTCATAAAAGCTTCCACTGCCTGTGTCAAAAAGAGGCAGCAAGGTTTTCAGGGATTTCATACCGTCATCGAACATTTGCTTGGCTGTAGATACTGAGTTTTCTCCTTCAATCATATGGAGGTCATATAAGCCAAGAAGTGTATAAATGAAACCATTCAATACGAATAAGGCTGGCGTGGTTGGATACTCTTCGTACCTGGAAAGAGGTAATTATTCTGTTAATGTTTACGTTTCGGGCTTTATACATACTACAGATATTCGTTACTTATACTCACGCCCATTGTTCCCATTCGGGTAGGCAGAGATTATAGATCGTCACTTTGTACGATCGAGGCAAATCTCTCTTGCTTCTGTTACATTCTTCATTCTGCTCATACATGCTCTTTTATTACGCTCTGGCTACCTTTTTTAAACAATAAATCTTCTTGACTTACCAAACATACTTATCACACCACATAGCCAAGACCCCACCGTCTCCGCTCGCTATTTTAAGCGGGGCGAGAGCTCTTCGCGCCGCTTTCAAGTATTGCATATCTCCCGTTCTGTGGTACATGCGCGCGAGTAATGATATCGCGTGCCCTTGACTCATTGCTGAATGCCTGTAATGTGTTATGTCAAATTACTGCATGGTGATCAGAATTATAGCTTTAATTTTAAATATATTGTAGTGTAAGTTTTAAATGGTACAGATTGCCTGAAATAATAGCAAAAAACACGATGGTGTTTAATATATAATTTAATGAATTGGTTGCAGTTTTCAATCTAGGGAGTTGTAAGCATTTGCATTGGAAATTATATATTCTTGTAGAACATATTAATTTTCCGCCTGTCTGCTTCCGTGGACTAACGGTTAAAATTGTAATATTTGTAACTGCCCATAAGTAGCCCCATAATATGCGAGAAAGCGTCTAAGGCACTATCAGCTAGATTTAAAACGCTATGTTGCTTCTTTGAAGTAAAGACGCACTGCAAAAGTTTTATTATGTTGAAATTGTTTCATTGCTTATGCATTAAAATCTTTCTGTCGAAACAAAATAAGTGATTATTTTAAATAATGTATTGGGAATGTAAAAAATTTAGGACGTTCGTTTTATTTTCCCTATTCCGCATAATACGATTTCTCGCTTAAGAGGCGTTTTAGGTGGGGTCCCTGGAAAATCGTCTTAAGCGGGTTATACTGTATATGTTAACTTACATACATACATATACTCACGGCTATAAATCCCTAAAAGGGGTAGCCAGCTTGTTACCTTATACCTAAGATTAAAAAAATAAACTCAAACTTACCACCCCGGCGCCAAAGCAGCCAAAGGTGCTGCCAACCGTCTCTTCACCGGCACAGGCCACCCTCCCGTGGTGACGCGTTGCTCATTGACCAACCAGCGCGCGGCAGACATGGCCGCCGACCAATGGCTGCTCGTGCTCACCGTCACGTTGGCCAATGAGCCACCACCGCGTAAGATTATTGTGGATATCTAGGACACGGTGTTTTAGTTAGTGGGCTATTCGATAGTTATCCGAGTTGCTCGCAACATTAAGGATATTATCTTTGGTTTTATGATGCATAATTGGAGGATGTATGAATCTCATAAACTTAACTAGTTTAATATTCAAATCTTGTTTATTTTTAAATAAAAATGTTTCTTCGTTATCAACTATATTCATAACGAAGTACAACATACAAGGATATTAATATTTTTTTTATGTATGTTCACCCATAACTTTACGTTTATGTATGTATTTTATTTGTGTGAAACCAAACGAGTATATTTTTCTTCTCAGTGGTCACATGACAAATTGACATTTGACATGAAAAATACATATTTCCTGTGTACGTTGCTTGAATATATTTCACTCACCTTAAACTTATTTCTAGGCGATTTTCGTTTGGGTTTGTCCTGCAACGCCCACCCTTTCTGCATGTCTACTATAAGATCTCTGGTAATGTGTCTCCATTTGTATTCGGTGCCGATGCCGTAATATATATGGTCCTCCTGTAACAGATTACATTTTTTATTTTATTATTCATAACTAGATTTTAATAAGTGTTGATTAGATAAGTGTTATTTAGTGATACCTCAGGCTCTAAAGCTATGATATCGCTGTTAATCATCAGTCATGCTATGGATGTGCGCATTCAAGTTGGCTAATTTTGAGTTGTATTTACGGTAAGGAATTTATCATTCCTGTCCATAGTGACAGTGACAAAAAAAAACGAGAGGTCTTAGCCGTTCGTGGCTTAGTACGGTGAAGTATGACGTGGTTGGAATATCTAGGCAAATCTAGGTACATTAGACATCACGTAAGTAAATCTGACAAGATGTTCAAAAAAAATAGACCTTGGAGCTGCATAGAGGAGGTATTTGCCAGTTGCCATTGACAGAGGGTTAAACAGGATAATTAAAGTAGGACTATAATTATTAAAGGATAACAAAAACTACTTACCTGAGCGGAAATCAACTCCATACTCGTTATATAATGCAAATATATAGTTTCTTTCTTATCCTTATTCTGCAACACAACTGTGATGGACGAATTAGGTTTCAACAGCAAATCAAAGCTCATTGAAAAATCGTGTGTTACATTCATTTTCAGCCAAACTTGACTTGATACATGATCTGAGGTTGAGAATCGAATAACTTTCGAATTGATAGATGAATCGAATTCTCGAGTCATAGAGGCGTCTTGACTGACTATCCAATTTCCTAAGTGGCTTTCTCCATCATCTATTATTTTGATATTCGGTTCGGCTTCAGTCAGATTCTTACTGTAATGTGCTAGACCATATTGAGCTATTTGAGTTGGATAGTAGAAGCCTTTAGGGTCCCATTGTGTAGAGACTGGTACACCTTCTATTCCACTAACACATTTAACTCGGTCCCTTACTTCGACATTGTAATTCTCGAATGTGGTGAATGTTCCAGTCGGATCATACTTTTTCTTTGGATGATATATTTTGCTGTAACTGTGAGACCATTCAAATTTTTCTATGCCATCTGTGGCAGATATTTTACCGTAAATCTGAAAAAAAGGTTTTAATATTTTAATAGAGATTAACATATAATACAAATATATAGTTTGGTGTACTGGTCAGTATATATTTGCTGTTCCCACAACATTATTCAAGTTTGTAATACAAAATAAAATAAAATATGATCCCCACTGCATTTAAAAGAAATCTCTATGTCGTTATATCTTATGGGACATGTAACTCTTTCTAAACATAAAATAAAAATAATAGTTTTACATTTATGTCATGTCAGAAATATTGCTTCCAAATTCAAATTTCAAGATATTCACGGGCGGTGTAATTAAAATTTCGCCACTTTTTGTATATGTTACATTAATTATTTGTTTGTAATCTTACCTCATATCATATATTAATCCCAAAAAGAGGTAGTCAGAACTTCAGTTTTCGAAATTTCATAGCGTTATTTGGAAGTTGAGTGGGATAATAATGGTAAAATAAAGGATGGTTAGTAATGGGTCTTCAGCCACATATTACAACAATCACTACAGAATCTCCATAAACTCTAAACTAAAAAGATGTAGGAAGGAATAGGTGAATGCTATTGTAAGCAGACACTACACTGTTTTGTCTCTGTTTTTAGTATTGAAATATTAATCCTAGTTACCTTTTCTTCTACGTTCAAACATTTATTTCTTAATTTGCATATTATAAACTTTATAGAGTAGAAAAAACCTTTTTTTATTTTATTCAAGTAATATTTTTTTAAATATTGTGTCCTAAACAAAAACAACTCACCTCAAAATATTTATGTATAAAAGAAAATGGGACATAGACTTCCTCATTTTCCCTCTTACAATCAATTGAGTACTCTCCATTTATTAAACATTCTATATCCTGACTGTCGGGCTGAGTTCTTTCAGATAATGCATTTGTGATTTGTAAACCTGGAAAAAGTTTGAAATTAAATTTAGATAGAATTTATTAAGAAGTGCAAACTGATAACAAAGTACACATTAAAATTATTAATGCTTGTGCTTTTATCTAAACTTTGATACTTGCAAGTTTAAATGATAAAATTATATTTAGTAAAAAGTTACAGTTAAAGTAAAGATATGAAAACACTCACAGAAAAAGATAGTTGTTTTTTTTTATTATCACACTCATATTGAAAACTTTAAGTCTATAAAGTAAAAGCAATAACTAAAATTACCTGGCGGTCTCGCAAGATGTCCACAGTAATTCCAGTACAAGGTGAGTACAGCTACAGCAATGCATAGTGCACATAGCAAAGTACGCAGGTTGATGCGCACTGCCATTATGCATGCTCCCTGAAAGGAATAATTTGTTGTTCTATATTTGATTTTAAGTTTTATTTTTGCAAAACATGAGTACCTACTCTGGACACTAGGTGGCGCTGTCATATGATGTTCACAAGTATTTGTACTTCTGCCAACCCTTTTGGGGATATTTAGCGTGAAAGTTTGCGATTTATTCCTAACAATATTAAGGCAGCCAATACCATTAATCTTTAATTTAAGCTAATTTTGAAAATATAATAAATGTTGACGAGTTAATAAAAGAAATCATACAAATTATTTATTTTAATTTAGTTCTACCTCTTATTCTGATGGAACATTTGATTTGATGTATATCAACCATATCTTAATGCTCATTACCTATGAACTTGACACAAATTGGGCTATTAATAGTAAACTTTGCAAACCAATGTTTAACTTTCTTACATTTAAATATAATTCAGAAATAAATCATTATATATTAAGTGTCTTTTGAAGTATAAAGAGAAACATAAGCAAAACTCCTAAAAGCTAGAGTTTTATTAACAATAGGAAGATTGATAAATAAAACCCCACCAATATTTGCTGCAAAAGTATTACTTAAAGTTTGGAGGTTTTATAAATAAAATATCCTAACAAACACCACAAAGTTATCAAAACTTGAATTGAAATTTCACTATGATGATGATGTCCATATTTGTATGTTTTCACCATGTTTGACATGAATGGTGGCAAAAGAGATATCAAGAACCAATGTAGATGGTACTATGAGTAAAGGAGAGCCATGAAAGATGTTTGAAGACCAGGTTGAAGAGGTTTTTAACAAAGGTGGTGCTCTAAAGTGAGAAGAATAATAGAGTATGTACTATTGACGACAGGAGTTTTTTACCATCACAAAGATCAAATTTGTTTGCACATGTTAAAGTCCAGACCAAATCTATTGTAAAAACTGACCAATAGCATTGGTTATTTTCTAGTACAAAATTAATGGCTTGTCCCTTAGAGTCATTTACGCAGAATGTTGAAATAATCATGCAAGCAAGTATCTCTGCCAACCCTTTCGGGGATAAACGGCGTGAACGTTTATGTTATGTTATGTTATTTGCTTCGAGTAAACTAAGGTTAAAAAAAAGTAATGCAAACACATATTAATCATGACATTACTTGATCTCCAAGGAATCTCAACAGACTACTCATGGTAAGAAAGCCATTGAACTATTTTATCATCATCAGCCAAAAGACATCCACTGTATGTGATAGACCCTCAAACATCCAAGCACAATACTTACCCATTGGCTTCTCACTACCACCACAATCACTTATTCAAGTTTGGAGAAATAATTAAAAAGTGGTAAACATAACAACGAAATATAAACAAGCGGCAAATATTTGAGAGATATCTTCAAAGTTCATCGTCATATTTTGGAGGCAACTTGTGTCCTTATAATAATGATGGACATCTGTTTAAGATTATACTGAAGTTCTTAAATTAGGAGCTGCTCAAAAGTCTGGTAGCACACAAATGATCTGCACAGAAATGCGTTAAGGCAGTCAAAAAAAATAATTGTTAAAGGACATCTATTGTATTAGTTAAAAGTGGGCGGCGCATCTGGTTTTAGCTGGCTGCAAGGGATAATAGTTTGAAATTGGTAATGAGCGACTATCGTCAATAGTACAAGAAGAATCAAACTGAGGGAAGCAAGAGAGGTTTGTCAGGATCATAATGAACTAATGAACAACAAATATTAGTCTCTGCCTACCCAAAATTAAGCTGGCTAAGTTAGAAACAGTCTGGGAAGAGACTGACCGCTAAGATATTTCTATGTATGTGTATGTATGTGGTCCTCTAAACCTTATTTTAGCCATGTGGAGTTAGATGAAGTTTTATAAGGTGGCAAAGTTTTAGTTCTTTGCCTGTCAAAGGGCTATAGAAATAGATAAAAATATTGTTTGTTTTTTCTCTTTCAAATGTCATTTTTTATTTACATAGGTATAGGAAACCACAAATTGAATTTTGAAACCATTATGCTTATCTCAGTATTAACCTAACATACTATTATAAATCGTACGCTCAGATACATTTTTAAGTGAGTTTTAATGATCTAGGGGTCAACATTTGAGAAACTATTTGCGTGGGCGACAAAAAATTAAGGTCCCGTTATACACGTTCTTTGGGTTTAATAAACATCTTCAAGCACGCTAACAATACACTTCATAACTTGAATTAATGAAAATAGTGAAAACTTTTCTAATTATATGTACGTTTATTAAATTATTCCACTTATATTGACTTACTCGGCACAAACGACGCACTTTCCATTCGTTTGGTGTTTTATTTTCAATTGAAATACTGGAAATTCTCATCACAATGTAGATCGATCACATTTTAACACATTTTTCAGTAAGTGAAAAGGAGAAAATATTACTTTCACTGATATTATCACTGGGGTTTGTTAGTTAATTGATTTTATCTGCAACAACACGCAACTCTGAACAGCAGCTATCTTGTGCGTTTGACATTGACATGACAGTCTGTTTTGACACTAGTTCGGTCGGCTGTGTTTGACGTTGACATTGACTTGACTGTTGCCATATTTCGTTTTACGCCAAGATTACCGTAGCGTTTATTTAATGAGGGGTTTTCCTTTTTTTTTTCTTCTTCCCTGTTCTCAGGATAGATGGCGCCAGACTTGCTATGTTACTGGTAGGAACGGAACGTCACACCGTTTTTCACACTTGGATGTAATGATATCGTAAAACGGAACGTACATAAAAACGTTCTGATTTGAAAGTCTAAATAAATATCAGTTTAAGCCAAGATAGCTTAAAAGTAAATAAACATTATAACATAACATAACATAAACGTTCACGCCGTTTATCCCCGAAGGGGTAGAAACAAAGACGGTATTTATATTTAACATTCTTTTTGTTGATTTTACTCGCCAAAAAGTTACTCTATGGTGATGTGACACATGTTTTTGAAGTTGATATTGGCGAAATTATTGTGGCAACACGATTGAGGCCACGAAGAAAAAAATAAAGTAAGTAACGTAGTTACATCAACGCCATCTACAGAGCTCTAGGAAACTATGTTGTTTTTTTATTTCTCAAAAAGAAAACCTCTCATTACCCCTTTTCACTCTTTTTTCGATATCTTCATGACTTTTTCCATCCCTAGAAAACCAACTTCCCAGATATACAAATCTTTCACTTGTTCCACATTCTTAACATTAATCTGGTTACATACTGTATTTCCGAAACTTCTAAACCAGGATACGAGGGGCATGCCAATAGAAGTTAGATACTCTTTTCTCATTTAATTGAGACTGGCAAGCTATACACCATCTTATAGGCTGGTTTTTTATTGACATATTTGAATATAGAACACACTTCTTTTATTTATTTTTTATTTGAATGAGCATGAAAAATGAACTTTGGCCTTGACTTTATTATCTTTTTTCAATAAATGTAATTTAATTCACTTGCAATGCAACAATGGAGCTCAGTCGACGTGATCTTCGCGCTATGATTTATTATGACATTAAAAAAGGTTTAAAGCCTCAAGAATAAATAAAGGAAAGAAAAATTTCGACACAGGCGGGAATCGAACCCGCGACCTCGGGTATACGCCCCGACGCTCTGCCAACTGAGCCACCGTGTCAATTGGCTGCTAGTGCGAAATTCTTCTTTCCTTTATTTCTTTTACACGTTTAAGTAGTGTTTGCGTTTCCTACCTCCGAATTTTAACTAATTCATTTAATTTAATTAATTTATGTGATAGCCTCAAGAATGTTTTGAACTTTTGGCTTCTACCTTTGGTGAGTCTGCTTGTTCCCGAGCATCAGTATTCAATTGGTTTGCTGAATTTAAAAGAGGACGGGGATGTATCAAAGATAAAGCGAAGACAGGACGGCCGCTAACCGCGGTCACGCAAGAAAGCGTTTGTGCAGTCGAAAAACTTATTCGCGATAACCGACGAAATGTAGAGCTAGAGCGAGAAATAGGAAGTCACGACCACCTTTCTCTCCGTAAACGTTGTTCGAGATGGGTGCCGCACAAACTTACTGATGAGCAGAAAGACCGTCGGGTGGATTGGTGCCTATTCATGATAGATAAATTCAACGGAGGCGAAAAAAAACGTATATGATATACTGACTGGTGACGAAACATGGCTATATAACTATGATCTGATCCCGAATCAAAGCGACAGTCGACTGTATGGTGCTTTGAAGACGAGCCAACTCTAACGAAATGTTGCCGTGTACGAAGCACACAGAAATAAATGGTCGCCTCCTTTTTCTGCAAAACGGGCAATATTGCTACTGTTGTGCTAGAGAATGAAAGAACGGTGAACTCCGAATGGTATGTGACAATTTGTGCTCCAACAGTAATATTAGCTTGGTGTGACAAGCGACCGAAGTCAGGAATCCGGCACCTTCTCTGGCACCACGACAATGCGGCGCCGCACACGTCTGCCAGAACACTAGACTTTTTCAACTCGAAAAATGTGTCAATTCTCTCTCACCCGCCATATTCCCCTGACCTAGCGCCTTGTGATTTTTACTTGTTTCCAAAAATCAAAGAAAAACTAAAGGGGAAGAGGTTTGAAAGCAAAGAAGATGCGCTGGTTGCCTATAATTTCGAGATTTCTGAGGTATCTAAAGAAGAATGGTCACAAGTATTTTCCAATTGGTTCAGACGTATGGAAAAGTGTATACGTGCTCAGGGTGAATACTTTGAAAAGATCGACACTTGTAATAAAGAATAAATTTTATAATTTTTGAGTATCTAGTTTCTTTTAGCATGCCTCTCGTATGATTGTACCGAAAACTAATCAACTTTTTTTAACTGTCTTAATATTGTTTCGCCGAAATATCAAATACCATATTCTAACATTCCAGATTATCGATTGTTTTTTTTTCTTTACTATCATTATGATTAACCAGTGGAACGGATTCCCACAGAATCAAAAACCAGATATACCTTAATTCCACAATATTACTTTTCCGAATAATCACTTTTCCATAAAATAATTTTCCATACATTTAAAATACATATGAATTGAATGATACCTACTGCTATGAATAATTTTTCAGGCATAATTTATGTAGGTAGTATACCCCGCCCTCTGTTCCCTACATGCAGCAAGCATGCAAGCATGCTGCAAACAAGCAAGTATGCATGCAAGCAAGCAGGCATGAATGCAAGCATGGAAGCATGCATCAGGCATTTATGGTGCTCGCTCCACTGCACTCCGCTCGCTCGTTTTATACATAATCTAACCTAACCTAACTAAATTCGATCTAACTTTTTTTGCCTGCAGGGGGTTTTCAAGGGGACAACTCGCGACCGCGTTTGAATTCAACTACCCATTTTTTTACAGTGGTATACGATGGTGCAGATTCCCTTTATGGTGTTTGCATGTCATCGTGAAGATCTTTCGATGTTATTTTTTTTTTAAACAGGTATTTGATGACCGCACGATGTTCAATTTTCTCAATTTTCTAAAAACGCTTCACTTAGTCTCACTTAATTTACTGTGACTTAAAATTCACAAACACTATCCAAACAAAATTTTGCACAGTGACTACTAAATAATATACATAACTAATGAGGGTAGTATAATAAAAAAATAATAAGTATTTGTATGTAAGGCCGTGAACTTTTCAATCCGCCCTCGTATTTTCATTTCTTCCCGCTGATAAATAAGTATAACCAGAACAATTTAAAAATAGTAGAGTATAGTTAAAATCCTTAAGAAATGTTCGATATTTATACATTTTACTTCTGGTCTGGAATGCAATTATAATTCTATATAATACAAGTAGCTTTTTAATGCTACATATTTTTATTTAAAGTTAGCTTTTGTGTTGAGTGGCTCGTATTAAATGAATTACTTGAAAATTGCTATATTTACCCAATAAAATTTACTAAACAGATAAGATATTCATATTATATAGTGAAAGAGAGACAAACATGCATGCATAAGGTA
This sequence comes from Bedellia somnulentella, assembly GCA_963576735.1. Taxonomy (NCBI): domain Eukaryota; kingdom Metazoa; phylum Arthropoda; class Insecta; order Lepidoptera; family Bedelliidae; genus Bedellia; species Bedellia somnulentella. The sequence goes on from OY755173.1 coordinate 1,197,656, forward strand.
AGCGAACTATTTTTATTTGTTTCAATAGTTTTGTATCAATAAGTTTTAAGGGTATGTAGTTTTATAAAAAAGTTGTTGGTCAATGTGTTGGTCAATGTTTGATTGGAGGTCCATCAACAAAAATCTTTTTTTTGCATTGTAAAATTTACAATCTTTTCCCCACTCAGATTCCAAAAGTGGCTGAGGAATATCTTATACTGATTTTCTGGCCACCCCTTCTAAGGATTTATAGCCGCCAGTTAAATATGTGAGTACGAGTATGTTATGTCGATATAAATAGTGTTGTAAACTTTTTATTTACCAGCAGTAACGCGAGATAAGCTGGTTTGTATACATTTAATTTATTTAATGATTTTTACTCCATATATTCCAAGATCCTTGATTTGATTTGTTACAGGCCCGGTGGGTCTACATTTACTTGCATAAAAACTTTTCTCGTCATTTCATTAGAAATAGAGTATGACTTTTTTCGCATAGTTTTAACCAAAATTGGCATGAAGGTTTTTTAATATATAAATTTTCGTAGTACATAGGTAACCCACTACATGGCATAAAACAAAGTCGCTTTCTCTGTCCCTTTGTATGCTTAAATCTTTAAAACTACGCAACGGACTATAATACGGTTTTTAATAAATAGAGTGATTGAAGAGGAAGGTTTATATATAAAAAAAATATATTAAAAAGTGGAAAAAATTTAAGTATCTAATGTGATGTCGTAATTTCATTTTTTTCCGCCTTTATTGCAAACACAGGCTGAACTCTACGAGATTTATCAAAATATTTAAGTATAATAAGGTCTGTTCAAAACTCCGCGATAGCGTATGTCTACCTCTTATGGCTGTTTCGCAATATATATTTTTTGTATTTTTTTTAATACATAATTAATCCTATAACCTTTAATACATTTTTGTTTAATATAGATCTGCGTGGTTTTTATAGCTTATGATTTAAATTAATGTTTTTGAAGATATTACAAATTTAAAAATTGCAGGACATACAGTTTAAATCCTATTCCTAAACTCTGGACACATTAGTACATATCTGGACATAATACATAGAAAATTTATTTGTTTAAACTATTTAGATTAGAGGGACAAAATTATTTCCTAAAGAGCAAAAATAGGGAGTATAGTTTTTTAATGATTAAATGTTCGGTACTTAATCACGTCTGAACAAAAAAAAAGTCAAAAAGTTTATTCTTCAAAATTAAGTTAAAAACTAACATTTTTTGAACGTCAAATTTTTTAAATTTATTGTTAGTCCGTTGCTTCGGAAGGTGTTCGTAAAGAGAAGAAGCAACAAAGAAACTCTTTACATTCACATTTTTTCATTTTCATTTTGAACTACAGAAAGGGTTCTGATGAAGATTTGTCTTATCTCACGCAGACGAAGATGCGCGGGCCAACTATTACGAAATGTATAGTGTTTAACGAATGCTGTGTAGTGTCGGCTTAGAATAACACTACCCCATTTCTGCCGGTGGGTATACGTAAGAGGCGACTAACGGTATTGGGGCTTTTAAGGGATTTTTGGGCGATGCGGTTGGAGACCCATCACTAGCAACCTTAATTTTGCCATCTTTTCCCCACTCAACTTTCCAAAAGTGACTGAGGAATTTCTAGTTCCTTAGCTCCGACTACCCCTTCAAGGGATTTATAGCCGTGAGTATATGTATGTATGTATAGTGTTTGTGGGTGGGTGGTTGGCTCTCGGCCTCGCCGCGCATTAACTTATTTTTTAACGTATGTTAGGAAAAATGTATATTAACTTTAGACTATAATGCCACAAATACCATGATTATAGTACCACAAATTGTTATGCTTATTAAGACCTTTTATGCCCAATAACGTTTACGCGCTAGTATCATTATGGAATGAATTAAAGGTTGTGCCACGTTTGTTATGACAAATTAAGTTAGAAATAAAAAGTTATGTGACTAAAGCCGCTCCCTTGCTTGGTAGCTGTCTGGCAAGGTGGCGATAGTATATCAGAGGCTCTCTCATTAGGAGAGGTGCTAAGGGATGCGACGGTTGCAGTCAAAGGGGTTCTTTGCTCTCAGCCAACGACGCAAATCGGAGACATACGCCCGATTTCTGAATTGAGTATTCAAGCTGAGAACGACTTAAGTATCGTTCTGTCTCATTCAGTTGTTAAGATTTAAATGAGACAGAACCATACTTAAGTTGTTCTCAGCTGGAATACTCAATTCAGAAATAGGTCGCTAGTGTTATTTTGCTGTTGCTGGTGGCGAAGGCTTTGCCTATTATGGTTCGTTATTATCGTAGGCCGTGACGCGGCAACCTCTCTAAAAATTGAGGAGAAAACATAGCTAAAAAAGGAATATGTAGCTCTCCCTTTATTTGTGTAAAGGAAAATGGGTCAGAAATCGTTGCCAGAGTTCTAAATTATAATATAAGCAGCAAAAATAAAGTATCGTTGCCAGTGTGAAAAAAAAGTCAAAATGTTTATTTTTTAAAATAAAGTTAAATACTAACATTTTTTGAACGTCAATACTTTAAATTTAATATTAATCCGTTGCTTCGGAAGGTGTTCGTAAAGAGAAGAAGCAACAAAGAAACTCTTTACATTCACATTTTTTCAAAATATGGTTTGTACAATTTCAGTTTATAAACATGTTTTTAGGACTCCTGGGACTCCCGTCACACTGCACAATTTCCGTTAAAAAGCCCCATTTATAGCCGTGAGTGTATCAATAAACTCACAGCTATTTATAAATCCCAAACGTTACATATGTATATGTCGTATGATGATTTGAAGTTTAGGTTTTTTGCAAAAAACCTAGGGATTTTGCAAAAATTCGGATAATTAGACAACAGTTATAGTATACTTACAACGAATACTTCAGTGATATTGATATTTTTAATTGCACCTTAAGACAGTTTAAGCTCCGGGCAGCGGAGACCCTGATTCGACAGTGATATGATGTTATTTGGTTTAGTTTTTATCTAGGTTTTTTTTTGTATATATATTTGAATGTTAGCTTTAGATACTTTTCTCTTATTTACGTTTTTTTTTCATAATAATACCACTTTATGTCCTCGTGATAAACGTCAAAGTAACGAATTGACAATAACATTTAATGTCTTTTATCACCAATGTATGTATAAAATTTGTTACCATTGTTTGTCCTTAATAAATAAATAAATAAATAAATAAATAAATTTTCTAATCTTACTAGGTTTTTTACAAAAAAACTTAGTTGACTCCGAAACGAAATGTCAGTTTTTATGAATACTCTACACTGGTTGGTCGATTGCAGTGCCCCATAAACACGTCATCTCTGATTGGTTGTTAATTAAGACGTATTTACTTCATTGTTCCTACCTACATTTAATTTGATTGTTATTTTAATTTTACTTACAAAAAGTTCCCAGGTATAAAATATTATTGCCATTTCCCTTTATAACTCTAGCTATAATACCTCAATACTATAATTTAAAACGTACTACTCGTATGTTGTTATTGTTCCTACCTATATTGAAAACGTCCGTGGCCGAGTGGATAGGTGACTAGCTTTTCGGCCTGGAGGTTGCGGGTTTGATCCCCGCTGAAAGCAACATTTAAGTGATGAGCATATGTGTATTATATTATATTAAATATATCGCTGAGTTAGTATCCCATAATACAAGTGTTGCTTAGTTTGGGGTAACTTGATCTGTGTGTAATATGTCCGAACGTGATTGTAATTTTACTCCAACAAAAGAGTAAAAAGAAATATTTAATTCTTAGTATCAAATAAGTTTTGTCATTTCTTACCCTTTATAACTCTAGCTATAATATCTCAATAACACAATGACGAACCAATCAGAATAGGAGTAGGCGAGCAATCAGAAATCAGCCAATCAGCATTAAAGAAGTACAATCTTACTAAACCAACTAGTTTTTTTTGCAAAAAACCTAGTAAGATTAGAAAATATTATAACCGTTGTCTAATTATCCGGATTTTTGCAAAATCCCTAGGTTTTTTGCAAAAAACCTAAACATCAAATCATCCTACGACATATATACAGAAAACTAAATCTTTTAATTCGATATTAACTACCTTTATTTTTTCTTTCTTATTCTACCATATTTTTTATTTTTATTTATTATATAAGGATCATCAACAGCAACACATATTATATAGTAAGTTGAAACAGTACAGTAAATAAGGCCAATAACAGATGATCACAAGTTAAAACAAGATACACACACAGTTAATTCAAAAGAAAAAAATAATTATAAACTAAACTATCTAAAGACACAATGAGTAACAACAGAAAAAGAAAAAAATATATATGTAAAAATGCTAAACAATGGAGAAAAGAATAAAATTTAATATTAATGATAAATTGATGATACTTTAATGATAATGTGTGTGGTGTGTGTAATGTGTGTTATGATGTGTGAGTGTGTATATGAGAATGTGAGTGTATGTATGTGAATGTGATTGTATTGATATGCATAAACGTTATATAATAGTAAAACCTTATGACATGACATAGAAATGGTTGAATCTACCTAAACAACTATAGCGTCTAGAACCAAGCGTTTGAAAATAGACTTGCTATGTGCAAATGGATCGAGGGAATAAAAATATTTGTTGTACTCATCTAAAATTCGTTGAATGGGCGCGTTATGAGCATAGTTGGTTCTAGCAAAAGGTAGGTGAAACTATTTTCTAAAAGTATGGCGAGTTCTGAGCGCAGGCGTCTTCAGTCCAATTTGGGAAACTACGTTGGGACAATCCATCCTACCACTCAAAACATCATGCAGAACTAACATGTCTAAAAGAATGCGGCGCTGGTCAAGTTGCAATATTTTGTGATGTTTGCATGACGTTTCGTAGGTGCAGTCCCATCTTTTAGTTCTGAAGTCCAAGTGACGTATAAATATGCGCTGTATCGACTCAATCATTTGAATATACTTTATATAATGCGGGGACCAAATAGAAGAAGCGAATTCTAGAACACTACGTACATATGCGTAATAAATAGATTTTATACAATTAAGATCATTAAAAGGCTCACATACCCTCATAACAAAGCCCAAACTACGATAAGCGCGATTGGTGATATCGTCTATATGATTTTCAAAAGTGAGCTTCGAATCCAAGGTGACTCCTAGGAGATCTAGATCTTTCACGGAGTTAACTCGTTTTATTGGCTGGTTATCTAAGTAGTAGGTATGCTGGATAGGTCGAAGGTTGCGCGAAAAAGATATTTGAACGCACTTTGAAACGCTAACGTTAATATTACGCCAGTTTGCTTCCCAAATTGCTTATTCTTGTTTTGGCTACTCTTTTATAAAAAATTTGCCTTGGTTGGGATGTTTTAAGGTTAACCACACAAAAGTTAACATAAAACAAATAATTTGTTTTAAAATCATTCATATTCATAAAATTAACATGTTGAGCCAAATTGAACAGCGAAATTTAAGCCTGTTCCCGTCCCATAAGCATGGAAAGTTTATTTTTAAATTCAATAGAAGCCTACACTAAATTGATGTTATTTAGTAATCACAATGATTAAAAGAGACGTGATGATAACTCTCTAAGCTAATCAATGAGCAAGGATAAGGGTAGATTATTTTATAAAAGTCTATCAGAAGTAATTGTAAAGCTAATCTAACGAACAAGATGAAATTGAGGTTAGTGTGTGAACGAACTAGGTCAGGGCGGATGCACCAGGGGTGGTCGGGTATCTTCGGAGCCCGTTCGGGGGAGATCGGGCACGCCTGCGCGAGATATTTGCTCGGGCAGAGGAAGCGCGCGCATCGATTGCTCGGGCACACGAGCGCGATCAGTCAAACAGAGCGCGGTCGACCCGTGAGGGCTTAACCGACCCGGAATTATGGCGGCGTGAACGCGGCCGCCCGCGGCACTAATGCCGCGATGGCAAGAGAGGTAAATACCAATAATCCCCAACCCTAAACTCGTACTGATAACTCAGACGCGCCTCCGAATGCCGATGTAAAACCTAGTGTCACGATTATCGATCTAGATTTTCAGTGTTTCTTCAGTATATAAGTGGACGGTCCAGCTCGGTATATAAAGGCAGGGTCGGTTCCTACTTTCGCCTGCAGCGTATCAAATTTCCATCTCGTTCGCGCAAGTGTATGCAAGTTGACTGCATTATTCAGAATGTGTGCCTTATTCTATAAATAGTGTCATTCTTATAAGCAAGTAATGAGTTTATGTAAAGAAATCAATTATGGTGAGAATTTTACCGCAGTTTTTCGCACGTAGTTTTAAAAGTGTAGACACCCTTGTTTGCTACGCTATTATGTCACACACAATTTTAAGTAGACTACGAAAATTCTACGCTTCAAAGTCAGCTCCGTAGCAATCTTGGGTTCGTAGCCGTAGCCACCCGTAGCGCTGCGACGACTAGCTTGTAAATTTTATTACATTTCGTTGTAATACTTCATACATTGTTTGAGTAAACCAAATGACTCCATCGAGCTTTGTAATAAATCACTAGAGCGCTTGACCTAAATATAATAAAAGTCAGTAAATATTTGCTTTCAATTACATTATGGTATGTAGTTTGACAAGTATTTTGTATATACCTTTATTACTATACTGTTTTGTGTTTTACTGGTTGTATAATGGTGTTAAAAAACTAAATTTGTATTAGAAATCCGTTTAAATGTCAAGATATTCGTTCACCACATTTAATTGAAGAATGTGGGAAAGAGTAGGAAGTAATGGATACCTTTTTTGAATGTGTTTTGTAGCCTTCTAATACTTGAGAGGACCAAAACAATTTGGATCGCTTATTAAAAACTATTTACGTATAAATACGTAAAGCAAAAAATATATCTTTTAATGAATTCTGCAGACAGAGGAATAAAAAGTTTGCCTACTCATAGATTACACACAGAAAAAGTGCATAACCCATTTTTTTAAACGATATATTAACCATGTAAAGTGCATTTAATCACTTATAAATTAATTACTATACCATTGTGTATTTAATATAGCAAACACTTTCTTATAGTCAAAGTTTGTGATCAAGGCAAATTGGGCATAAATTAATATTGATTCCTTCCATATATGTTGTCTCCATAGCAAGGCAGTTATTGTGTAGTGTCGGCTTAGAATAACACTACCCAATTTCTTCTTGTTGTATTAACTATATAGGCCTATATATGCACTGCCGATGAGGCGTGCAAGTTTTATACATTCAAATTAATAATTATGTATGTTCAAATATAATAATAATTAAAATTCAGTCATAAAACTTATGTCAGACGGAAAACAAAATTAAAAAGAAAACAAAAATATACAAAATTAACAAAATAAGGTTCGTAAGGTTATTGGGGCATGGAAGTGTTTTTTTAAGCGTCTTTTTTTACAATCTTTGCCTTTTTATATTTACTACGCCTATATATTGCATTTATATAGATAGGCGCATTTTTTTTAATACAGTTTATAGGAGGTGCTTTAATGAAATGTCTTTCGTTACCATATATGATCACCTTGAAACTCGCTATTGAGATAGATGAGTTTTATACTCTACATATCTAACATCTTATCTTAAACCTCTGTTTTTAAATTTCTTTATATGGTTTCTAGAAGTAACGAACAAATTGACATAAAGTTATGAGCGCCGTATATCGGTGTAAATAAAAAACCAGGACATACGCGAGGTGGCCTTACTAATTTCCTTTGGAGTCAGCAGTATCAAAAATTATTATTTTCTTTCTAACTGAGTATTCAATATCATTCATACATACCTATATAGAATAACTCAATAAGTTCCCATTGGGTAGGCAGGGACCATTAATCGCCACTTTGTATAACCCTAGCATCTCGAGCTTTGTCAACATTCATCAATCATATTTCACCTTACTTCACACTTCATTTTAAGTATTGCTGTAATAACATTGTCAGAACTTCATCATTTGTATAATTAAAACTGCCTAAACCGTAACTAGTTTAGATCAAACCCTAAAAATCGTACAGCCGAACATAACACCTCGCTGTAACTCTTTAATATACTTATGTTATAGTACTGAAATCAACTTTTACCGTTTAAGTTTAAAAATGATTTGTTGGTTCAGCAAAGAAGTTAATAAGAGACAAGCTTTTTCTCTTTCAAATCCACAAAAGAAATATTGTTTTAACAACATCTGTTTGTTTTAATTAAAATAAGTTCCAACAGCCGCAATTTTACTTACATGGTTGTATTTCGGATCACGTGGGCCGCGTATTTATATCAGTCCTCATATTTTACATTAACTCATCTGCCCACTTGAATTTGGAACCAAAGAATTTAAGATAAATATAATAAGACAATTTCCAATGTTAGTCTAATTTAATAAATAAATATACAAAGTTTTCTACATAGATACATACACTCACGGCCATAAATCCAAAAAGGGGTAGCCAGAGCTTCAGAGCTAGGAAGTCTTCAGCCAGATTTGGGAGTTGATTGGGCAGAGAATAGTGGAAATAAAGTATCGTTGGTGATGGGTCTCCAACCACATCGCCCAAAAATCCCTTAAAAGCCCCAATACCGTTAGTCGCCTCTTACTTACACCCACCGGCAGAAATGGGGTAGTGTTATTCTAAGCCGACACTACACAGCAAATAAGAGTCTTGGTTCATTTACCAAGACTCTTATCGGTAAGCGGACCGTATATTAATTACGTTGTACGCCACCCACCGGAAGTAATCATTATCATTGGGGAAAAGGGGAAATACTGGCTTAGTGGGAGGAACACTGCCTCAGACACTGAGAGGTTCGAAACTTAATCGGGTCTTTACCTTGATGTGCTTTAAAAATTAATATTCGAGGTTCTTTTAAATAAATAAATAAAAAATGTTTATTTGGTAAAAGACATTTACATTTATGCAGAATTTTACAGGGGTTCCCAAACTAGGCTAGGCCTGTATTTCGGGTATACAGCAGTTAAATTTAAATGTTACGCTACTATTTAAAATTGAAGAAAAAATAAGAAAAATTTAGTGAGGTTGATTTAAAATTAAACTAGCAATTATAAAAGTAAACAACATCAAATTTACATGGGGGATTAGTCGGGTTAGTAATGTAGGAATAAATATATATAATAGTATAATTAAAACAACTTTTTGATTTTTGGATATTTTAATCGCGTGTAATTACATTATTTTTAAAGCCCGACGTTTCGAAAACTTTTCAGTTATCATGGTCACGGGAAGACTGAGGTGTTATTTGTCATTATACAGTACTATAAAATTATTAATACTAACTACCGTCACAAAATTTTAAGTTACAATTGCGTTTAATATTTGCTGTGTACAAAAAGACCTAATGTTATCTGGAGTCTTGCTAGTGTTCTTCCCTCGCTTAGTTGTGCATATGCATGTGTTATCATTGGCACAACTACCTTTATATTACCATCTTTTCCCCACTAAAATTTCTAAAAGTGGCTGAGGAATTTTTAGTTCCTTAGCTCTGGCTACCCCTTCTAGGGATCTATAGCCGTGAGTATATGTATGTATGTATGTATATTAAAGTATTTTTTTTTGAAAAATAAAACTAAAATTAAAATTTTATTATGGTTCCAACAGTAAGGATTGAGTTAAACTTACATTGTGACCCGAGAAGAGGCTCGGAAGACACAGGTGTTCAATCAAGACTGTTTAGGTCTACCCATATCACGTGAATTCACTACCGAGGCATAAATTGATAATTGGAACTTCAGGCGACAATAGTCACGTGATGTTCAGAAGAATGACTATCTTTGCAAGCACTTCTTACCACGAACGATATTTCGTTCATTAAAAAAATAATGTAATATAGTATAGCAAGAGTGTAATATAGTATAGTATAGACAGAAAGTATATTTTTTTAATCGAAGCTCTGGCTACACCTTAAAGGGACTAATAGCCATGAGAATGAATGTATTTTTTTTAATGTAACGATACTAAACAAAACGACGAACAAAGCAGGAAAATTTAAACTTTCATTAAAGTAACATTTAAATGTCGTCGCACAACAAAATCAACTAATTTTTCAACCGAAACATTCTTCTTTGAAAACACATCATTTGTTATACGAATATATTTAGATTTAATAAAATCTAGCGCCGCTTATTATGGTTCCGTATAAAATTGGCAAGTTAATTTATTTTATCAGATTATTGGATTGGAAATCGGTTTTGTGGCAACAAAACGTTTTATCGGCATCAGATATTGGGTCTTGGGAAAACCGATTTTGATTGGATTTACTGCTTTTTATTGAAAATCTATATATCTATACTTATAATAAATCTGTAGATAGGTCAATTCTGTACATGAAATATATTTTCAAAATAACTATCAGGTGGTGATTAGGGATCGATACTGATGCCAAAAATGCAATCAGTAAAATTTTTGTCTGTCTGTCTGTCGGTTTGTATGTTCCTTATGGAAACAAAAACTACTCGACGGATTTTAACGAAACTTGGTACAATTATTCTCCATACTCCTGGGCAGGTTTTTGTATACTTTACAGCAGAGTAGTAAAGGGGAATTTTGGGAAATTTTGGGAAAACGGGAGAAGTTACTCCATTTTTTAAGCTTCCGTCGCGTGTGCAGCCTTAATGGTTAAACTTACATAGAAATCATGTATCACGGAAATATTCTTCATAAAATTATCTAAAAAAAATCTTCAACAGTTTATGTCTATCTTTTACGGTTGACTCACAATAACACGTGTAATTCCTGATAGCTTAGCAGTTCGGAACATTCTGATTGTATTTGTTTACTCTTACGTTTGTAAACCTCTCACTCATCCCTAATTTAAATAAGGTAACATTATTACCTATTCAATAAAAAAAATATCATAGAAATCGGTAGAGAAACACCGAAATTATACATAAAATAAGCCATCGCGCCCGTGACCAAAACCGAATCGTTACTTATTTACTTATAAAATACTAGATGGCGCCAGTAGTTGTATCCTACAACACGTAATGATTTATTTTTTAGATTGTTATAAATACTTCATAGCGTTTTATCGCAAAATTTGCTATTAAACGGAAAAACTGAACCGTTCATTAAAGCGCATTCAAAATCACCAAACTACACTGTTTAGGGAGTGCTATAAATTTAATAAATTGAAAACATTGCGCTGAATTTCACAATGCTTGAGCAGTGACTGAAGAAAGAAACCTCAGATATTTAAAAAAAACAACGCTACCCGTGCGAAGCTGGGACGATCCACTAGTAAAATAATAATTATGTAGGACTCAGTCACTACTCTTTTCTTAAACAAGTGTTAATTCACATAATTGTACAGGTGAATAAAAATTTACTAATAAGTTAACACAAACAAATTATGTATTTATGTTTGAAAAAAATCTTTAAGATACAAACTTTGAGGAGGTTTTTACTTGCCCGCTAGCGATTAGCGCGTCACTCTCTTCAACTTTTAAAATAAGAATAAAAACAGATGTATTCGAATAAATTAATAATGAATTAAATACTTATATTTTGAAATGATTTGACAAAAAGCACAAATAACCTTGGCATTCAAACGCACGCAAAGCAATGTTATTTATGAATTCTAGTTTGTGCTTATATATCTCGAATCAACTCTGGTCACCACGCAACTCTTCCAGGACAAGCTCTCACGGTCTGCGTGGTGTTCAGTTCTTATTCTTCCCTTTTTCCAATACTCGGAGTGAAAATGTATAATCTAAAGTTTAGTATGTAATGCTATTATGGTGATATATGTTACTGACTGAAAATCAGTTCTGTGAGTCAAAAGCTCATAGAAAATGCGGAGTCAGCACCAATTCGCTGTTCAGGTGGCACAAAAGATTCTTTTTTGTTACTCATAAATAAAAGATGTTATTAAAGGAAAGAAAAATTTCGACACTGGCGGGGTTCGAACCCGCGACCTTCGGGTATACGCCCCCGTCGCTCTGCCAACTGAGTACAGTGTCAGTTGGCAGAGCGACGGGGGCGTATACCCGAAGGTCGCGGGTTCGAACCCCGCCAGTGTCGAAATTTTTCTTTCCTTTAATAACATCTTTTATTTATGAGTAATAATCCCCACATGAGGAATTCATGTCAAAAAACATTAAATTCTTTTTTGTTTTTATTTTATAATTCATTTATTTTAAATGTTGTTAAGTTAAGTTGTAAAAATTTATGTAACTTGTTCTTCTTGTGCCTCCAATGGCGAATAAACGTTTTTCTTCTTCTTCTATTTGATAATACTGTTTGAGAGTGCCGAATAAATTTATTAAACAAATTTTAAAATATGAGGCATACAAGCGATTGAGTAAAGATATCTCAAACAAAAATATAACATAAAAAAAATGTTTTTTTTGCAGTTAACGGGAAGACCTTTAACATAAATATAAGCCACTACCACGCAGCTTTCGAAATTGTCCGTAGGTGGCTTGTGAAAAAGTTCAAATCGTAAAAATATAACCTTTAGTGTAGGACACACCCACACTTACTCTCAACAGGTAATCCCAAGAAGGTAGCCAGATCTTTGGAACTAATTATAGTCAAATAAGGTATATTTACTGGCGTTTAAAACCAGCAGGTTATAATAAAAATAACCTGCATCTACCCTTAATCGCTTAGTGTTATTAAAATATGAATATACAATTGGTAAACAATTTTGTTGTTACTTGGATAAATTAATTGGTGCTCTATTCTGAAAGATTTCTCTCCAAGGAAACGATAATTCATCTTATTTTGAATCAAAAATAACAGAGATGTTGTGCATTTATTTCATTTTGGTACCGTCTATTTTTAATATCATCATCATCTAAGCGTTGTTCTCAAAATAACTATTCCACGTGGACAAAGTCGCAGGTAAAGACTAGTAGTGGATAAAATGTGTTAGGAAAATACTTAACTCGAATCGAGATCTGAAAGAATGGAGTGAAAAGAAACTCTCCGATAATTTCCAAAGTAATCAAAAATTATTTTGGAAATATATCAGACGTGAAAGAGGAGTTTCTCAAAACACGAGTACAAGTGTGATGAAGGATGAAAAAGGTGAACTAATGACTGATGGAACAAGAATAAAAAGAGTATGGAAGGATTATTTTGAGGGTCTCATGAAAAAGAGGATGATCCCATTACTTCAGCAATTGATAGCGATGTTAATTGTGACGAGGTCATGGGTGACGTGTCTGAAAGTATGATAAGTATGGAAGAAATTGTAAAAGCGATGAAAAGTATGAAACTAGGAAAAGCGGCAAAATGCTGAGGGCTGGTAAAGGGTTAGTGGCTTCTTGGCTGGTCTTCCTTTTTCAGAAGTGTTGAGCACTTGGAAAAGTACCAAAAGATTAGTGTAGAGCCGTGATTGTGCCCCTATATACTACTATTTGACTACTAGAGTACTATTTGACTCTAAGCTGTTGTTTGATAAACACGTGGACAGTATAGTATCAAAGTCATCAAAAGCTCTGGGATTCTTGATGAGAACTTGCGCTGGTTTTGATAATATCAAAGCTATTAAGATTATCTACTGCTCGTTTGTTAGAAGCCATTTAGAATACGCGTCGCAAGTGTGGAACGCGAACTATAACATCTATATTCGGCGTATCGAGGGTATCCAAAGGAGGTTCCTTCGATACGTTGATTACAAAACGCGACAATATACAACCGGTTACCATCAGAGATGCACTCGATATCATTTCTTGCCCCTTGAAGCCAGGCGCCATATAAGTGACATATATGTTACTTGTTTGATATTGTTAGAGGAGTAGTGGATTGTCCCGAGTTGCTTAGCAAAATTTACTTACGCACCAACCAAAAGGCCTTAAGGAAACGACCCGTCTTAAGTGTCCCAAAAGCTAATACCAATTGTTCTGTAAGTATTATGTATTTTTTCTATAGGTGAAGATTTGTAAATGGCATTGTGTATTCATAATTAGTATTATATTGTTTGTATTGGTCTGTTAATCTTCCAAAGAAAATAAAATAAAATAAAATATAAAGGGAAAGGGTCACGCCAAGAAGCAAAAACTACCGTGGTATCAGCCTACTCAGTGTTGTCGGCAAATTGTATTGTCGGTTAAGGTGCATCACAGAGAATTTTTTGGCAAAAAACCAAAAAGTGTATTGCACCTTTATTGATTTGGAGAAGGCGTATGATAGGGTGGTAAGAAAGTTTTTGTGGAAGGTGTTTCCCAAGTTCGGTTTGGGGAGCCAACTTATACGTGCATTGGAGTCACTCTATGAGGATTCCAATGCATGTGTGAGGGTAAACGGAGAAGACACGGACTGGTTCTCTAGGGGTGTTCGACAGGGTTGTGTGGCTTCTCCGTGGCTCTTCAATTTGTTCATGGACGACTGCGCTGCGCGAAAGTGATTATGGACTAAAAATGAGAGAGTTCATCATTAAATGCCTCTTATACGCTGACGATCAAGTGTTACTTGCAGCAACGGTAAATGAGTTGCAGGAGATGGTGAACATTGCCTGTAAGTCTTTCGAAAGAAAGGGAATGAGAGTGAATGTGGACAAAACCAAAACAATGGTTTTTGAAAGAGAAGAAAGTATGACAGAATGTGACATTGTTATAAATGGTAAGAAAGTGGAACAAGTGAAAGAATTTGTATATCTGGGGAGTTTGTTTACTAGGGATGGAAAATGTGAGGAAGATATTAAAAGGAGAGTTAAACAGGGAAATGCGTTGAATGGAGCCATGAACGGTCCGATGTCGAGCCAGTCGTTGTGAGAAAAGGCTCGAATGGCTGTGCATAATGCTGTTCTGGTTCCCACGCTGATGTATGGTAGTGAATGTTGGGCATGGCAGAAGAAGCATGAAAGTAGAGTCAATGCAGTGGAAATGAGATCCCTCGGAAGTATATCTAATGTAAGGCTGTGTGATAGAGTGAGAAATACTGTGATCCGTGAACGAGTAGGTTTAAAAGATGACGTGGTATGCAAGATAGAAAAAGGAATGTTGAGGTGGTTTGGGCACATAGAGAGGATGGATGAAAATAAAGTAGCGAAAGAGATATATAGAGCCAATGTGGATGGGAATGTTAGTAGAGGACGGCCTCGTAAAACGTTTCTAGACCAGATAGAAAACGTTCTTTTAAGGCGGGGGTCCGAAGTGAGAAGAATAAAAGAGCATGTATAAGAAGAATAATGAATGTAAGGGAAGTAAGAGAGGCTTGTCAAGATCGTACTAAGTGGCGATCGATAGTCTCTGCCTACCCCAATGGGAATAATGGGCGTGAGTATAAGTAAGTAAGTAAGTTGCTGTTAAGAACATGGTACATTTGATAACACAATTTAATAATTTTAGTTTCACATGTCTAACCTTTGCAGGCATGCAAATTCATAACATAATTAAAAAAATTATATAATTTAAATTTAATTACCTAACGCTACATTAATAATTTAATATCACAGTACATTAATGATTAATGCCGCCGTGTAGTGTCGGCTCCGCCGTGTAGTATCGGCTTAGAATAGCACTACCCCATTTCTACCGATGGGTGTACGTAAGAGTTGACTAACGGTATTGGGGTTTTAAGGGATTTTTGAGCGCTGCGGTTGGAGACCCATCACCAACAACTTTTATTTCACCATCTTTTCCTCACGAAACTTCCATAAGTGGCTGAGGGATTTCTAGCCGTGAGTATATGTATGTATTAATGATTAAACAACACTATTTAATAAACCTTTATATCATAAAAGCAGCTTATTGTTCCTATCTGTCCCCAAACAAGCAAACGGGCGGTTATTTATTTTTTATTTGTTTGGAATACTTACAGCTAAATTATACAATATATATGTTTATAAAATCAGTTATCAACTAAGCCAATAACAAGTATTCGCAAATAGAATATTCCTATATGCCAGCCATTAGGTGCGACCTTAAAGTATCTACGTGGAAACAAGTGTCCTACCAACTAGATACCCTATATGTATATATGTCCTATCCGCGTGGACACCTTAGGGGCGCAGCTGTAGGGTGGCAGATATGGCAAATAGGAATAATCCGTTTAGGTAACTATTTAGTAAGACATAATTTTATGTAATAACGAATATTTCAATTTAAAAATAAGTTCCTTTAATGTTGAGAAAATCAATTAACAGATGACACAAAAAAATATTTTATTCGCATTTTGATCACCACCATATTTATTTTATATAATTAATTTTGTAATTAAGCTGTGTAGTGTCGGCTTAGAATAGCACTACCCCATTTCTTCCGGTGGGTGTTCGTAAGAGGCGACTAACAGTATTGGGGCTTTTAAGGGATTTCTGGGCGTTGCGATTGGAGACCCATCACTAACAACCTTTATTTCACCATCTTTTCCCCACACAACTTCCAAAAGTGGCTGAGGAATTTCTGATTCCTTAGCTCTGGATACCCCTTCTAGGGATTTATAGCCGTGAGTATATGTATGTATGTATGTATGTATATTAGCAAAACCCTAGTCATGTGACAGTATATTCATATAAAGTGGTTATATGCCTGCCCCCTATCACGGGTATGCACTTTCCAAGCAATGTGGGTAGCAGGTATAGCCGTGAGTATATATATGTATGTAATTTTGTATATTTCTTAGATTATGAATGAAGTACCTCATTTGTTAATTTGTTAACATAGATCCATTTCGTTGGGTCAATTCAGCCTATGTATAGAGTTAACAAACATGCATTGTGATATATTTTCAATTAGGTACATTGCATTTAAATGGCAGTCAAATTCTATTAATTATACTCGTATCCTGGTTTTTGTTTCAGATGTGTCTTATAATATATTATTCCCTTGCAATTTCTGATACTTACTATAACGACATTATGTTGAATTTTGTGTATCAAATCTATCAATTTTTGCCGGGTTTATACAAAGATTATAATGATTCTTATAACGACAGTCATAACGTGCATTGAAGCATGCCTGCTCGGGATGAGACCTCGATGTTCAGTGTGTGAAACCCAACTAAGCGTTAACAAACCACCTCTTTATACCTACATACATACATACATATACTCACGGCTATAAATCCCTAAAAGGGGTAGCCAGAGCTAAGGAATTAGAAGTTCCCCAGCCACTTTTGGAAAGTCGAGTGGGGTAAAGATGGTGAAATAAAGGTTGTTGATGATGGGTCTCCAACCGCATCGCCCAAAAATCCCTTAATAGCCCCAATACCGTTAGTCGCCTTGTTTAAGCAAGGAATAAATTCAAACTAAGTCTTGCTTTTAAACACAATTTTACTTTAAATATTTGAATTACAAAATGTACAATATAATATGTTAAGTTGGCGGTGGTTGGTTGCGTAGTGAAGCTTGTCCCCGCGCCGCCGCCGCCGCCGCACCTGCGGCTTGCCGTATCATGTGGATCAGGCGTTAACATCCTCCGGGACGTTGAAAGCTTTACAGCTTTCAAGAATTTAGTGGACCCCGTGGCGGACCACTCTGCTCCTGGTCGTCTTCTTCAGTAGGTCCCTGAGTCGGCAGAAGGCACATCTTATTGACGGCCCTCCGAAGAATACCCTTTGCTGTGGTTACCTCAGCGACTCTGGTAACGCCGTCTGTGCCAGGAAAGAGACGGATCACGCGTCCCATTCGCCAATGGAGAGGCGGCAGGTTATCGTCGTTGAGTAAAACCAAGTCCCCCAGCGCAAGCTGGCGCTGTGGAGACTGCCACTTCGTGCGCTGCTGCAGCTCGGCTATATATTCTCGACGCCAGCGGTCCCAGAAGTGCTGGCGGATCTTCTCTATAAGCTGATATCTGTTGGGGCTGGTAACAGTGACAGGAGCTGTTGGTATAGACGTGAGCGGTCTCCCGATCAGAAAGTGGCCTGGGGTCAGAGGAGAAGGATCGGTACAGTTGGTCGAGAGAGGAGACAGTGGGCGTGAGTTTAGGATAGCTACACGCTTTAAATGAAATTTGGCTGAGCGTATTCCAGCCTCAAAAATTCCTCCAAATGTTGGGGAATATACAGGGGAAAACATAAATCTAATTCCTTCATAACTAGCGAAATCATAGACAGACTGACGGCTGGATCTCAGTAGCCTACCTAATTCATTGTGAGCACCAACAAAATTCCTACCGTTGTCGCAATATATTTCAATTGGTTTACCCCTTCTTGATATAAACCTACGTAAACATAGAATAAAAGCTTGGGTACTCAGATCACTGACGAGTTCCAAATGAACGGCTTTGGTAGTGAGGCAAACGAATAAGCAAAGATAGCATTTTGTTATTCTATTACCTCGGCCTTTACGACTACTGATCATAAACGGTCCAGCAAAGTCCATCCCGCACGAGTAGAAAGGGAAAACACCGTTAGTACGCGCCTCTGGCAGGTGCCCCATGATTGGCTGCATAGTGACAGCACGCATTCTCGCGCACGTGACACAGCGCCGCGCCACGCGCCGCGCTAAACTCCTACCCCCAACCGGCCAATATCTATCGCGCACGGATGACAGTAATAACTGTGGACCTGCATGGAATAAACGAATATGCTCATGGTTCATAATAAGATACATGAAATGATGCTTAGCATCTAATAAAATGGGATATTTCTTGTCGAAATCAAAACTCGAATTATTTAATCGACCACCAACTCGAACAATTTTATCAGTGTCAATAAACGGTGTCAACTGTATTAATTTATTATTTTTTGGTAAACATTTCCCTTGTTCAAGTAGCTTAATTTCTTCGGGAAACGATTCTGTTTGGCTAAACCTAACTAAAATTTTTAACGAATTATCCAACTCCGTAATATTAAGCGGACCTGACAATCTTTGCCTTAATTTTGTAATATTATTTATAAACCGCAAGACGAACGCAAAACTCCTTAACAATTTATTAAATGTGGAGTACCTATCGAAATCGATGAGTGACTGTAAATGCGCTCGCTCGGACGCCACAAACAGAGCGTTCACCTTAATATCGGGTAAACTCTCGGTGGGGTATGAATGCCGCGGCCACTCAGACTCCTCCGTCTTTAGGAAGGAAGGACCCTCCCACCACAAAGAAGATGACGCTAGAACCTGAGGGTCGACCCCCCGCGAGGCAAGGTCAGCTGGGTTCATACTCGTAGGAACATGCCTGAATTGAAAATCACGTGTTAGTTCGTTAATTTCGTTAACCCTATTACATACAAACATTTTTAATTGTTTTACATCAGTCTTTAACCAACCGAGAACAACAGTAGAATCGGTCCAAATTATTTTTTGTTGAACGTTAAAACGTACCGCTTTGAGAACCTTATCACATAAACGCGCGCCTAGTAGATTACCTAACAATTCTGCTCGTGGGATAGTAGTCGGCTTTAAAGGCATAACGCGAGCCTTTCCACAAAATAGGTTCACCGTAACGTCATTGTTTTTATTGACTGAACGTAAATACACGCAAGCAGCATAGGCATCCTTTGACGCATCGACAAAACAATGTAAATCTATTGAAATTGGGTCATGGCAAAGAACATTTCTATTAATAGTTATATTTGAGATTAAGTGCAAATTATTAATAAAATTGTACCATGTACTTACAAGTTTTTGAGGTATGGGTTCTTCCCAACTCAATTTTGCAACCCATAAGGTGCCTTTAATTGAGGATTTTTATTTAACTTACTCTCTAAATTTGACAAACGCTTAAGTGATAAATTAAAAGAATTTCCGAGATTCGTTTCGGTTTCTTTCAGCGGCATTAAAACACAAAATCTCCCATTCTCTAGTCGAGTGGTAGTCTCTAAAAAATGATTCTCACAGAACTGTTCCTCTAGGGATAATGTTTTTGTGTCAGAAGGCAAATCGTCTATCTGCCAAAATAGTTTAATTGAATTATCTAAATCTAATAGGCTTAAGTTGCAGTGAACTTTAGACCAAAGATTATTAATTCCAATAGGGCCGGCTATAAGCCACCCCATCTTAGATTCTTGCAAAGTAGGCAAATTATAACCTAACTTTAACTGATTAGTTCCAATTATATCCCAAAATACGTCAGCCCCTAATAAAATGTCAATAGAAGAGGGCTGGAAAAAATGTGGATCAGCTAGTTCAATACTGTTGGGAATATTTAAACGATCAGTATTTATTTCAACACCGGGTAAAATACCGGTTATTTTAGGCACTATAAGGCAACTAATTTTAGTACTATAAGACGATAAATATGAATTCACTCTCACGTTACAACTTCCTCCAATATCGCATTTAACATTATTAAGTCCACAAACACTGATACGATGCAAAGATTCCTTACGCAACCCCAATTTATCACAAATATTTTCTGTAATAAAAGACGATTGACTGCCGGTATCTAACAATGCTCGCACCTTCACGCTTTTATTGTTATATTCATTAACAAGTTCGACCTGCGCCGTGCACAATAGAGTGTGAGTCATCGTTACCGCTGATAAGGCGACTGGCCCAGCGGCGGCGGTGGCAGCAGGCGCGGCCAGAGATGCGCTTGATCGTATTAATCCTTGTTGTGATGACTGTTGATTATGTAACAAGGTGTTATGTTTACCTTTGCATATTTTACACGAACCTTTCAAACGACACTGATAAGATTGATGACCGCTTCGTAAACAAATAGTACACAATTTAAATTGAGTAACGTCGCGTACCCTACTATCAATATCTAAATCTTTAAACTTTGCACATTCATGAACAAAATGGCTCTTGTTACATATGACACAAGGTTGACATCGTTTATTAACATTATCCGATGATGTAAAAAATGCTCTTACGTTTTTGTTATGTGAAATAGGCCTTTGTTCGTACTTATCGTTTCGATTATAATGGGTTGTTTCTAAAATGTCTGCGCGACTTCGTAAAAATGTGTAAAATTGATCGAGTGTCGGTAATTCTAACAAACTGTTCTTATGTTCTTCCCACTTTCTACTCGTATTGGAATCTAACTTTGCTGAGGTAATAAATATTAAAAGAACATCCCATTGTTCGGTAGGAAGTCCCAAAGACTGTAGAGATCTTAAATTTTTAGATATGTGATCAATTAAGAAACGTAATGCCTTAAAAGATTCTTTGCTCATAGATTCAATACTTAATAATGACTTGAGATGATTATTTATAAGGATATTTTTGTTATTGTATCTCTCGCATAGTAGTTGCCACGCATTGTTGTAATTGTTTGCAGTAAACTCGAGTGATCTAATTACCACAGATGCACTACCCTCCAAACTAGACCTTAGATAATGAAATTTATTTATTAATGGTATGGATTCATTTTGATTTATAAGAGAATCAAATGTGTCACGGAATTCGAGCCACTTTAAATAATTCCCATCAAATTTTGCTAAATCAATAGTGGGTAGTTTAATCGAGTTAAAAGAATGTGAACATGAACCAGCCACACTTTCATTAAGATTTGACTCTTTGTGAGAGGAAGACTTTTCAATTAAGTCTTGCGCAATGGAAAGAAGAGAATAGAATTGAGTTTCTATAGTATCTCTCTCAGTTAACTGTTCGTCCACGTTCGGCGACAGTATCTCTATTTCTGTCTGTAAGTTGTTAAAATCAGAGAGTAATTCTTGAAATTTTACCATTCTCATTGATAGATCCTTAATTTGAATTGAAGTTATTTTATCCGCCAATTGAATTAAAACATTTAAATGATCTTTAAACTTAGTTAATCTACCTTTTATAATACTACGTTTCTTTAATAAATCTTTAAGCATGTCTTTTCCTTCCATTATAAATATTATAATAGAACAATTAACGTAGCACAAGAAACGTTAAAATAACCAAACCTCCCAAAGCACTGTCTAGTACTTTATAATCCAACCGCCAATCTGTCTATGCGACGCGCGCGCCGATCACAACTTCAGCTAAAGGTATCGGCAGCAGCTGTAGTAGTCTGCTCGGAACACCCGAACTTTATTTGATGTTTTTCACTGAAATAGTCGGCAGTTGCGTGTAAATAATTTTGAATTTTATGTATTATTTTGATGAAGGTAGTTAACAATGATAGGCAAATAATTGTAAATGATAACGTCTAAATGATAAAACTTCAATAAGAAATTTGTGTATTGAAGTAGGGAAAAAACTTGTCAAATTAGTCTGAGCTAATAAATTGGTTTAGGTTTGCTTGAAGTGCAAATAAAATTGAAATTGATAAAAATATAGTAGGTAGTTAAATAACTTATTATGTAAAAGATAATTAATTGATTTTGTAACGCTAAGGCCAAAGAGTGAATTAGACAATACGCTTTAAATTAACAGCAAGATATTGTTTCAACACTTTGGGGCGATAAATATCTACACAAAATGAATTGGAAAGGCAGGAAAGGATAAGAATAGAAGGATGTAGGTAGGCCACTACTTCCCTTGGGATGAACAAACAGATGCGATCGTGAAGCTCCTCAGCAATCCTTTTTGTTGATTATCATAGTGGAAGTCAGCAACACCATCCAGCAAATCAGTTCCCGAAGTCCAAAGGTCGTTATTCGAGTAGCGGTTATCCGATGGTACTCGATAATTCTTCACCGAAGATTGGTTGTAGCCACCACTAGGCAATGGCAACTACTTTGTCACGGTCGCCAAATGTTTAAGCAAGGAATAAATTCAAACTAAGTCTTGCTTTTAAACACAATTTTACTTTAAATATTTGAATTACAAAATGTACAATATAATATGTTAAGTTGGCGGTGGTTGGTTGCGTAGTGAAGCTTGTCCCCGCGCCGCCGCCGCCGCCGCACCTGCGGCTTGCCGTATCATGTGGATCAGGCGTTAACACGCCTCTTACGTACACCCATCGGAAGAAATGGGGTAGTGCTATTCTAAGCCGACTTTATCTTTTTTAATAAGTCAACATAACATAAACACCATATTTCTCGAAGAGATCGTCTATCACAACGACGAGTTCTCTTCGACACAGGCACGTGATTCTGCCAACCTTTTCGGGGATAAATGTCTTGAACGTTTGAGTTTAAGGTCGTCTAGGATTCTCTCATTTAGTCTCATGAAAGGTTTTAGTTGTAGTGATTGTTGGTGTCGATGTGGTGGAAACAACAATCACTAACAATCCTTTAATTTGACATCTTTCCCCCATTTAACTGCCAAAAGTCTGTTGGTCTGCTACCACACTAGGTTGTAAAGGATGAACTGAAACAGTTTTTTCCTTAGAATAGGAACTATTATAATATTCATATTTAAAACTACACATTAACAAAATAAGTAACAAAGCGTTTTAAATAAACATTATTTTTGTTCAATTATTATATAAATGTATATTTATTTATTTAATTTATTTGCATTTTAATTTTACATGTGTGATCGTATTAGAGTGTTTGTAAATAAATATTGATAATAAATTGTTAAATAATCGTACTGATTTAAATAAACTTACGATAACACAGGTCTGCAATGGTTTTCCCCTTTCAGTTTTGATGACTGATTTGGATAGATTTTGGGGCGCTGATTACAGGAAAAATATTTAAAAAATTCCATCACGTCAGGTTTTTTAGTTATTTAGCATCGTTTAATTTTTCCAAAATTACCTAGGCCTTCCTAGTTTTTAAATAATATTTTATTTAAATCGATTCGAATTAAACAAAAAATGCACTGAATGCATTAGACACTAATTAATGAGTTCTAATAAATATAAAATTAGTTAAATAAAACTTAATTAACTAAGTGACATACCTTTATTATAAAAAAAAATAGGGTTTTTGAGTCATTTGCTAAATACCTCGTTTCTAGTAGACTTAATGTTTTTTTTTATAAAAATTCACTTAAATCGTTAGAAAAGAGTTAATGAAGGTAGATGATATATTTTTTGTATAAATAGCAATATCATTTTTTCTACAAATCAGTACTTCTGTGCAATTCATAACGCTTACTTGAAAAATGTCATCGCGAAAGTGTTTAAACTCTCCGGACAATTTTTGCTACATTTGTGGGCAGTTTATGCTGAGAAAACAGCAGCATAACATTACTGAATTCATAAGTAATGTTTACAATATGTATTTTGGCCTAACAATTGCCAATCAAGATAGACAGTGGGTCCCACAGCTTTCGATGAAAAATTGAGTGAAATTGAGTTAGAAGCCTGGAAATCTTTTAAGGAAGTAGTAAGACATTTCCTAGGAAACCACAAAAGCCCAAATTATGAAGAAATTGTGGAGAAAATGATTGAAAATTACGGAAAAATGGGATGTTCGATGAGCATTAAACTTCATTTCCTTAATTCACATTTGAACTACTTTCCTGATAACTTGGGAGCTGTAAGTGAAGAGCAAGGCGAAAGATTTCACCAGGATTTGAAGGAGATGGAACGTCGCTATCAGGGAAAGTGGAATAAAACAATGATGGCAGACTATTGTTGGCTGTTAAAGCGAGATGATGCAAGTCGCAATTTCAAGCGAAAATCTCACAATCGGAGCTTCAGTGAAAAAAAAGCAAGATACCACAAAAGTATTTGATATTTTTATTTATTTTTTTATTGTCCCCCAAATATATTTTTAATGTTTTAAAGTCATGTAATTGTTTCTTAATTGTAATAAAAAATAAATACTCAAATAAAGTCGTGTTTTTTTTCAATTTTACAAAGTAGGGATTTTTCAAAAAACTGAGGGTGATAGAAAAAAACCAAGTACATATTCGTAATCTACGCACCAAAATACCCCAAGATCAGCATTCAAATCCAAAAGGGGAAAATAAAAGTTAAAATTTGCAGGTCTGTGTAATCGTTAAACTTAATTTCAGAATTTGCATTAAATAATAGAATAAACAGAATATGCTGTTCTTCTTGGTATTGCCACTTAAACATTTCAAACTTAATGAAAAACCTGCGCGGAAAAAAGCGATTCCAAATATTACATTTACTTCTAGGAATTATTAATAAATATTTATCCCAAATCCCAAAAAAGGTAGACAGACCTTGAGAATAAAAAAATCTGATCCATTTTTAAGTTATTTTTTTTTAAAAAATAATTTTGATTGGTGACATTGGTCTCCAGCTCCATCGCCAAAAGATCATTTAAGAAGTTTCAAAATACTAAGTCGACTTTAATGATACCCGTGGAAAGAAATCGGGTTAGTGCTTATTCTAAGCCGGCACAATACAAAGTATAATCATTCATTTATATCAGTATAGTATATTTTTATTAAAAAAATATAAGTCAATGATGCATGATGAGTTAGTTTAATCGGATTTCAATATTAATATACTGAGTGATTATAGCTAAGCAATGTAGGGCTTTTGAAACTGATAAGTGGCTGGCACTTTTTACTGCCGAAAAGTACCTATATCTTTATTTTATCTATTAATATTCAGTTTCATTTATTTATGTTTAAAAAAAACAGTGAATTATTCTTGATGATAACGTTTGTAATTATAAAAAAACGTATCTGCTCTTTAGACTTGTTTTCAGTCTAGTTAAATCTAGGCTACATAAAAAGGAGCGCGGCACCGCTTCAGCCATTGAGCCAAACTAAAATATCTGCTCTGAAACCTTATAAAACACTTCGCATCGATAAAATGTGCGGCACCGGGGCGCGGCCGCCTTACGTAACATTACATCTTACTTTTTGGTAGCAACCTCTTCTGCTAAGCAAAAGTGCATAACACACAGTTAATTTAAAGATATTACGGTATCGCTAGATTTAGGGGCTGCAGTGCAGGCGAGAGGGGTAGGGAGGGGCGCGCGGGGCGGGGGTGCGGGGGCGGCTCGGCGCGACCCGGTCACTGCCAGTGCGCCCTCCGCGCTCCGACCGCGCGGGCCGCGCTTTCTCGCCCGATAATACCTCCCGTAAACCAACATAATGTAGCCCTTAATACGCCCACATAAAAACGAACTTCCACCGAGAGCTTTAACTAAGAAAATGATAGTCGGAATCAATGAGGTAACCTTTTTTAAGTGCTTTTAAAAGACATTCTAATGGTTTCCGGTTTCCGAAATGTTTGGTTCGATAAAGGTTTTATGGGATAACAGGTAGTGCTCTAGGTTATACTAAAGATCGTACAGGGCGTCCTATGTCAGTGGGTCAACGCACGGTGCGTGCGGGGTCACGGCGGGGCGCGGGGCAGGTGGCACGAGCGGGCGGGGCGGGGGCAATGCACCGCTGCAGCCCAGTGCAAGCTACGAGATACTACTCCAGCACTTGACTACGCCGTCGTAGCGACGACTACGCCACGTAGTGTACTACGACGGTTGTAAAGAAAAATTAATTACTGTTGATTTTAATCAAATTTCCAGAGCAGAATTTACAACATCAAAAGCATGTTTATTAAAAAATATAAACGTTTGTACACAAAACACCTATCATAGACTTGCAAAAACTTGAAATGTGTACCGGTTTAAAGTTATTATTTATCTAAATTATATATTTAAGGATTTTGATGATACAAAAAAGTTTACAGACAAGAATTAATTGGATTAATTTAAAGTATTTTTTAATTAAAAGATAAACATCACGAAAGCAGCATGATAGACTCTGAAAGTAATCCTGTGCCTTAACTCACAGAATGAAAAACCTGATGAGTTCATTTACCAAAAAAATGTTAATTTAAGATGTACGGATATTTATATTGCAATTATTTTTGGCTAGCTAAACAGGATAAACTTTGGCCTGAAATTAAGTTGATATGAGTTTAAATTCGAAATGGGCCTCCAGCTGGGTACTTTTTAATGCCATATTATATAGGTACTCATAGCGCACTCTCAGAACGAAAGAGGCTCAACTCAAAAATAGTGATATTGAGTAACATACATAGAGAGGCATAAAAAAGTATTTTCTAAAACAACGGCACTTATTGTTATAGGGTCGGAAAATTCGCTATCCTGTTTTTTTAACAATTAGTGCCTTTGATTTACTATTCATCGGATTGAGCATACTTTTTTATGTCTCTCTAGGATTGTAACTCAATATCACTATTTTTGAGTTGAGCCTCTTTCGTTCTGAGAGTGCGATAGTTTAAATAATTTATTGATCACCATGGTTGGGAGGCAAACTATGTGTACTCTGAACACGAGGTAATATTATTGTAATTTTTCCTTGATATTTGATATCTTTTTATTACTTAATTATGAGTAATTAGTTATATATACAGTAAACTTCGATGTACAATACTTAGAAAACAGAATTTAAACTAAAACGACTGTTACTAACCACATAGGGACAATTTTATAATATAAATATTTTGGAATTTGAAATTAAAAATTAAAGCAATTAACGAAGAATTTCCTAAATGCATCAATGTCACTGAATACATACATATATATACTCACGCCGTTAGTTCCCATTGGGGTAGGCAGAGACTATCGATCGCCACTTTGTTAGATCCTGATAAACCTCTCTAGCTTCGTTCACATCTGTCAATCTTTTCATACGTGCTCTTTTATACTTGATACTCCAATTTAGTCCAAATAAGTCCTCCGGGGTCGTCCTCTAACAAAATTACCTACCACATTGGCTTTATCTCTTTCACCAGAATTTCGACAGAAGTCGCGGGTTCGATTCCCGCCTGTGTCGAAATTTTTCTTTCCTTTATTTATTAGTAATAATCCCCACATGAGGTTTTCATGAACAAAAAGATTTAAATTACTATAATCCATCCTCATTATGTGCCCAAACTGTTTCACTGTATTGTACTGTAGTAACATGGTAACAAAATACTTTGGATGACCAAACTTATACGTATCTGAAGTAGGTACAGCCCTTGGATCACAACTAACTTTCTGATTTATGAAAAAAATATAAATATTTATGATATGACTCACGCAGAGAGCTGCATGTACTCGTATTGACTAATATTTTTAGTTATTGTTAGATATTTCCACTCAGAACTCAGTATAGAATACACACATAGGTTGCCGTGTAGTGCTGGCTTAGAATGTCGCTACCCCTTTCTACCCACGGGTGTCGTAAGAGGCGACTAAGGGTATTTGGGGGCTTTTTATTGGATTTTTGGGCGATGCGGTTGGAGACCCATCACTAAAGACCTTTATTCTTACCATCTTTTCCCCATTCAACTTCCAAAAGTAGCTGAGGAATTCCATAGCTCTGGTTACCCCTTCTAGGGAAATATAGCCGTGAGTATATGTATGTACATAGGTTTTGTCTTTTATGTAATCTCAAAAACCCTTGCCTTTGCTCATACTGATGTAAGTTTTGTAATAGTTTTGAACCTTTACCTTATCTAAATATAATTTTTTTGGTATAGTAATAGGATGTAAAATATAAAATCAAAAACTATCAATGCATGCAATGCCGTGTAATATATCGTTAAATAAAACAATACTTGAATATTTCTATTAACGGCTGTTTTGGCAGCACTTGCACAAGTTTGTCATTTTTGGTTGCCGTATCTTTTTATTGCTAATTTTTAATTAGTACTTACGTACGTACTTTAAGTAGTATTACGATACTAAAATGAATAAAATACAGACATACACACATTCATAAATTTAGCATTTAGACTAACAGCACGGCCATCTGAAGCGCAAGCACGAGCGCTATTTTATCGACGCGATAACGGTTAGAATGAGATGGCAGTATACAATACTAAGTAAGTGCGTAAGAGATGGCTGCTTTATCCCACGCGATAACTAGTTTAAACACGGCTCGTGATTGCCAATCAACCAATCATTAATTTGAACAGATACACTTTAACATGACTCAGCGACTTGTATTTTCTTACGTTCTTTTAACTGATTTAGGGATTCGCATTTTCTTACGTTTTTTACTGCTTAAAAACATTGATAGATCATAAACGCTTTTGTCTTAATGCAAGAATTATATTATTATGACTATAGAAAGAAAATTTTAAAACAGAATTAAACACTTGCAAATGAAGCCAAATTCTTTTATAATTTGCCACCAAGTTTATTGCAAAATAAAATAAATACGTTTTTCCTTTTTCCAGGAGGTCAGAGGAAAGAGGCCTTTCAAGATATGGGACAGTTCCAGAAATGTTAGAAAAGGATTGGTGGTTACCAGTTTTGAAGAATTACTACATAGAGGTAAATTACGTTTATTAGTATGTGCGAATTACGTATGGATATAAAGGGTACAAAGGCAGTGAATGTGGACAGTTTAAGAATTGGACACGTAAACCCATATAATATACACATATACAGAACTGCGTTGGTTAACTTCAATTTACATTATAAAATTTGGAGAAATATAAAGGACTGCATGTCTGTCATGAAAAACTATGACTAAATCATTTAAAGATTTCATCACATGTAATTTTTACGTCCGCTAATAATAAACTTACAGTGTTTCCAATAAATATAAGAGAAATAAAGAAAAGAAAAATTTCGACATCGGCGGGATTCGAACCCGCGACCTCGGGTATACGCCCCCGTCGCTCTGCCAATTGAGCTACAGTGTCTTATCTTTTATTTATTAGTAATAATCCCCACATAGAATTTTTCATGAACAAAAAGATTTAAATTAAGTGATAGTTAGGAGTTTTCAACATTTGCATTCTATCTGAAAAGGTAGACAAGTGGCCTTCCGAATTTGTGAAAAATTCGAAGGTAGGGAACGCAAACACTACTAAATGTGTAAAAAAAAAACAAAGGATAGAAGAATTTCGCACTGGACGCCATTGACACTGTCGTTCAATTGGCAGAGCGACGGGGGCGTATACCCGAGATCGCAGGTTCGAGGCCCGCCGGTATCGAAATTTTTCTTTCCTTTATTTATCTTTTATTTATTAGTAATAATCCCCACATGAGGTTTTCATGAACAAAAAGGTTTAAATTACAGTGTTTCCATTTTGACAGCTTGTTTATAAATTGCTAAAAACTGTTATGACTTGCTTAATTACCACCTTCTAACTTGTAATAGAGTTTTATATGAATACTTACTATAGTCAAAACATAAACAGACAGCAACATGGTGTGTAAAACAATTTTTTTATGGGTTTATCACGTTTAACCGCTTAGCTCCACAACTCAACTATGCCCAATAAGAGCGATACGGTATACATACATAGCCAGAGCTTTGGAATGAGAAATTCCTCAGCCACTTTTGGAAGTTGATGGGGGAAAAGATGGTAATAATAAATGTTTTTGGTGACGGGTCTCCAACCACATCGCCCAAAAATCACTTGAAAAGCCCCTATACTCTTAGTCGCCTCTTACGATCACCCACGGGTAGAAATGGGGTAGTGTTATTCTAAGCCAACACTACACGGCCGAATTCGAATTAAAATTCACTGAAAAAGTTAAAATACTTAACAGACAATGCGAAAACTAAATAACACAATTATTATAAACTAATAGCTCTAAAGAATAAAAAAACGAAGTAATTTATTAATTGCCTAGCGAAAACGACAGTACCAAGGTGAAAAAGGTTTTGGAAAGAATTGACAAAACTGAAAATTGATAAAATATTAAGCAACCGTGATGGCTCAATCGGTCGAACACCGGTTATCGTGCAAACGACTAGTGTTCAAATCCCAGGTCGGGCCTACATCAATTTGTCTTTTCCTAAGACATACGTGTGGTTAACCGTGAGGGAAAACATCGTGAGGAAACCTACTTGGCTGGCTGAGTTATACATAGTCATGTGACAGTGTATTCGTACAAAACGGCGATAGGCCTGCCCTCTATAACGTGAGTACACTGTCCATGCAAAGTCACGTGATGATCAGAAGTATTAGCACCTCGGGGATATTCGGCGTGAACGTTTATGTTATGTTATGTTAGAAAACTGGCTACGACGGAGCAAAATACAAAAACCATATGACTTGATGTGATATATAGTATATAAACCTATATCTTACAATATAGTCTGTGTTTTTATTTTATAAAATCGAATGCGATCTATATCATCGTAGTAAGGGTTGCAGTAAGATAATTTGATTTAGTTGACCTACATTTTCCGAGTTATGCTAGTTCTGTAATCCATTTTTATAGGATTAGTAGGTATCATCCGATAATGATAAAAATAGCAACCCATCCATTCATATCAGTTATTTTAGTCAAATATGTTCAATGTACTGTATCTGACAAAATTAACAATCAAAAACTTTGTTTCATAATTTTGATTTTTCAATTGGAAATACTTAAACTTGTTTAAAAAAAAATTATCGCCAAATATTCATAATGTCACAA
This sequence comes from Bedellia somnulentella, assembly GCA_963576735.1. Lineage (NCBI taxonomy): Eukaryota > Metazoa > Arthropoda > Insecta > Lepidoptera > Bedelliidae > Bedellia > Bedellia somnulentella. The sequence goes on from OY755173.1 coordinate 1,228,662, forward strand.
AATCTAATAGACTTCGATGCATTTAAAAGATTCCCTTTTTTCTTTCTCAAACAATATTTTATAAAAATTACAGTTGTTGCTATAAAAAAACCTTTCCAACGTCCTTGAGCCGTATGACCTGTTTTAAAAGTAGATCCTAGCTGCTCTTATCACGCCTTCTTGCGCTAAACCTACTTTGTGGAAATCCGTTCTATATCCTCGTTTGAAAATAAAACAGAGCTTGTTTAACATTTTACATGTCTGCATTTTGCGTTTTGTCATTACTTTTCGTATCTTGAATCTGAATATCAGCAATGATATTCACCACTAAGCTTTTTACCCTCAACCTAGAAATATACATTTTGATCGCGTTAGTACGAAACAAAGATATGTATTTTGACAAGTGGATCCATGGTAATCTGCCAAAGTAACAAAAAACTAATTTTAATCTGAGCCCTTTTGAATATTGAGCAAATTTTAATAGAACGTAGACTTTTATTCGAACCTTTGAGCAACTAAAGTGGATTATTCAATTTATTGATTCTGTGATATAAAAAACTGACATTGCATACGCTATTTTGCATTATTGAACAGCCAGTAGATAGAAGTCTACTCAATAATACGTGTTGGCACCACTTCACATAGCATTAATATAGCAGCATAACGAATTTCATTAATACGCTTTTTTTTTAACACGCTTTTATTAGGTCGACCTGTATGTATGTAACTATGTAATCAAATCTAAGAAAACTAATTTAACCATCTTCTAAAGGTCATAGCGTTATGAAAATTGGCAGTTGTATGTGATTTCGATGACAATACAATAATATGGTACTGTCGAGCTAATCTGATGATGGAGCCGGAAGATATGAACTGGAACTTCATGATGGATGATCGTATCATAGCCGTGTTTGGACTTGTTAGAAAGGTCTTGTAATGAACCTTGACCACGATTAGGTTTCAAGGCCTGAATACAATAATATGGTACTGTCGAGCTCATCTGATGATGGAGCCGGAAGATATTAACTGGAACTTAATGATGGATGATCGCATTATAGCCGTATTTTATAAATGTTTAAAATATGCCATTAGCAAAGACTAAAAAGCATAAAATAAATTGATAGTTTAAAAAACACTAAAAAACACGCTTTAACAAGTGCACTTAAAAATCAAAAATAAATTATACGGGTCGTTCAAGTTGTCTCTATTTCTGGGCTGAAGTGTAAAATATGTGCTTTTAATTATAATATTTGATTGTAAAAGCGTGGGGCGAACAAGAACTCTACATTTTGCCACTGTTGACTAGTACTTTGAACAGACTGTCTAGTATAGAGCCTCCAACTAGTGGTGCTGCAACTCTAGTTAGAGTGCCGATCTCTGTAACCTGCTTCCCGAAACATCGCTTAACTTGATTTCTTAGCAAGGTAAACAAAAAATCTTTCCTTTTCAAGCGCCCCACGCTTTTACAATCAAATATTATAATTAAAAGCACATAGTTTACACTTCAGCCCAGAAATAGAGACAACTTGAACGACCCGTATAATTTATTTTTGATTTTTAAGTGCACTTATTAAAGCGTGTTTTTTAGTGTTTTTTAAACTATCAATTTTTTACCCTGATAGAACTGGAGAAATACGGCAATTTTTATAAATATTCTATTAATCTCTATCTATATATTTTTGTGGCATATTCATTACAGCTCATTTATAATTTCCACGCTGATCGCTTGTGTACCATTAACCACCACACAATCCCTAGATCGATAGCTTATCTTGCTCTCCTAAGAAATACCTCCCACAGCGTAGTATACTTGGTTAAATTGCCGTATCTTGCGCCTTATTCTTCTTCCCATAGCCAACTACAAAACGCATCAATCTATCTTCTTAACCAAATCTCAAATCCCAGTTAAAAAATCTAAAATTAGCGTCTGAATCAGACGAGCAACTCCGGCTGGTGATAGGAAGCCATGGCACCCATGTGGAGGACGGGACGGATTACTGCAATGGGTGCCGGGACAACTCAACGTCTATTCAACATACATATACTCATACATATACTCACGGCTATATTTCCCTAGAAGGGGTAACCAGAGCTAAGGAATTATAAATTCCTCAGCCACTTTTGGAAGTTGAGTGGGGAAAAGATGGTAAGAATAAAGGTTTTTGGTGATGGGTCTCCAACCGCATCGCCCAAAAATCCAATAAAAAGCCCCAAATACCCTTAGTCGCCTCTTACGACACCCGTGGGTAGAAAGGGGTAGCGACATTCTAAGCCGGCACCACACGGCAATTCAACTGAATTTAATTTGAATTTACGTCACTTCACTAGCGCCCGATTTCTGAATTGAGTATTCAAGCTGAGAACGACTTAAGTATCGTTTTGTCTCATTCAGTTTTTAAGATTTTAATGCGATAGAACGATACTTTAGTTGTTCTCAGCTGGAATTCTCAATTCAGAAATCGGTCGTAGGTGTTTTTTTATAAAGAATAATTACCACATTGTCGCATTAATATTTTTTCAAAATAAATAAGTACAATTTTGCATTACAACTTTGACTTCAAAGAAAGGTTATATGTAGTAATTAATGCTAATTTGAGGTATTGAAACGAGTTGCCCAGAACATAAAACCAAACACATAATGTAGTTCTAACAATCCTTGTCATTCTAGGGATTCATAGCCTAGAGTATATCTATGTAACTCTTCAATTTGTCTACTAAACCAAATATCAAAGACATACCAAATCTATCAGAATTTCACTTCGTATCATGCTATCATCGACGCTCGAGCTCAATAATTCTCTCCCTAGCTTACTAAACCCATATATTTTTTTAACTCAGGTAAAGAGAAGCTAAAAGTAGCGTCAAGCGAGCCAGTCCGGCTGGTGCTAGAGAGCGACGGCACCCATGTGGAGGACGGCGAGTACTGGCGCACGCTGCCCGCCAACACCGTGCTGCTTCTGCTGCGCGCCGGCGAGCGCTGGTACCCCACTGGGGTAGATGTTATTAAGGCTGGTACGTACACTTGTGGGGTAGGAAATAACTTACTCACATAGTTATACTCACGCCCATTGAAGTTAGGCTAAAACTATCCTGACAAATATCTCTTGCTACTCTTACATTCATTATTTTTAATTATTGCCGTGTCGGCATTATATTGTAAGCTTAGTATAACACTAGCTTTTTGCCCGCGACTTCGTCCGCGTGGACTACATTTTTTGCATCCGCTTTACATCCAAAACACCTAAACAGTAAACACTATCACAACTTCTGTTTTTTTGTTTCCGCGGGCGCTGTAAAGAATATAAAGGACATTAAGGCTTTTTAAGTGATTTTTGGGCGATGCAGTTGGTGACCCATCACTAACAACCTTTATTTAACTACGTTTTCCCCAATCTATTTCCAAAAGTGGATGAAGAATTACTATCTCTGAAACTATGGCTACCCTTTTATGAGATTTATGCACGTTAATATACACTCATTAATGATGGATAGATGAATTAAATGGACATTTATTTTGATGAAAATGGATAAAACCCTTATTTTTTTCAAAAACACTATAATGAAGAGTTCGATAAAGTCGGTCGATGAAAAAATTAATCGTGTAAATATGGGGAACCATATAAAAGTAATGTTTTTTTATGCTCCTGTGGGAACCCTTGCGAAATCCGGGATAAATTATATCCTATATGTTGGCCAGGTGTATAACCTACATTCATACCAAATTTGATCAAGATCGGTCCGGTAGAATTAACGTGATGAACGGACATACAGACAGACAGACAGACAGACAGACAGACAGACAGACAGACAGACAGACAGACAGACATTTTTTTCAAAAATAGCAAATTTGGCTTCAGTATCGAAAATAAAACATATTCCACCGGTTTTTATTTTTTTTTCTTCAATGTACAGTTTTGACCTCGTTACAGTCTTATTATAGTATAGATAGACTACCCCATTTCTACCCATGGGTGATCGTAAGAGGCGACTAAGGGTATAGGGGCTTTTTAAGTGATTTTTGGGCGATGTGGTTGGAGACCCGTCACCAAAAACATTTATTATTACCATCTTTCCCCCAATCAACTTCCAAAAGTGGCTGAGGAATTCCTCATTCCAAAGCTCTGGCTACCCCGTTAAGGGATTTATAGCCGTTAGTATATGTATGTAAAACAAAATTATGTTATTGGTTGTAACATAGAGTGAGCAATTCAAATAATGTATATACAATTTTTATGTAGGTAATACAAGTTTGTTCAATAGAGTGGGGAATACTGTGATTTGTGACTGATGTGGTGTGAGGGTTGATGTTGTGCGCCAGAAAAAAAGGAATATTTGATGGTGCAATGATGTAATTGATAGACGAGTGTACTTGTTGGATATACGTTTATTACTGCTAAAGACTTACAACTAACATACAATATATAGAGGGAATATGTGTGCGTACCACAATACACCTTCCCCCTTTGAAAACAAAAATATAAAAGTTATTACCTTTTTTTATATTTCTAGTACATATGTTTCTATATATTAAACTTAAACCTATAATAAAAATCTAATATTTGATTAAAATCTAATAATATAATCAAAATAACGTAATCTTATGTATAATTAAAATCGAATAGTCAAATCCGGGAAATATTTAAACAAATCGTTGGCCAAACAATTTGCCGCGTTATCACAAACCAGTAAAATTTTAAAGACATGTCATAGTACTTTCTCCACATATATTTTTTTTTATACATTTCTCCTTCACAATAGCTTTATTATATTTCGTTTTTTTATAGTATTCTCTCTTATATTTTTAATTTTTATCACATATTTAAAATAGCTGTGGACAACCATGCTTCCTTCTCAAGTCATATATTTATTTATTCTTCATCTCTTATCAAGGTACACAAATTACTTCAATGGGTCGGCCGCCCTTTTAATATATAATATTAAATTCATTCATTTTATTTCCTTTCAAGGTACAATTTTTTTTTACTATATAACATGCGCATTCATTTACTTATTCTACAGTCTCTCTCTTTTAACATTCTTTAGGTGTCCAATTTTCTTCACGAAGGGTATGCAACCGCGTCATGATCAGATAAAAAGGATTCAGAGATCTGCCTTGTACCTTGGTGTACCTTGTATGACTTAATATACTTCTTTCCAAAACCTTTCATTATTCTACATTCAATATTTAGTTTTCAATTGGTAAATAATCGAAAGAAAATCTGAGTGATCAAGTCAAATGTACATCGAAAACTTATCAATTGAAACTACCTTTCTACAAACTGCTTTTCATAAACTTTCAAACCATCATACTAACTTTGACTACATTCCATTACCTTTTACCATCATTACAATCATATCACCTTACCAGCTCAATCATACCATACCACACACAGCAATGACAGAATTGATAGACGTGTTGCTTGGTTGAATATACGTTTATTACTGCTAAAGACTTAAGACTAACATACAATATATAATAGCAAGAGGGGGATAAGATGCACTCGCACTACACTACACCTTCCCCCTTTGCAAACAAAAAAAATATTTATCATTAACATATTTTTTAAACAAATTAATATTCATTAATCTAATCATAAGAATATAATATCAATAAGAATGAAATATCGAATAAAATAAAATTTAATTTTATACTTTTTTAGGACTCATTTATCTAGTTAGTAAAACTTAACTATAATACTTAATTAAATATTTTTGTAAAATCCGGGATAATCAAACAAATCGTAGGTCAAACGATTTGCCGCGTAATCACAATCAAGTATTTTTTTTAAAGACATGTCATAGTACTATTACCACATATATTTTTTTTTATACATTTCTCCTTCACAATAGTCATTAACTTAATTATATTTCATTTATTTTTTATAATGTTCCTCTTATATTTTTATCATATATTTAAAATAGCTGTGGACAACCATGCTTCCTTCTCAAGTCATATTTTTTATTTATATTTCATTTCTTATCGAGATACACTAATATAATTATTGGGTCGGCCGCCCTTTTACATAATATTAAATTCATTCATTTTATTTAATTTCTAGGTACAATTTTTTTTTATTATATAATATGCGCATTCATTTGCTTATTCTACAGTCTCTCTCTTTTAACACTCTTTTGGTGTCCAATTTTCTTCACGAAGGGTATTCAACCGCGTCATGATCAGATAAAAAGGATTCAGAGATCTGCTTTGTACCTTGGTGTACCTTGTATGACTTAATATACTACTTTCAAAAACCTTCCGTTATTCTTATATTCCATATTTCGTTATCAATTGGTAAATAATCGAAATAACATTTGAGTGATCAAGTCAAATGAACATCAAAAACTTATCAATTGAAACTACCATATTACAAACTACATTTCATAAACTTTCAAATCCATCATACTAACTTTGGCTACATTCCATTACCTTTTTTAATCATAACAATCACATCACCTTACCATCTCAATCATACCACACACAGCGATCACTTAATAGAATTCTTCATGCCATATATGTATGCAACGCTATCACTTCCATCGCCCCGTACCAAAACATACGCAAATATCAGCCTAGCAACAAACATCATTTCAACTCAATACTCTTATTTTCGCCATTCTATGAACCTTTTGCTTAAATTCGTTTATAAACTATTAAATTCATTCGTCTTTACTCTCATATTTCTTTTCATTTTTTACCATCCGAAAACCTAGTATCATTTTTTTAAATAACATTTCCGTTATTAATTACATTATAATATTGAAATCAACTTGTTCTCATTATGCCTTATATAAACTTAATGTTTAAATATTTATGTTATTTTTTCATAAATAAGCCGTAGCCAAGACGATCTCATAACATATTAAATGAAAATCTTTTTAAAAGAGAATCGTTCATGTAATACACGAGACATTATTGGTTTATTTATTCAGTAACTACATAGTTCACGAATGATTAATCCTTCTAATATTAGCGCTAAATCATAAGTATACTAATTAAATGTTGACTTAAATTTTAATTAAATCGGTATCTCTCTACGTTAATATATATTTAAATATCTTTACTAAAAAATATTATTAACCTAAAACCATAAAAATAAGGAGTACTAAACTTAACGTTTCATTATCTTATATGTAAAACTAGCTAATCATTTTTAAATACATAAATCTTGTTATAATTACTAATTACGCACCGTACCACTGATTGTCATTTCCAGTCACTCAACATTATAAAATATTCGCACACAACATAACATTTTCAAGGTGATAACCACGTCACTCAATGGAAAGCAAGTTGGTCCCATTTTTCGGTCCTGGGTGTGTCCGTTTAGGTTAAAGTATTGGTCCTTCAGGCTTGGCTATATGTAACATTCTTCAAATTTAAATAATCCAGTTTCAATTATTCTGGTGTCAATCTTGTAAAATTGTATTCCTGTGTTTGTACATAGACACTTGTGTTTCACCACTGTGCACTGTATTTTGAATATTAAAATTATAAATCCATGTTCCCGTACGCAGCGCAGCCACTAGGCCGCACTGGCAGGGTCGCCATGCAATGATGTAATTGATAGACGAGTGTACTTGTTGGATATACGTTTATTACTGCTAAAGACTTACAACTAACATACAATATATAGAGGGAATATGTGTGCGGACCACAATACAATGGTAAAAGCAGTTAGAGCAGATTAATGAAAGTAGTAGCGAAAGATATATACTTATACGGTCAATGTGTATTACTAGTGTCAGCACCAAGACGTTTGGAGACCGGACTTAAATATTTGGTAAAAGGTGCAAGTTTGAAGTGAAAAGAATAAAAAAGATATATCGGAAGAATTATGGATATGCGGGATTTTATAATATGAATGAAAGATTTTTCAGGATTGTACAAAGTGGCTACCACTAGTTTTTACCTACTTAATTTATATATATATATAAATTATAAATAAGTAGAAAAATCAGTCAGAGGACTATAAATCACATACAAATATATCAACAATAAGGATATTGAAAAAAAAAATAGGTCAAAAACAACTTTAAACTAAGATTGGATTGTGTCTACAGATTTGGCGTAACTCAGAAAAAATATTTATACGGGAAGTAAAGTTTTAATTAAAGAATCGACATGTCAATATGCCAAGAAACTTGGTCGATGGAAACTTTAGTGCTTCTAATAAATTATGAAAGCTACGAAAAGAGTGAACTCTAACAAAATTTAGATCTAGAGCCAATTCTTCAAAAACATTTCTTTATTTGCTGATGTAAGTTTTACTTTTTACAGCGTCTCTGAGTGTCAACTTTGTATAAATTCTAACTTACTTTTTTTACGGATTCATAGTGTATAAATAATTAAATTATCTTAGATAAATAAGATTACAGATCTCAATTAAGCCACGTATTATATTTAGCTTTACGATATTTAATATCCTTAACCTGCGAGTTCTACTAGAGAACCAAGCCTAGTGCGCCGACTTGTCATTAGTAGTAATGACCGGGTCATTAGTAGCGACACGTAGTTTAAAATAAACAATATCAATTGTTTAAGTACGTTTTAAGTAAATTTGCAGCAGCGAATAAACATTTTAATTAAAAGCCCCAAAATCTGACTAATACCCAAATAAACTTCCAGCGATATCGGCAATCCCGAAGATAGTATGCGAGACGATCCACGCGCTCGAGCTGCACGACGAGACGCCGTCGTGGAAGATCATGGACAACAAGGGCCGCGTCACCGTGGTGCTGCACTGGGACCAGCGGCAGGGCGCCTCGCCCTCGGCCCGCTCGCCGGCAAGGTCTAAGGTCATTGGACTATCTTATTCTTCTAATAGCTTTCTACCCACGGCTTCGCCCGCAAAGCACAACTATAAGAAAACTTCTTATTCGTACGATTTCCCTCGGAAATGTTATATTTTTTTGAGATAAATAGTACCCTTTTATTTAATCCGGACGTTTAACTCTACGTCTGCAAAATTGAAAAGCCATCGGTTCAGCAGTTATGGTGTGAATGCGGAACAAACAAACAAACTCACTCTCCAATTTGTAATATTAGTAAGGATTACAGCCTAGACATGTTCCCCATAAAATAATAAAAGAGCATGTATGAGAAGAATGATGAATCCCTCCCCGTGGAAGATCATGAACAACAAGGGCCGCGTCACTGTGGGCCTACCACGTCTAAGGTGACTGCAGGGTTCTTTTCTCTATTACAGCTCTTTTTTTTCTCACAGCCCATATACGTCCCCACCAAGGGGCTCGAGCCTACCCTACATAGGGTGATTGGGCCTTAGTCCACCATGCTGGCTAAATGCGGGTTGGCAGACTAACGATTACTATCGTAACAGCAGTCGGGACCGACGGCTTAACGTGCCCTCCGTGGCACGACTATATACATTACATATATAAAACTTCAGCTCATATAAGTCCATGAAAAGGTAGTGGTTTGGCCATAGTTCACAACGTCGCAACACAACTGGATATAGTTCACATATAAGAATGCAAATAAATTAATGGAATTGAATTGGAATATTCATGTCTGAAATCTCAAGAAACAGTGCAGTGCTGGCTTGGAATAGCACTAACCAATTTTCTTCCCATATGGGTGTCGTTAAAGGCGACTTACGCCCGATTTCTGAATTGAGTATTCCAGCTGAGAACAACTTAAGTATCGTTCTGTCGCACTGAAATCTTAACAACTGAATGAGACAGAACGATACTTAAGTTGTTCTCAGCTGGAATACTCAATTCAGAAATCGGGCGTTAGAGTTTTATGTCGCATCGCCAACATACTTTACTTGACAAAGTATAAGTATATAGTACTAAAAGCTATAAATTATAAGTATACATAATTATATAATAGAAGCAACATTATGCATTATTGTAATAAACTAGATTTGATTTCTGCAAAATGATCTGTAGTTTCATATAGCCGCAGAAAACACACAATTAAATCAATTTTGCGCACTCAAGGGGCGAGTGCTTGAGAGAAAAAATGATAGTGTTCAGGATCTAGTCATTCATGATTGAAAGCTCTTAAATTATAACCAAATTAATAATATTATTTTCAAGGCATCTAAATCATTAGGGTTTACAATTATAAGTACTGTCAATTTAAAAAAACACCAAAACTTTTAAAGTTTTGTAATTTGCGTATGTAAGAAGCATTTTGGATTACGCATCGTAAATATGGAACCTTCGATATGAGGTATACATATCAAGACAGAAAATTATTCTGATGGTATTTATTAAATATTCATACTTTAAGTTAAAGGCACCCTATTACTAAAATGATTATAATCATTAACTATTAATAGTATATATTATTAATAGATAATTAGATAATTATCTAAATCTATGTAAGAGGTATAATTTTCAGCACAAGTTAAACGTCGGGAAACAGCTGACTTGTGTTTTTTTATAGGCATTTCAACCAACATGATAGATATATATAGATATATAACTAGAATGCTAAGAAATAATAATATATTTGTTGTTCCATCATGTTTTGCTATCGTCAAAACTGTTTCATAATAAGAGGAATCGTATCTATTTTGTACTATGGTGAGCGCGGTTAGGCGAGCAATATTTTTTGTAACAGTTAAATTAGTTTTGATATATACGAGTAGTATATATTTTTAGGTGTTACTAAATTTATACCTTAAAAGACTTAAACAAAAGCAAAACCTATATACTGCAAATGCTCTTTTGATGCTTATTTGTACTGTATATACACTAAACAATCAAGTTATATTTCATCTATTATTACTTTAAAAAATATATAAAACACCAAAAACCTTACAGGACCGCCGCCCCTCCCTGGTGATCCAAACATCGACGGAACGCCCCCCGCCGCCGCACATCACCGTGGTGAACCACGACGAGGCGCGCTGCCGCCCGCGCGACGAGTGCGACTTCCACTGCTGCGCGCTGCACGAGGAGGGCCGCCCCATCGCCGTGCACAAGAACGTCGCCACCGTCGCCACGTCGCCGATACAGGACGCGCAGCCCCGGACCTCGCCGCAGGGACGGCCTAAAGGTAAGCTGGTTTATCAAGGATGCAGAATGTAGAAGGTGTGCAAATATTTATGATGTGAACGTTAACACTATAAATTCCGAAAAGGGATGCCTAAAGCTTAAAATCTCATATTCCTATTTACTGTAATAGCTACGCTATCCAAAGTTTTGAGTGTATTCAATTTACAAAATATAATGTTTATAATATACGAAAAGAATCTCCACGCCGCCGTTTACGGTGGTGGCACTATTACTTCGAACATCACGAATAAAATTTTAGTTATCCGATGTTCAGACCAATGTCCATGTCCGATGAACGTATTACGCTCAGCTTGGTCCTCCGATGTTAAGCAAAACATATGATAATAAAGGCCACATAGGGCCGACTCAGAAGGCACGTCTCCTGCATAGGAAGTCTAGTCACTTAAGAAGTGCAGTCTTCCCACTGAACTATCAAAATTTACAATGTTTATTATATTAATACCTAACTAATAATTTCTCTTTTCAAGGCCACGTCCGCTTCCTAGACGCCGAATCCGCCAGACGGGGCGATAGAGATTCCTCCGAAAGCGAAACCGAAAACACCCTCATAGAAGACGAAGCCGTGACCTCCGAGAAATTTCTGTTACTCATTGACCAGCTCAGCGTCGATCAGAAACGCCACCTTACCATCAAAGACATAGGGATCATTCTTGAACGACTCAGCTCCAAGATCCTAGACGTAGAAAGACTGGATCGAGAATCGGAGTCTGATGATTGTTACAATTGGACGATTAAAGCGACGATACGAGGCGACGCGATGCGGGAATTAGGAGTGATTTATAATGGCAATTATTATGCAATCAGCGAGCATCCTGGGTACCGGGAAGAGAATGAGGAGGTAGTCGATGAAGCTGAGGAGGAAGAGGAGGAGGACCGGCTCTGATCGGGTCTGTGCGGCGGCGCCGTGCGACTAGCGTTCTGCCGCCGCCCCGCCCGCGTGCACACGTAAACAGAGACTATTATCGATGCGGCGAGCCACATCCCTAGTTAAATAGTGAAATTAATAAGTAAAACTGACTTCCTATCGTCTTTAAGTTGGGGCTGCGGTCTGCGTCGCTTTTCATATACTCGAGTTTTGAAATGCTCAAGTAATGTCTTTCACCTGTAACGTAATATGTGCCAAGTGTTAGTAAAGTGTTCTTATTTCGTGCGGTTGTGAAGTAACTGCGTCTAAGATTCTCCTTTAATTAGATAGGTAATACTTTTAATTTTCAACGGCCCGGACCGCGGCATATTGCATGTATTTGAGATTGATATTACTCAGTGGGCGCGACAGCAACATTTACATGCTTATAATGTAGAATTATTTTAAAACAGAAATAAAACGCAACGTTGTGAAATGTACCTTCATTTTCGAAATAGGCCTAAATTGAAAATATATCTAAAAGTGAATTCCTGAAATATTTAAAGCCATGTTGCTGTCGCGCCTCACTCCTGTTGTAAAATTTTATTGGTAGATGGACAATGTTTGTTTAAGTGTATTGTATAGACATGATTTCTACTACCTACGGCTATCTAATAGCAAAATAATAATTATAATTATAACCCATATACTGCCACTAAGTGTACAACTAGCTGAATAGAGTATAAATTTCTGTGCTACGAAATTTTAGAACGCGAATGCATTTTGCGTGCACTAAACTACAAATACAAAGTATTAAGTAATATGTACCAAAACTTAAAATAATATCATTTGGTATTACTAATCTAAAAAATAACACAGTATAGGGTTTTATTAATTAAATGACTCAACAAATACGAACCTGAAAATTTTCAACCTAATAAACATTATATTATTATCAAGTCATTGTCCATAACCTCTAAAATTAGGACCCGGTAAAAACTTTTAAAAGAGACAGAGAGAATAAAGTTTACATAATAGTAATAAAAATCGTACATAATACCTAATATACATAATAAATGTTAAACTGAGGTTGTAATACACCGGAATACCGTCGGATTATATCCACTACAAGGTAATCTTTAGGCTAAGTCACTTCTTGTATTAACGAGAAAATGATTTGTAGAGCATTATAATGTTTTTAAGTTTTGTATAGTGAAGTAAACGAGTTGATCGTTGAATCGAGTAATATGTAAAAATAATACATTTAAAATAAGTATACATTAAGAAGTATACATGACCCGTTGTTGTCATTTTCATTGCCTCGGCTATTTAGACGTGTTTCGCTAAAGATTGGATTTGAATGGAAAACTTAGATGGATGCAAGCCAAGGGTAAAAATATATAGTTCTTCAGGTTTTAAATTTTACAGTCTTAATTATTTTATTCATGTTATGGTGTTATTTGCATTGGTGTTACTTTTTAACTATACATTTGTACGATCACTAATACATACATACATACATATACTCACAGCTGTAAATCCCTAGAAGGGGTAGCCAGAATACAAATCCCAAAAAGGGATATCCAGAGCTTCGGATTCAAAAAAACTTCTATCACTTATATAGAGATAACAATATAGCAAAAATATGGTTGTATAAAGGTTTCTATAAATTCAAATAAAGTTGTCGCCACTTCCGAACAAGCACGAAGAAAGGGGAAAGTGCTATTGGAAGCCGACACTACTCAACGTTAAATATTACTGTACTAAATATTATTATTTTTTTTCAATTAAATTTACTTTTACTGTACTGGTTTTTTTAATTAGTTGCCTTGTAATGAGGGCATTCAAGTATGGGGTCAGAGTCTTCGAAATTTGAGATTGGTAAAATTGAAAAGATGTCGTAATATTGAAAGTTTCAAAAAGCATCAAGCTTTACTTGTGTGTATACATTATGTCAGTCTTTACGATAATTCAATAAAATTTTGATGTACGGTTTTTAAATTTTATCCGGTCCTTGTTTGTATTCGAAAAGGATCGTAATAAATCGCTATAAATAAATTATTGAATTTGTTTTGTACAGAATAGCGTGAGTTTAATACATTGTAATATCAGTTACGCACATTAATGTTTACATGATAATGTTCTAGCTAGTAAAATGTAATTTCTGGTGTTTAGCGGATTTCCTTTCATGTTGGCGCATATTCTTTTACGCTGCAACTCTTTATATTTCTTGACGATTCCTACATACGCTATGTTATTTTTTATGCTATGTTTCATTTTAATTATCATTTTTAAACATAGGAAATAACACATAATTCATAGTAAAGAGATAGAGAATTGTGAAATTTAAGACACATACTCAAATAAAATATTTAACAGATGTGCAATATTTGTAAGTAGTATTTCAAATTGATGTAAACTGTATAAGTAAAATAACAACCAGCCAAGTGCAAGTATAGCAAGGAGTCGGGAATTTTGTATATTGTTCTGATGCAGCAGTTTACTGTTTAATTTTGTATATTTTTTTTAAATTAAACAGAAAGTGCCGTATCTAGGTTCAATAAATATACAAATACCGACAGCACGGTAAAACTTTCCTTTTGCGCTATGGTACCTTGAATAAATATTGATTCACTCAAATAAATGTTAATAATGTTTTTGTCATATTGTTAAATAAATATTTATATATAAAATTTATTTACGTAAATATATATTTATTGAAAAATACAATTGAAACACTAACAACTTGTAAGATGTACCCACCTATTATCAGAAAAACCCACAGCTACATATTATGCGTTATGCTGCATTTTACCTTGTCGCTAGGATCTGAAACATTCCCATTGACAATCTTGGCACTAGCTCAATATGGAACCAAAAAAAATCTGTATCGAAGGGCTCAATGTATGGATCACATTTCTTACTGGGTTTGATTAATTTCTATATATCTTAAGCTCAAAATTTATAAGGCAATTGGTATTACTGATTCTAATACGACCGCAACAAATCTGTATACCTTTACGTGTAGTAGCGTTGTTCCATACATGCGATACAGCATTTTTAGTTGCATATTGCTCTCAAAGAGTATGAATTTCCCAGAATTTTATTAATAAAAGGATGGAAGTGGGTGAAAAATCGATCTGTAACTGGTGCCAAATTTGTAACTTGCATCTAATGATAAGATCCCAAGCGATGGTCAAAATAGCTAAGCCGACCCATTGACACATACATTTATATATACTGAGTTGTATTTTAATCTGTAAAGTTCAAATAATTTCGTAAATTTGACGTTACCTGCTAGACTCAAGGTTGTGTTTCAGTAGTATTTTTCTTTTGCTCAGCATTCGCTTTAAAGATGTAAATCCAAGTTGTATTATTAATAGTTCTATTATGTATATAATTACCCAACAACCCTTTTTGTCCATGAATTTGAATGGCAGTCCATCCCTTTACCCTACAAATAATCAAAATATTGGCAAAAAGTTGTATGACAAATGTTGTTGAATAACTTTAAGAAAACGAGTTTTTATATAATTCTGTATATTGAGAGGAAAATAAAAATTTTGATAATAGTTGATTCGTGGAACGTTTATCAAACAAACACGACTGCAATGAACAACGAGTAACATTCGCGCGTATCAGAGTCAAGGATTAACAAATTCAAACGCCACATAAAAATGGTGCCAAATTTTTGACAGCTTCAAGTATGCACTTAAATTAGTAAGTCTTTTGACGAATCAAAACCTAGAAAATAATCGCGGTCGTCTGAAACGCGGCTAAATACGGGTTAATTCTAGAATTACCCGCTAAATTACCCATTACATTTAAAGATAGGAGCTATAAAATGGCGGAGTTTTAATTTTCAAAATTATGATTCTGACACGAATTGCGGTTTTTTGTAAATTGGCAATTTAAAACTAATGCTATTGTTACGTTTAAAAAGGATGGTGTTTTCCATCTGATTTATTAATTATCCTATAAATTACCGAGGACGACGTTTGGTTCCTAAAATTATTTTTGTATCCAAATGCTTTTGCTCAGTTAGTGCAATCGGGAATTTGGTATTAATAAAAAACAATCTAAACATTAGCTTTGGGGTTTCCCTTTACTACTTGTTTTGCATAACGACCTGCAATATCAAAGACTGGAAAAAAGAAAAAAATCATCTCATTCAGTTTAAAAATTGCGGATAAGAGCAATTCATAAAAATTGCTCATCCTTTTTTATTTGCAAATATTTTAGATTTTGTTTCTCTTATAATCTTCTTAGCAGATTATTTGCGTTGAATTTCTTTTATTAGTTCTTGAATACCAGAGTCCCGGTTGGATCATCTCAGTACAAAACCTTTAAGGCAGTTTATTATAGTTTACACTCACCCACCAAAATAACTACACTGCCACTAATTTAAATAAAATATTGGAAGAGATACTGTTGTTTTATTTGTAGTTTTAATTATTATGTATTAGCCGTTTTTAGTCAAGCAACTAAATCATCGCCAAGGATCCCTGCATTTAGCTTTTCCCTTTCTGCTGCTAAAATGTGGTACATTGTTTCTGAAACTATGACTACCTTCCTGTGGAAAAAAGGCGTAAGAATATATACATAACATTTTCCGGAATGCCTGATTGAAAACCTGGAGTACTAAACGTACCGTATATGTATATTGAAGTTTGCATTATTATCTCTGATTGATAATGCAAGTAGGGTAATTTTTTTGTCAATTTAAAATTAGAGAGTCTTAACTAAGTAGAAGCAAAACAAAAGAGGTAAGGTAATTTTAACTATTAAATTCCCACTGGGATAAGGAGATACTCGATGATGAATTGATGCACCATAATGGGAATGCCGGATTTTTATACGTCACTCTTTTTGATCTTTATATATCTTTAAATACAATATAATAACAATCTGCGCATTCAATAATATTGCGGCAATTTTTAGCTTAGTCGTAGGTTGACTTTCTTGTAACTCATTGGGGAATAATAGGAATTGTAATGCAGAATGGTGTTGGTTGGAAACCTGAATCTCGAGGCATCACCTACATATATAATACAGATGTTGAGGAAAAGGGAAAATCTTCCGCCAGGCGGTGGTGGTGTGTCTGGGGACCACGATCCAACTGTATCAAGTTAGAATTTCTATATATGCTTAGTATTTTAGAAACTTCGCTACCGCGATGTAGGAATTGTATGGCGAGTCTTGATGACGAGTGTGACGTATTCTGCCTGGTTACGTGTTGCTATGGAATATGATACTTCTTGCACTATCAGCTTTGCTATGTAGTGCGAATAATTGTGTACTGATATCGCGTCGCTACACAGATACGCGGAACATCGTCGCAGACCTTCACTGCTGGCCTTCACAGAATAATGAATATAACCGCTCCCCATTTAACGATAATTTTTAATAAATATATTGATATAGGAGAATTTCCAGACTGTATGAAGTTAAGTAGGCTCATCCCACTACATAAATCAGGAGGTAGTCAGGACTTTACCAATTATAGGCCTATTTCTATTTAACCAGATCTCCGTAAAGTTTTTGAGAAAATCATGTCCAACCAAATGCTTTCATATTTCAACAAACATAATATTCCATGACAAGCAATATGGTTTTACATAAATCAGGAGGTAGTCAGGACTTTACCAATTATAGGCCTATTTCTATTTTACCAGATCTCCGTAAAGTTTTTGAGAAAATCATGTCCAACCAAATGCTTTCATATTTCAACAAACATAATATTCCATGACAAGCAATATGGTTTTACATAAATCAGGAGGTAGTCAGGACTTTACCAATTATAGGCCTATTTCTATTTTACCAGATCTCCGTAAAGTTTTTGAGAAAATCATGTTCAACCAAATGCTTTCATATTTCAACAAACATAATATTCCATGACAAGCAATATGGTTTTACCAAAGGTATGTCTACTGTAGATGCAGGAGTGTCACTAATGAAACATATTTTTAATTCATGGGAAAACTCCCGCGATTTGTTAGGAATATTTCGTGACCTCACAAAAGCATTTGATTGTGTAAAAAAGGAAATAGCGTTGATTAAACTTAAATATTATGGTTTTGACGAGCAAGCACTGAAATTAATAGCATCATATCTTAATAAAAGAACTTTAAAGGTTGATATTAATGGAACTACGTCGGAAGAATCAGAAATAGAGATGAGCGTTCCTCAAGGTTCTATACTTGGCCCATTAGTGTTTCTGATTTACATTAATAATTTACCAGTTATGGTACAAAAGTATTCTGAGATAGTTGTGTTTGCAGATGACACATCTTTAATATTTATGTAGCGAGATCCTTTACATCTCTTGACGATGTAAATAAAGCTATCTCACTGGTATTGCATTGGTTTACTGTAAATAACCTGGTTCTAAATGCCAAAAAAACTAAATGCATTAAAATTACTTTACCGAATGTTAGGCAAGTTGATGCCAATATTGCTATTGACAGTGAAAAAGCAGAATTAGTGAAAGAGACAAAATTCCTAGGGATAATAATCGATTCTAAGTTGCAATGGGGACCCCATACACTAACACTTTCTAAAAGGCTGAGCTCAGCAGCGTATGCCGTGCGTAAGATTAGAGATATAGCAGACATAGAAACAGCTCGCATTGTGTATTTCAGTTATTTTCATAGTATTATGTCGTACGGTATGTTATTATGGGTTAAAGCGGCTGATGTTCATAAAGTTTTTGTCTTACAAAAGCGAGCGATCCGATCTATTTACATGTTATGGTTGAGGTATTCGTTGCGCAAAAAATTTAAAGATATTGGCATTTTAACTGTCCCTTGCCAATACATATTTAAGAATTTAATGTATGACAAAAAGAATATAGGCCAATCTAGTAAAGTTAGTGATAGGCATACTGTTAACACTCGAAATAAGGACAAACTTAACGTACCGAAGTGGAGACTTAATAAAGTAAGTAACTCCTTGATGGGACTATCCCTCAAAATGTTCAACAAACTTCATTCTGAAATATTGGAATTGCCTGTGGCATCTCTTAAAAAGGCAATAAAAGCAATGTTTTTAAGAAATCTTACTACAGTGTTCAGGATTTTTTTAAACGACAAGGACCCAACGCGCACATGACTGTGTCCGTAAAGCTATAAATCATCCCTCGTTATTCCCTGGAATAATTGTCTGGTGAGGATTTTTTTTCTCACGTTATGTGATTGGTTTTTTGTGATGGAGAATTTATTTTAATTATGTCAAACAAGCGTTTGGTTTAGTCGCATAGAAAATCTTTTATAAACTAAAAACAGGTTTATAAACTGAAATGGTACGAACAATATTTTGTAAAAATGAAAAAATGTGAATGTAAAGAGTTTTTTGTTGCTTCTTCTCTTTACGAACACCTTCCAAAGCAACAGATCAATGAAAACTTTTGACTTTCTAAAAATGATAGTATTTAACTTAATTTTAAAAAATAAAATTTTTGACTTTTTTTTGAGTCGACCCGCGGGCGAACCAACTTACTAGGCACATCACAACTTATTTAAACATTTCGACTTATTCGATTCCAATCTGAACACGTTGACTGAGATATCATTGCAATTGATATGCTGCAATAAGTATTCTATTGATCGTTTTTTTTTTATTCAAACCCTGCATTAGAGATACCCTGAGAAGAGTTTGTAAATTATCTATCTATACTTATAATAAATCTGTAGAGAGGTCAATTCTGTACATGAAATATATTTTCAAAATAACAATCAGGGGGTGATTAGTAATCGATACTGATGCCAAAAATGCAATCAGTAAAATTTTTGTCTGTCTGTCTGTCTGTCTGTCGGTCTGTCGGTTTGTATGTTCCTTATGGAAACAAAAACTACTCGACGGATTTTAACGAAACTTGGCACAATTATTCTTCATACTCCTGGGCAGGTTATAGTATACTTTTCAGCAGAGTAGTAAAGGAGAATTGAGGGATATTTTGGGAAAACGGTAGAAATTACTATATTTCTTAAGCTTCCATCGCGTGTGCAGCCTTAGTGGTTTAAGTTACATAGAAATCATGTATAACAGAAATATTTTTCGTAAAATTTTCTAAAAAAGAATGTATTACAGCATCGTCTATCTTTTATGGTTAACTCACAATATCACGTGTAACTCCTGATAGCTTAGCAGTTCGGAGCATTCTGATTATATTTGTTTACTCTTACGTTTATAATACTCTCACTCATGTCTTATTTAAAAAAGTTAACATCATTACCTATTCAATAAAAAAAGAATCATGGAAATCGGTAGAGAAACACTGAAATTACACATGAAATAAGTCATCGCGCCCGTGATCAAAACCAAATCATTACTAATTTACATATTACATACTAGATGGCGCCAGTAGTTGTAGTTGTTATAAGTACTTCATAGCGTTTTACTCAACTCAACTTCAACTCATTCTAAAAATTAGCTTATGTTCGGAGACACTAAACCGTTCATATGAGCGCTTTCACAGAAATCACAAAGCTACACTATTCAGGAGTGGTTTAAGTAGTAATCATTGCGCTTGAGCATTCAAAGCTTAAGCAGTGGTTCATGAAACCTCAGATATTAAAAAACAACGCTACCCGTGCGAAGCTGGGCCGATCCACTAGTACTTATAATAAATCTGTAGAGAGGTCAATTCTGTGCATGAAATATATTTTCAAAATAACTATCAGGTGGTGATTAGGGATCGATACTGATGCCAAAAATGCAATCAGTAAATTTTTTGTCTGTCTGTCTGTCTGTCTGTCGGTTTGTATGTGCCTTATGGAAACAAAAACTACTCGACCGATTTTAACGAAACTTGGTACAATTATTCTTCATACTCCTAGGCAGGTTTTTGTATACTTTCCAGCAGAGTAGTAAAGGGGAATTTTGGGAAATTTTGGGAAAACGGGAGAAGTTACTCCATCTTTTAAGCTTCCGTCGCGTGTGCAGCCTTAATGGTTAAACTTACATAGAAATCATGTATCACGGAAATATTCTTCATAAAATTATGTAAAAAACAATCCTCAACAGTTTATGTCTATCTTTTACGGTTGACTCACAATAACACGTGTAATTCCTGATAGCTAAGCAGTTCGGAACATTCCGATTATATTTGTTTACTCTTACGTTTGTAAACATCTCACTCATCTCTTATTTAAAAAAGGTAATATTATTACCTATTCAATAAAAAAAGAATCATAGAAATCGATAGAGAAACACCGAAATCTATACTAATATTATAAAGCTGAAGAGTTTGTTTGTTTGAACGCTAGGATCTCAGGAACTACCCAATCAAATTGAAAAATTCTTTTTGTGTTGGATAGTCCATTTATTGAGAAAGGTTTTAGGCTATATATCATCACGCTGCTACTAACAGGAGCAAACTATCGGCGAATAATGTTGCAAAAACGGGGATAATTATTCATACTTTAAGGCTTCCGTTGTGTGCGCTGCGTAAACGGTTTAGGTGACCCAAAAAAATGTACAAAGAATTGTTTCTCTTTAAATGATCTAAAAAAATGTTTTCGACAGTATATGTCTAACTTTTAAGATTCACTTACTATAACCATTTTTATGGTAAACAAATTTGGTCGAATTTAATGCATTATTACCATAATGTTTTATCAACATAATATTAATCCTTATCCAAATAAATATGTTGCTGATTAAGAGTATTTAACTGAGAACAAAATTGTCCTTGACATCACTTAATTTAGATAAACATCTTAGAAGATAATACAATTTTAAAATTACTCCGTAACAAAATTTACACGCGTGCATGAAGCCCAAGACAAGACGCTGCGCTCTGGCTGGGCGGCGAGCGAGGTCACCTGCGCGAGAAGTTTATGTTTATGCCTTATCCTATTAATATTATAAATGTGAAAGTTTAGATATTTGGATGTTTGTGTGTTTGTAGCTAAATAAAGACTAATTCACAGAACGTGTTTAAAATAAGTTACAGGAAGCCAGATAATGATCCCAATTAACACAATAGGGCACTTACTATCCCAGAAAAATTAAGAGATCAATAATTTTTCTTAAACAATGGCCAAACTGACTAATTGACTAAGAATTAATGCTCCGCCGAAACTACTATACTTATAAACTTTAAATTTATAAAGTGAAAAAATTGTGAGGACACTATGAAAAACACCTTTTTCTCATCGCATGACAGAGACCCTCAACGGGTCAGTTAAATATTTCAGTTTGACGACGTAAAAGTCTACACTTTTGACAGTACGAAGTCTGTGGGGTCAGCTAGTTATACATAAAATAAGCCATCGCGCCCGTGATCAAAACCAAATCTTTACTAATTAACATATAACATACTAGATGGCGCCAGTAGTTGCATCCTACATCACGTAATAATTTATTTTTTAGATTGTTATATATACTTCATAGCGTTTTATTCCAAAATTTTCTATTAAACGGAAATACTGAACCGTTCTTTAAAGCGCATTCAAAATCACCAAACTACACTGTTTAGGGAGTGCTATAAATTTAATAAATTGAAAATTTTGCGCTGAATTTCACAATGCTTGAGCAGTGACTGAAGAAAGAAACCTCAGATATTTAAAAAAACAACGCTACCCGTGCGAAGCTGGGACGATCCACTAGTACTTATAATAAATCTGTAGAGAGGTCAATTCTGTACATTCAATATATTTTCAAAATAACTATCAGAGGGTGATTAATGATCAATACTGATGCCAAAAATGCAATCAGTGAAATTTTTGTCTGTCTGTCTGTCTGTCTGTCGGTTTGTATGTTCCTTATGGAAACAAAAACTACGCGATGGATTTTAACGAAACTTGGTAGAATTATTCTTCTTACTCCTGGGCAGGTTATAGTGTACTTTTCAGCAGAGTAGTGAAGGGGAATTTTGGGAAATTTCGGGAAAACGGGGAAAGTTACTCCATTTTTCAAGCTTCCGTCGCGTGTGCAGCCTTAGTGCTTATAGTTACATAGAAATCATGTATGACGAAAATATTTAACATAAAATTTTCTAAAAAATATCCTTCTGCAGCATATGTCTATCTTTTATGGTTGACTCCATAGATTAAAAAAGGTTAGATAGGTCATTTACGAGGAAACCGGCGCTTACGAGTGGCACCGATTGCGGCAGATGAACGCACACCACTAGAAATATATCCAAACAACACACCAAGAAATACATTTGAAATGTAGGCGAGATAGCACATCTTAAAGCAAGCGCTAAAAAGAGATAAACATATTTTCTCTGTACCGTCGTGAAACATGACACTAAGACGACCGTTTGACAAAGAATAATTTAGACCTACACACACGATTTATTATAAATTATAATTAAAACGTTGTAAATTTATAATACTTACGAATGATAAAGTAATCTCATCGTTTTAGTAGTTTTTCTACTATAGTTTGTGCAAAATCTCATCACACACGACAGCATTCCCGATTATTTTGATAAACAAACACGCCAAAATAGGTGACAATTGCGACGGCAGCTAGTGCGCGACTGAAGTCAGATGAGCCATTTAGCCTGTTTTTTAAGTGCCACTTATGAGCGCGCATGACTTATCTACGGTTTTTTATTAGTACATCTATGGTTGACTCATATAATAACACGTGTAATTCCTGATAGCTTAGCAGTTCGGAGCATTCTGATTATATTTGTTTACTCTTACGTTTATAGTTCTCTCATTCATCTCTCATTTAAAAAAGTTTACATTATTACCTATTCAATAAAAAAAGAATCAAAGAAATCGGTATAGAAACACCAAACTTATACATGAAATAAGCTATCGCGCCCTGTCGTCGCACGTGAATGCTATAAGGATATTTTTTTAATAATGGTTGCGCGCGCAAAACATAGCCGGGAGAATATATATACTCCCTGTATGTATGCAAAGTTTGTAAGTCTGATTGTTTGTTTGCATGGTTTTATTTTCGGAGATACTGAACCGTTCATTAAAGCGCTTTCACAATCACAAAGCTACACTATTCTGGAATGCTATAAGTTGCACTAAATTTCACAAAGGTTGAGCAGTGATTGAAGAAACCTCAGATATTTTCAAAACTACGCTACCCGTTCGAAGCTGGGTCCGATCCACTAGTGATAAATAAATATGGAGTGACGGTCACTACCGAACGACATAGTGTAGAGTCCGCCGGCCAGAGTAGGCCGTCCACGATGTTGACGGAAGACTTGGAGAAAGTCACGGGAGGCTGATGGATGAGGGCACCACAGGACCGGCCGTTATGGAAATTTTTGGGAAGACCTATGTCAAGCAGTAGGCGGAAACCGGCTGATGACTGGTTCTCCATTGCCCTTTTGGTGATTCAGAGCCTTCTGATGAGGCCTACACTAATTGGTCAAAGACTTTGTGGAATAGCCCTACCCCATTTCTTCCAATTGTTGTTCGTAACAGGCGACCAAGTATTTGGACTTGCCTAAGTGTATGTATGTGTGTCGATTCTCTTTTTGTTTTTGAGATACTTACTTTGATATATGACTCGTTACTCTCGTTCATTAATTGAATATTCCTAGATATCTCATACAAATGAATCAGAGTAAACCCTCTAATGTTAGTATATATTTTTCCTATTTGCGTAAAAATACTCATAAAACTATTATTTACCGAGTGCAGCCAGTGGATCAATAAAAGTGCTGAAGAATGAAATTGGGCCAGTGCCGCTCTGTCTGGATGGTAAATGTTTGCTCTGCCCACCCCCTCACCTCGTGCCGATTGAATCCGTATTCCTACCATCGTAGAGTAGCTAACAAAAAGATGTTGCATTAAATAACTTACATTTATAAGGAAACTTGAAATTAGTAGCTCAAGATCTTTGTTAGTTTGTAACAAGGAAAACAGCTAGTTTAATGTTTTTGAATTAGAAAACTTTCCAAGTCATCGAAATTGGAGGCATATATACATACCCATAGGAAGGCATAGCCAGAGCTTTGGAATAAGAAATTCCTTAGCCACTTTTGGAAGCTGAGTGGGGAAAAGGTGTTAAAATAGTAGTTTTTGGTGATGGGTCTCCAACCGCATCGCCCAAAAATCACTTAAGAAGAAGGGGTAGTGCTATTCTTAACCGACACTACACTCCCATTTATGTTCAATCTATTTATTATATTTATTAATATTCTTTCTATGTTCATTAATGGCCAAATAGTGAGAGAATTACCATACGAAGGGGTATCGCAGTCTGTCAGTAGTCAGTCTATTTTTATACATACATATACTCACGGCTATAAATCCCTAGAAGGGGTAGCCAGAGCTAAGGAGTTTGAAATTCCTCAGCCACTTTTGCAAAGTTGTGTGGGGAAAAGATGGTAAAATTAAGGTTTTTGGTGATGTGACGACATGATAGCTCAATGGGTAGAACACCGGTTATCGTGCAAACGACTAGTGTTCAAATCTCGAGTCGGGCTTACACCAATTTGTCTTTTTTAAAGACAGATGTGTGGTTACTTTATCATGGTTGTTAACGGTGAGGGAAAACATCATGAGGAAACCTACATGGCTGAGTTGTACCTAGTCATTTGACAGTGTATTCGTACAAAACGGCGATAGGCCTGCCCCTTATCACATGATTACACTGTCCATGCAAAACGTGTGTACTCTGAAAACCAAGTGATAAAGTCACGTGATGTTCAGAAGTATTTGTACCTCTACCATTCCCTTCGGGGATATTCGGCGTGAACGTTTATGTTATGTTATGTTGGTGATGATGGGTCTCCAACTGCATCGCACAAAAATCCCTTAAATGCCTTCAATACCGTTATTCGCCTCTTACGTACACCCACCGGAAGAAATGGGGTAGTGCTATTCTAAACCGACACTACACAGCATTTTATTTCATAATAAATTGTAAATTGTATATGTTAATAAAGTCATTCTGTGGTTTTTTTCCTGTTCAATCATATGTATTGTTTTGTTGGTGCACACATTTGAACGATCCTTGGTATTAAATATTAGCAATATAAAGTTTACCCACTCTCCAGGCTCTACTCTTTGCTCTTCTCATGAAAGCGATTGATCGCTCACTTTGAGATTCGTTAATAGCCCCCGTCCTCCATTCTTTTAAACGGAACTCCTTTTTCAAACCTTTTTGTCTGCTATTTTTAAATTTGGAATTTCTTTATGATTTGTACATCGCGGAGGAATTTGGCGCTATACACATTCTGTCATCTGTCAACATTAATGTCATCAACTAACAACAAACAACAAAACGATAATTTCCTCGATTTCGAACATTTATGGTAATAAAATATTAGTTAACAATCATGTTATCAAAACTAGTAAGGCCAGTGCAACAATGGCGAAATGGGGGTGTCTTATTAAGAGGTCCAAAATCAGTTCTGAAGCAACCAAAGAAACAGTCACATTTCATTCCACCTTCCCAGTATGATTTGCCATGGCCAAATAATTTGAAGCCTCTTCATGTGATGATTCATAACTGGGAATGTATTCCACTATTCCTTTCAACTGGATTTTCCTTCGTTTTACTGTTTGGATACATTGCGTGGAGTTGTCTCAATAAAGTAAGTTACATTTTTCTAGAATTGACTGCATTTTGTTATCCTTTGAATCAAAATAATGTACCAGCCATCTTACTTCAAGCTGTGTAGTTCCGACTCAGAATAGCACTACCCCTGGCCGAGCCGTGCGTGTTCGCAAAAGGCGAGTAAGGGTATTGAGGCTTTTCAAATGTATTTTGGACGATGTTGTTCTTATTCTGAAGCTCTGGCTACCCCGTCTTGGCTTTGAAGCTCATAACGACATAAATATTATTTTTATTTATTAAAACATAACATACATACATACATACATATACTCACGGCTATAAATCCCTTGAAGGGGTAGCCAGAGCTAGGGAATGAGACATTCCTCAGCCACCTTTGGAAGTTGCGTGGGCAAAAGATGGTGAAATAAAGGTTGTTGGTGATGGGTCTCCAACCGCATCGCCCAAAAATCCCTTAAAAGCCCCAATACCGTTAGTCGCCTCTTACGTACACCCACCGGAAGAAATGGGGTAGTGCTATTCTAAGCCGACACTACGCAGCAAACATAACATATAACATAACATATAACATAATATTGCTGTGTAGTGTCGGCTTAGAATGTCGCTACCCCTTTCTACCCACGAGTGTCGTAAGAGGCGACTAAGGGTATTGGGGCTTTTTATTGGATTTTTGGGCGATGCGGTTGGAGACCCATCACCAAAAACCTTTACTTTACGATCTTTTCCACACTCAACTTCCAGAAGTGGCTGAGGAATTTATAATTCCTTACCCCTTCTAGGAAATTATAGCCGTGAGTATATGTATGTATGTATGTAATATTAAATGCCGAAGCTCCAGCGCTCCTAGGCTTAATTAGTCAATCCTCATTTCTGAGTTAGTAGAACCCTTAACGAATGAAATTTTTCGGCCTTTGACGAATGAGTTTTCGCCAAACCTAGGTAGAAGAAACTGATTTGGACAAGCAAGCGCCAAAACTCAATTTAATTAAATCGGGGTTTGACCAGCCAACCTTCAGTTAGGTTTTTAAAAGTCATTATTCTTATTTAAGTAGGTGTAATGGTACGTTATTATTTTATTTTAATTAAGGTCCAAAATTTTAATACATAAAATCAAAGTGCATAATGGTGAAAATTACCTTAATGAAATATTGTTTAAAATGCTTTCTAGATATACCTCTAATCTTTCTGGGTCATTATAAAAAAAAAATACGGGTCGAATTGTGAACCCTCTTTTTTTTAATTCGGTTAAAAATAGAACCTACAAGTCCGATTTGGTTACAAAAAGCAGCTTCGCAACCGCATTAGACTTCAAACCTAACCGGACCATAGCATTTTGTTGATTTATGGGTTGCCCGAGTATTAAGATTTTCTAAATTTCATATAGTGTCAAGTGTGTCTATCTGTGCAGTGTCGGCTTAGAATATAGCACTACCCCATATCTTCCCGTGGGTGTTCGTAAAAGGTTTCGTTCGTGTTCGGTTAGTTTTAAGTGATATTTAGGCGTTGCGGTTGGAGACCTATCACCAAAAACCTTATTGCAAAGCTCTGGCTACCCCTTCGAGGTATTTATAGCCGTGAGTATATGTATGTATGTAGATTTCATATACAATTATACTTAAGCACGGTCAGGAAGTGAAAATTGGTATGTAGAAGCAATAAAATAAATAATTTAAAGGGCCATAAACTGAATAAAATTTATGCCTCTTAAAGTTATGTACATAGAACGTACACCATAAACTCAATCGTTCACGCCGTATATCCCCGAAAGGGTTGGCAGAGGTACAAATATTTCTGAACATGGTGACATTGTTACCTGATGTTTAGAGAACCCGCGATTTGCTTGAACAGTGCACCCACGTGATAGGGGGCAATGCTATC
The DNA here is from genome assembly GCA_963576735.1 of Bedellia somnulentella. Classification (NCBI taxonomy): domain Eukaryota; kingdom Metazoa; phylum Arthropoda; class Insecta; order Lepidoptera; family Bedelliidae; genus Bedellia; species Bedellia somnulentella. Next base: position 1,256,917 of record OY755173.1, read on the forward strand.
GCCGTTTTGTACGAATACTTACACTGACACATGACAAAGTACAACTTAGCCATGTGTGTTTCCTCACGATGTGTTTCCTCACGATGTATTCCCTCACCGTTAACAACCATGATAAATTAACCACACATGTGTAATTTTATGCTGAGCCAAGACATTTTTGGTATCATTACATGTTGTATCTAATTGTTAAATACTGTCTGTAATTTTGTTTTTAATACCAAATAAACATTTTACTTACTTACTAATAATTAAAGAATAAATTAAGGAAAGAAAAATTTCGACACAGGCGGGGATCGAACCCGCGACCTCGGTAAACGCCCCGACGCTCTGCCAACTGAGCTACCGTATCAGTTGGCTGCCAGTGCGAAATTCTTCTATCCTTTATTTCTTTTACACGTTTAAGCAGTGTTTGCGTTTCCTACCTCCGAATTATTACTAATTCGAAAGGCCACTTGTCTACCTTTTCAGATAGAATGCAAATGTTGAAAACGCCTAACTATCACATAATTTAATTATTTTTTGGTCATGAAAACCTCATGTGGGGATTATTACTAATAATTAAAGAATAAATTAAGGAAAGAAAAATTTCGACACAGGCGGGGATCGAACCCGCGACCCCGACGACGCACGGTCGGGGCGTTTACCCGAGGTCGCGGGTTCGATCCCCGCCTGTGTCGAAATTTTTCTTTCCTTAATTTATTCTTAAATTATTAGTAATAATCCCCACATGAGGTTTTCATGACCAAAAAATATTTAAATTATTTTACTTACTTACTTACTAATTGTCCCAAAAGTGTCCTATAAGGTCGTCCACTAGTAACATTACCATCCGCATTTGCTCTAAAGATCTCTTTTACCAATTTACTGTCATCCATCCTCTCTATGTGCCCAAACAATCTTAACATTCCCTTTTCCATCTTTTTTACAATAACATCTTTCACACCGCACTTTTCACGATATCACGCTATTTCTTACTAGATTGCATAGTCTAACATCACAAACTTCTCCTCTGTTCTGCTGCATTTACTCTACTTTCCTGCTTCTTCTGCCACACCCAACATTCGCTGCTATACATAAGCGTAAGAACAAGAACCGCATCATGTGCAGCTATTCGGACCTTTCCAGACACCGACAGACTAGTCATTAAACTATTGATTTCTTCATTTATCGCATTACTCTTTTTCACTACATAAATTTATTTCCAGGTCGATATAGTATTCACGACTCACAACCGTTGCAACATATCCCGAACGATGGACCTGCGCTGCCCCAGCGTGCACAAGCTGATCATCATCAACCAGCGCTATGAACCCTGGGAGGAGATGCAGAACTCTCTAGAGAGAATGAGGGAGGTGGACAAGAAACTCTCAAAAGCCGTGCGATCCTGCCAAGTCGCGCCGAAAATAGGAATCAATTAGGACCTTATAATTTTTATAATGGTGATCGGGCAAAATTTGAAAATAATCAAATTGTTTAGGTTTGGTATATGGTTTTTGAAGTATAGAAGGGTTTTTCAAATATTGCTTTGAATGAAACTGACTATCAATATCAAGTGGCAAGCGAAAAACATTAAGTTCCATGAAATGCAAACTAATGTGAGAAACGAATAAATTTAATGTAGCTTTATCACATTCTAAATTGTAAATGGTTTTAGAATATTTTACTTGTTTTATTAGCGGATCATAATTATTAATAAATTTGTTATTGTGTTTTAAATCTATACTTTGGTGCTCTTATTTACTCATTTGTATGCTATTATGATTAAACAAGGAACATTATTTACGTTGTATTTCTTTGTTGTTAGTAAAATTCATTGTTAGTTAAGTGGGAGAACCAATCTGCTTATAGCGACGCTAGAGTTTAATTCTGAGTTCTGTTGAACCGTTCTGTGAGAAGACTAAATTTGTTTTCCAATTTCTTACATACATACATATTCTCACGCCGTTAGTTCCAATTTCTTACTAAAAATAGCGATGCATTACTAATTGATCTTCACATCTAACACCCATCTTCTTTCTACTACAGATGTGGTTAAGACCTTATTTTTGTAGCTCTGGCTACCCCTTTTAGAGCTCCTTAGATAAATAGGCCTACTATACTATTGGCAAACAAAAAAAAATACATTCATGGTCCATAAAACCTTTTCTACTTATACATGGTCCGTTTTTTTTTAAATAGGAAAATAATTCATCATTCTTGTATAGGTAGTTTAGGTGGCATTCAGATAAAGTAACGTGCAAGGTATGTATATATGATATATTCTACATATATAGTATATATGTACAGATCATGTACAGATAGAGTAAAAATAAAATAATAAGTATCTAAATCATAGACAGTAGTTTATTTTTGGATTTATCTCTTCTCTTTATCTTATCTCTTTCCTTAGGCACAATAATGTCAAAAAGACAAACAAAAACAATATAATCCGAAAAACAATTTTCATTTACAAAATGTATTAAAAATTAGAAAAAATAACTTAAGCGCAACTTTATTTCCACAAATAAATAAGAAAAACCGAATGAAATTTCCGAGTCAACTTCGACTAACAATTCCGAAATCAAGAAAATGATTCCAAGATTTATCGGCTTAGCTGGCAACAGACAACTTCTGCTGCCGAAGATAAAAGTGCTGGTGTTGAAGAATGTAAAACCGAATAATGTGCACTACATACCGCCGACCCAATATGACAAGCCACTGGGTGCAAAAATGAACCCCTTCTGGGTGTCAGTAAATAATTGGGAGACTGCTCCTTTATTCGCGTCTTTCTACTTCGCTATTGGCCTAAGCGTATGTATCGTTTTCTGGGATTGCTTTCATAAGGTAATTTCTTTATATTTGTACATTTTCTGCCATGAATTCCTTAAAATGATAGGCTCCTTAACATTTCAAACTTCATTTGCTGAACTAAGATTTTACAGCAGAGATTCGGGCTGAATATATCACCCACGCTATCAGGGGACGGAGGGCACGGAGGTATTCTAATGGTTCTAATATGTTAAACAAATGCGAAGGAAATACACAATAGTGAGATTGTTTAAATCTCCTCTAAGCTACCACGTTGATAAAAAAAGGAAAAGTTATTAGAGCATACTTGCTCAGGATGCATTTTTTTTCGCTAGACATCTACGTGTATTATTTCTGTTTTTTATATTTATTAAGACTATATTTTTTACTCTAGTTATCGAGTACTTAAAAAATCAATATCTTTATTGCATTTTACACATCGCAATTAACATGGCATAAACTACATACATTTTGATATGTATTGTATACCCTGCAAGGGCATAGCAAAAAATACTTATGTCTAAATTTATTATCACATTTTAATCAAAACTATACTACTACTCATTAAATTCGATAAAACAAAACACATTAATGTTAAAAATAATAATTAATAAAATTTAAATTACTATTTATCAATAAATCAACCATATAAATAATCCATCAATCTAATCCCACCAAAAACATTCTGTAAAAAACTAGCCAAGTCTCGATAGAGCTGCTTGTTTATATCTAAAATGTAATGAAATCTCTAAAATAAGTGGAGCCAAGTCTAAGGTTCCTTACTGCGATTCATTGCGGCCAAGTCACGTAAAATTAACTATAATAATAAATACATGCTCTTTTATTCTTCATACTTCGGACGCCAGCCTTTTTGAGCACACTCTCAATTTGGTCCAAGTGTGTTCTCCGTGGTCGTCCTCTACTAACATTACCATCCACACTAGCTCTATAGATCCCTTTTACCAATTTTCTATCATCCATCCTCTCTATGTGTCCAAACCATCTCAACATTCCTTTTTCTATCTTTCTTACAATATCATCTTTCACACCACACTTTTCACGAATAACACTATTTCTCACTCGGTCACATAATCTAACATTACAAATTTTTCTGAGGGACCTCATCTCTACTGCATTCACTCTGCTCTCATGCTTCTTCTGCCACACCCAACATTCGCTTCCATACATAAGCGTAGGAACAAGAACAGCATCATGCACAGCCATTCGGGCCTTTTCAGACACCGATTGATAAGTCATTAGGCTATTCATTGCTCCTTTTACCGCATTACCCTTTTTCACTCTTCTTTCAATATCTTCATCACATTTTCCATCCTTTGTAAACAAACTTCCCAGATATACAAACTCCTTCACCTGTTCCACATCCTTACCATCAATAGCAATCACGCATTCTGTCACATCTACCTGTCTCTCAAAAAACATCGTTTTGGTCTTATCCACATTCACCCTCATTCCCTTTCTTACGAAAGACTCACATGCAATATTCATCATCTCTTGCAACTCTTCTGCCGACGATGCAAGTAGCACAAGTATGTATGAAAAGATTGATGAATGTAAACGAAGCTAGAGAGGTTTGTCAGGATCGTACGAAGTGGCGATCAATAGTCTCTGCCTACCCCAATGGGAACTAATGGCGTGAGTATATGTATGTATGTATGTAATAAATACATCGCAGTAAGGCACCTTAGACTTGGCTCAGCCACATTTGGAAGTTGATAGGGGACAAGATGGTAGAAATAAAGTATCGTAAGTATCGAGTGATGGGTCTCCTACCATATAGCCCAAAAACCACTTTTAAAGCCCCATACTCTTAGTCGCCTCTTACGAGACCCGTGGCTACCTACGGGTCCCGTAAGAGAGGTAGTGACATTCTAAGCCACACAGTACGTCAACTTATTTCATAAATCCCAATGACTTATAAACTATAAAAACAAGAATACAAACCGTGTCAGCTCCTAAAAACACTTCTTGGTTTTCAAGTGTGTGATTACGAATTTCTAGGTGACAAAAATTTTAGTGTTTTAATCCTATCATGAGGTTCTCGAATGGGGCCCTGAAAATGCGGCGAAACGGTTCCAGAAAAGGATGGTACGGCAGTGCTTGCTTCGCGCTCGACTTGGCAGATTAAATAACGTTAAATTAAAACTTCTGGTAATGATTTAAACTATATCACATTAAATTATATTATTATCAAAATATTCCTTAGAATTTTAAAAACAATTTTCTATTAAATATAATCTTAAAAGTTTTATAAAAGAATTGTAGTCTGATTCTTGAACTATGTAATTTGGAAGGTGGTTGTATATTTTACAGCACATAGGGAGAGGACTTGTATAATCAATATTTAATCTTGAAGGCGGTACTATTAATTTATCCCTTCGATTTATAGTCGGATTGTTTTCAAAGAATTGTGGCAGCTTTCCAAAATCCAAAGTGAACAAAGAGTTAATATTTTAAGATTCTTAAAGTGAGGTCTACAGCTGTTTGAAATTTTTATGTTGGCTAAAATTGGTATGCACCTCAGACCATTTACCTATAGACCTCAGACCAACTACCTATCACTCAGATCATCCACGCGGCTCTAAGAGCAGGAGGCTCGGCACGCGCGGGATGGGCGTCGGGATTGCTCCCATGGCCCAGCTTCATCACGGGGGAAACGTCCCCCCCGGTCATTGGGCACCTCCCCAGGCGATGGAGGGGAGGGGTGGCTATCCCCATTTCTGGGGATTAGCCACTAAGGAGGGTGAGGGAGGGCGAGGATACGTGTTACGCACCTCACTCTCGGGACCGATGTCGGGGCGATGGGCAGTGGCAGGGGCGGCGGGGTCGCGTGTCTTGCAACTCCGGGGAGCGCGCGAGTTCCCGAGGCAGCGGTCGCCCGTCGGGCGGTCGTGCGTGTAGCGGGGCGATTCCACGGAGGTGCTCGTGGCGACAGTTGTCCGCCCGGTCGTACAAACGACGGGTCAACCCCACCACGAATTCCTCCACAGTCTCGACCCGGAGATCACGGTGTATCGTGATATTATGCACTGGACCCTCTGCAAGCGTAGCTTGTTCTGGGCGGAGAGTAGGCCATACCAGGCCGGCGCCGCGTAGGTCAGGCGGGAGCGTATATACATTTTGCAAATACGCAGTTTGGCTCGTAGTGGCAGGCCCGAGTCGAGCACCGGCCGCAAGACCGACCGGGCCCCGAGGGCTCTATGGCGGACATGGTCCACCATAGAACCCATACGGAGGAACAACTACCCATAGACAGATAACGCGCGTGGCACCCTATATGGCTCTCCTTCGCACAATCGGTGTTGACACAAAAACAATTTTGCCTCGCTTGTGGTAATTTGGTAAGGCTTTTCTCATGCTTTCAATAACGACAAACATATAATGCTACCGAACATATACGGCAAATATCCTCAAATAATAAGTTCATAAATAGATAAATTATGAGCAAACAATAAACCAAAATACAACATATACCTACTAACAATGACTAATCAATAAATAGACAACAATCACCAGATTTTTGTGTTTTCTTCCCAACGAGTAGGGTAGACTGGGTACGGTTGAAACGATTTGCCTTTTATCGTTCACAGTATTGTTTTTTATAAACCAAGCGACGATGATGATATGTCAATTTTAAGAGTGCGTTATTAACTATCAAAAGGCTATATCATTTTAGTCCCTGGAGTGATATTTTGAGAAACATGCACAATTTAAAAAAAAGTCGATTTGTTTCAATCGTCCCCATAGCCGGGACGGTTGAAACAGTGATTGGGGTCGGTTGAAACGCATGAAAATAAAACAAAAAATAATATTTACTTTACCACTTATTCTTATTATAATCATACTTATGGCACCATGTTACAACATTAATCAGTCTTCAGCGTTTTAATACTTATAATGATAGTTTTACAGCCTTTGACAAGAATAAACAATTAACACAAATGATAAAAAATCTCAACAGCAATTCTTTTGCAAACAAAACCAAAATAATTTGCGAATAAACTAAAACAAAATATTTCTTTAATTATATAATAATAATGTTTAGAGATCAATCTGAATCGCAATTGTGGCACACATAGCTAAGACCACCTTCTGTGCAGTCTTCATGAGCCCACTGTTTACAACTGGTGCATTGTATCCACTTTTCTCCGGATCTGCTCTCTGAATATAGTGACATACAAACAATACAGTACCATTCTTCCTCTTCTGATGATGTTTCCTGTTGTGTGTATTGCGATTTAAGTTTTTTTGCCTTTGAAGCATTTTCTTTTCCTTTTCTTCCATCCAATCTTTTCTTAACTTGCTTAGCTTTGGTCCGTTGCAATCTTATTTCATGTTCTTTTCTTATCTTTTCTTTCTCTGGTGTATCGGTGTAAATTGTAGATTTTCTAGTTTTTCGCCCTTTATTGGATTTTCTCGGAGGTGCTTTAGGGAGTGGCCGTATTGCTTCTGGTGTAAATATAACAGGATCTTTAGAAATTGATGCTTTGCTTGTAGATGGTCTAGGTGAAGTTTCCAGATTGGTAATGCTACTGCAACGTGTAGGTGATATACCCAAAGTTTCATGACGTTCATAAAAGTTTTTTTGCTCTGTTATTGGAACTGGTGAGTTAATAATAGAAAGCCGTTGAGCTGTTGTCTCTGCTTGTAGTTCTTCAGTTAAAAGAGAAGGCGATATTGGCGGCGTCCCATCTTCAGTTAGGTTTGCATTTAATGTAGAAACGACGACAGAGTCAATTGTATTTTCGGGATTAGGTCTATGCTCTACCTCACTTGTATTTTCGGGATAGGGTCTATCCGTTACAAAAGCAGGAGCAAAGTCAATCTCAGTAAACAGATGCCGATTATATGGGTAAATTCCCGTTTTGCGAAAGCCGGCTTGAATGTTGGATGATGTCAGAGCAAGGGGCATAGCAGACGCTACAATTCCGGGTATGTCATAAATTGACATGGTTTTTCCTGCATGGCTTCGCATCCACGCATCACAGGTTGAATTTACCGCCTTCTTTAAAGGGCCATAAGCAGATCGATCAAGGGGCTGGAGTTTAAGAGAGCAGTGGGGAGGAAAAGATAGCAAGACAATGCCATTGTTCTTGCAAAAGTCCAGTGCATCTATATGAATGTGTGAGGAGTGGTTATCAAGAACGAGTAAAATTTTATGTGACGGAGATGCATTTGTATGTTTCTTGAAGTGTTCCAGGAAATGCATGTATGATTCATCCTGCATCCAACCAGAGGGATTTGCGGTTCCACCAGACCCTACTGGCCCATCCCGAATAAAATGGTCTTGATAACGCACACGTGGAAAAACAAAAAATGGAGGAATTACATTACCAATGGCGTTCACTGCAAAAGTTACTGTCACCAATGTACCCCTTTCTGCTGAAGTTACTGAACCTACTTGACGAGCACCACGTCTAGCCACAACTCTATCTGGTTTCTGCACTGTTGTTATGCCTGTTTCATCTAGTTATAGATATTCTGAGGCTCAAACTGATGACGGTCCATGACAATGGTCAAATTGTCATAAAATGCATCGACGTTAGTTTTATTAAAACTAGTCGCCCTTGACAGGCTAGTAGCTTGTGCTGCGTGCACGGATAATTCTGGGTTTCTTCTCATAAACATCCGAAACCATTCTTCACCAGCCATCTCGTTGTTTTCCCATGTTGGAGGTCGTGATAAATTATATTTAACCGCAAGCTCGTACGCCAATTTCCTCACCTCTTTCTTAGAAAGACCAAAATATATATCGGCACATCGAATCAGATATTTTGAAAACGTTTTTTCTTGCGCTTCATCAAAAACTCGGTTGTGAGCTCGATACCCCATAGCTTCATCATCCTCACCAGACGCATCTCGCTTTCGTATGTATCTTAGAAGAGAACAATGGTTAATTCCATGTTTGTCCGCCGCTTTTCGTAAAGAATCACCAGCTTTTACCTCGTCATATGCATCTTTATACCTCGACAAGTCAATCTGCCCTCGAGAAGTCTTTCTAACGCGTACTCTCGGCATCTAAAAAACAAGAAAAAATATTTTTTAAACTGTTTCAACCGTACCCACAAAAAGTGTTTCAACTGTCCCCAGCACTGCAATTAAAAAAAAAACAATTGTAGTAATCACGGTAATAATAAATCATTAAAACTAGATTTTATGCCGTATTCTACAAACTTCAAAGATATCATAAAAACACACTCAACTCTTTGGCTTAAATAGAACAAACGATATTGGCGTACATTTCAGAAGAAAAATACTTACTTTTGCGAGCCTAAATACAATATGGTCTCCTGTAAACAACCACACCGCGCAGGTAACTGCGCAACACTGAGTTTCGTGTTGAGACCTGTCGTCCGCTCTGTTCTCCCCTTGGACCCCTCACTCTCCGCGTTACCGTTTGCGAGATATTTGTTTTGTTTCAACCGTCCTTTGTTTCAACCGTACCCAGTCTACCCTACCACCAAAATCTGTACCATGGCTACTCGGTAGGAATAAAAACGTAATTTAAAAATAATTCTGATAGGGTAATAGATCAATAATATTTTTGTTAAAATAAAACAACTCTGTAAATCAAATATTCATTATAATTTAATACACGTTACCTTAGTCAAATTCAACATAGTTTAAATCAACAATCAAAGTTACTGTCTTCTGAACAATATTTTTTTTAATTAGTTCCTCCATCATCCTTGTTCATAGTAATCATCTTATTCACATGATGAATTCTTACTTCTATAGGATTATTGAGATTTTGAAGTGGACAACACCGTTGTTTTTTTTGTTGAAGGTTATGTTTAGAATTAAATCAAAAACACAGGTAAAACGTATTAATAACAGCATATCTTCTATTGTGAATCTAATAAGGTTTATAAACTGTAAATATATTCCGAGTTTTCTTTGATACGCCACTGTGAAGTGATTCATCTGGGGCTTTTTACTCGCTTCGATAACTGCAGCCCAAAACTTTTTATTTACCTATTTTTAAAGCACGATCACATACATAAACAAGGTCTCTGCCCTAAACAAGCTTACTTCCTACGAGTCTAAAATATGATTTGTTTCACTTATTAGCACAATATTATCTAAAATTGATGAAGTAAACAAAGCGTTTATTATTTCTCTAACAAGATTGTGGCAAACTGTCACTTTGGACTGGCACTGTGGCACTGTTACACCGTAAGGGACAAAAAATCACAGAACTAGCTCTTTCTATCTTTAAGAGTTTTATAATTAGCTTTCCTTTTCTTTCTCGTCGTGACGTATTCTTTATCTCTCTAGTTATATATGCTCTAAGGTATGCACCGTTTTTGCAATATAAATATATCTTGTGCATCTGTACTATTACCCCACAAGACGACGCCGTAACTTAACCTTGAATTCACATAAGCATAGTAGTGGCAAAGCGGTGCTCAAGTCAGTTGTCTTTTTTATTTCCGTTAGCCCGTACGCAAAACCAGTCAATTTAGATCTCATCGTATCAATATGATTTTTCCAATTTAGGTTTGTATCTAGTGTTAACCCTAATAAAGTGAACTTATCGACGGAATTTCTTTTACAAACAGGTCGACGTGGTATTCACAACTCACAGTCGAAAAAATATATCCCGCACAATGAACCTAAGGACACCGCACGTGCACAAACTAATGACCGTTGAGCAAGAATACCATCCGTGGCCCGAAATGCAAAATATCTTGGACATGATGGCAGAATTTGAACACCGGGAAGCATCAAAACACTTGTATTGCATTGAACTGAATTAACGGCAAAAACAAATAGTCAGTGTACCCTATTATATTTAAGACGCAATGCAGTATATAAATTAAGATTTATTTATTTGATTATATTGTTAGTCGTTTCCATATTTAATTTGTATTTTATTTCAAACTTGAAACTTATTTAGTCTTAGCACTGTTTAATGCATAAGTTTGAAATGAGCAGTAACCGTACCATTAAATTAAAGAACAGATATGTATTTCCTAATTTTCCTTATGTGAAAAATAATAAAAAAAAGTAAATTTGGTATTAAGTTTAATTTATCTCGTTAATACCTTACTATCTGTCCCCATGGTAATAAAATAGGATGAACAAGGGTTTCAGCATCAATATATCTAAATCCAAATTCGGGTTATTCCTTTCTGCCACCCCGCATCTACGCCCTTAAGTTGTCTACGCTGAAACGAGTGTCCTACCTAACAGACACCATAGCTCATACATATATGGTGTTTGTAAGGACGCGTAGACACCTCAGGAGGGGCGCACATGTGGGGTTGCAGATAGGAATAACCCCCAAAACCTGGTTGCACAAGCACAAGGGCTTAAAATGTTGCAGAAAGTGAAACCTTGTTCGATTCAAAGATGCCAGCACTCAGCTTCCTGCAGCTTCGCGTGCATGAATTTCGGACTTCAAAAATGGAAGTTCTTAATTAATTTGGATGTTTTTAAAGAGAAGGACTCTAGGTGGTCCCCTTCCTTCCCTGATGACGGGATCCTGATGAAAAAAGGAACTCCTCAAATAATACAGGCAAACCTATGGTGATCTCGATTTTTTTTTTATGTTACTTGTATTTAACAATGTGATGATGAGGTGACCCTATATCACCATCAAAACACCTCTTACAGTTTTCCTTACGCCGTGGCCAGTAGCACTGATAATATAATTCGTAAAATGAGTAGGTGGCGAGCGATCCGGGCGGGATGGACTCGCCGTAGGTATCTCAAGGAAGGAACGCTGACTCACTGAGTTTAATTGTATGGCTACTAATAACTATTCTATATAATAAAATATTCATGTGATTGATATAGTGTAAAAGCTCTGGATATCCCTGTAAAACTGAACTAAAGAAAATAGCTTGGAAAATAACGTAATATTTTTAGCTTTAAATAAAAAATTAGAAAATATAAAACAATTCAATTCAATTCATTTATTTGCATTCTTGTTTTACAGGTAAGATCTTAACATATCATAGTGTAGGACAAACAAGACCCCGTTGGGGCACAACAACAATACTTAATAACTAAATTCTTATTCTACAACACATAGGAAGAAAAATACAAAATTATTTACAAAATATGAAAAAAAATACAATAAAACATTAAAAATATATCATTAAATTATTTAGTAATTGCAATATAATATAATAAAAATACTTCTTTAATTATTGACTAAAAATCCGATTATTTATTTGTCAGTAAAATACTCATTCAACGTAACACTTATCGACCAAAAAATTTATAAGTTGCGTTTTGAATGACTTTTGAGCATTTTTTATACTGTCTGGTAGCGCATTATATACTTTGAACGCCATCGAGAACGGACCGTTGTCAACCATCTTTAATTTAGTTTGAACTATGGCGAGCCTGGTTTGAGGTCTTAAGTTTGCTGGCCTCGAGTAAATGGGAAAGCTATTAATATTATTTATTACATACATACATATTTCTAGGATATAAAGTGATGCGAGAGTGAGTATACGATATTTCTTGAAATAGGTTCTACAACTGGTTGTACTATCTATATTGGCCAAAATGCGTATACACTTCTTTTGGAGTATAAAAACTTTCCCAACATCAGTGCTGCTCCCCCACAGCATTACCCCATAGCGCAGCCAGGAATGCGCGTACGCGTAGTAAGCTGCAGAAGCGGTCTTTTGGTCGGTGGCTTATTTTAATTCAAAGAGAGCGTATGTAAAACTACTCAATTTACTTGTTATCTTATTTATGTGAAATTTCCAGTTAAAATTGCTATCGACTGTTATTCCTAGAAGGTTATAATTATCTACCAGTTCAATAGGAATATTTTTATATAGTGGATCGTCCCAGCTTCGCACGGGTAGCGTTGTTTTTTTAAATATCTGAGGTTTCTTTCTTCAGTCCCTGCTTAAGCATTGTGAAATTCAGCGCAATGTTTCCAATTTATTTAATTTATAGCACTCCCTAAACAGTGTAGTTTGGTGATCTTGAATGCGCTTTAATGAACGGTTCAGTATTTCCATTAAATAGCAAATTTTGGAATAAAACGCTATGAAATATTTATAACAATCTGAAAAATAAATCATTACGTGATGTAGGATGCAACTACTGGCGCCATCTAGTATGTTATATATAAATTAATAAAGATTTGGTTTTGGTCACGGGCGCGCTGGCTTATTTTATGTATAATTTCGGTGTTTGTCTACCGATTTCTATAATTCTTTTTTTATTGAATAGGTAATAATGTTACCTTTTTTAAATTAGGGATAAGTGAGAGGACTATAAACGTAAGAGCAAACAAATATAATCAGGGTGCTCCGAACTGCTAAGCTCTCAGAAGTTACACGCGTTATTGTGAGTCAACCATAAAAGATGGACATATGCTGTTGAAAGATATTTTTTAGACAATTTTATGTACAATATTTCCGTGATACATGATTTCTATGTAACTGCAACCATGAAGGGTGCACGCACGACGGAAGTTTTAAAAATGGAGTAACTTCCCCCGTTTTCCCAAAATTTCCCAAATTCCCCTTTACTACTCTGCTGTAAAGTACATAATAACCTGCCCAGGAGTATGAAGAATAATTCTACCAAGTTTTGTTAAAATCCGTCCAGTAGTTTTCGTTTCCATAAGGAACATACAAACCGACAGACAGACAGACAGACAGACAAAAATTTTACTGATTGCATTTTTGGCATCAGTATCGATCACTTATCACCCCCTGATAGTTATTTTGAAAATATATTTCATGTACAGAATTGACCTCTCTACAGATTTATTATAAGTATAGATTAAATTGTATGTCAAGTGGTGTTTTTTGATATGGTCGAAATTGCATTAACTTGGTTTTTGTAAAATTAATTCTTAAATTGTGATCCTCTAACCAGTTTGAAATTATATTTAAATTTGAATTGAGGCTTTGATTTAAATTTTGGGGATCATCACATGGTATGATCAATGAAATGTCATCCGCAAAAAGGTTGCATGGTACGTCTATAATACTAGGTAAATCATTAATATAAATAAGGAATAGTATGCAGCCGAGTACACTGCCTTGTGGAATAGATTTTTGTAATATGGATTTTTCTGATCTTACTCTGTTTATATGTCCTAATGTGAAGTCATGGTGTAGCACCTCCACATACTGTGCGCGATTGTTGAGGTAAGATGTAAACCAGTCATAAGCTTTGCCCCGAATACCTATGTCGTACAGTTTTTTTAGTAATATTTTATATAACACTCTATCATAAGCTTTGCTCATATCTAATAGACAACCAATAGCATGTTTTTTATTGTTTATAATTTTTAATGCTTCGTTTACATACTTGAAAACTGCTAATCCCGTTGATCGCCCTTTCCGAAAACCATTTTGAGCGTCATGGAAAAGTTTGAATCTCTCACAAAAGTTGTAAACGCGATTGTACATAGCTGTTTCAAATATTTTCGAAAAAGTTGAAAGTAGAGCAACGGGCTGGTAATTGTCGCAGTTTTTATCACTGCCTGATTTGTGAAAAGGTTTGACAATGGAGATCTTTAGAAGGTCAGGTACTATGCCCTCATTAAATGATTGGTTTATTAGATAAGAGAGTGGTGATATTAGTTCTTGAGTACATTCTTTCACTAAAGATGGAGGTATCTCATCAAAACCATAACTATGTTTATTTTTCATTTTCTTTCAAAACAATTACCCCAAAATACTATAATCACCATTCTAAAAGCTACTTTTTAATTTAAAATTGATTACGTCAATTTATTGTTACGTCGTTTTATTTATTGTAAAGGTTTACTGTTTACTATATTATTTCCTGCAATCATATAATTATACATACTTGCTACATAATTTTACCATTTATACTGATGTTTAAAGCATTGTACTATCAGGGATGAATCTTCCCATGATTACGAATAAATTTTTGTACGGGACTAACTTTGTTACTGGACAAAAAAACAGCTGTTCCATAAGTGCAAGTTATGTAAATATCATACGGGTCATCATGGGTATAGTGGGGTCTATGTTTAAACATAACATAAACATAAACGTTCACGCCGAATATCCCCGAAGGGGTTGGCAGAGGTACTAATACTTCTAAACATCACGTGACTTTGTCACCTGGTGTTCAGAGTACCCACGTTTTGCATGGACAGTGTACTCACGTGATAGGGGGCAGGCCTATCGCCGTTTTGTACGAATACACTGTCACATGACTAAGTAAAACTCAGCCATGTGGGTTTCCTCACGATGTTTTCCTTCACCGTTAACAACCATGATAAATAAACCACACATATGTCTTTAGAAAAGACAAATTGGTGTAGGCCCGACCCAGGATTTGAACACTAGTCGTTTGCACGATAACCGAGTGTTCTACCCACTGGGCTATCACGGTTGCCTATGTTTGTATTTTGAAAAATAAAAGACAGCACTATTTTGTACATGAGTTTTATTGCATTATTTACTATTGACCTTTGAACAAAATCAGTTTCGTGTGAAAATTTCGAATTCATTCGTCTATTTCAGTCACATTTTTCAAAAGATGATGTATTCGTACATCTAAGTATTTTATATTTGGTTGATTTCCAATTGCATCTTCCAGTGGCCGCAATCCATTTTTCTCGTAGATTCGGGTCTTTAGGAAAACTGTAATGAATACGAAGAAATTAAATAAATATAACAAATTTATTACTTACTAATTCCGTAGATAACAATTGGAAATCATTCAGCGTCGCTATAGCGCGACGAAATTCATAATATACTCACTCATTAACATCAGTTTACTAATTTGAAAATTTTACCCTAACGACAGGGTAGGATGAAAACGTGAATTATGGGAACACTGAGATACTGCATATTTTTAGGTTAAGCTATTAAAAAATTGCTCAAAATAACTAAAGAAATTGGTAGTAATCTAGTTCAACGTAATTAACATTTGAATCACTTTTTTCTGATCGCGCAATGTATTTATCTGTAGAAAAACATTAAAAAACTCACTCACTTGTGGAAAGTCAATCCTTCGATGTGTTTTTCGCTGTGGCTTCCGCAGCCAAGCACGCTACACCCAACCATACCTCACTAAACAATAACTTAATTAATGGAGTCTCTTTTGTCACAATAACAATATACAAATGAATAAAATCTTTCTCAAAATCAAAAGAAAACTAAAATCGCTCACAAGTCAACGCTTTGTTTGTCACAATTTAAAAGTGTGACATCAACAAAACGGGTTACGCGATAGAGATGACAATAAAGTTTTGTGTGTCTTTTTAACATATAAGAACTTAAATAAGGGCTTCTCTTTTTAAAATGGATGACGTAACATCGCTTTGTCTATAGTGTTCATAGTCAAAGGGTGGGACCTAAAACCGGCCGGCCGGAAGGAGTGTCACACCCTAGCTGTGGCGCTCCAACTGTGGTAAAATATTCATTAAAATAATTCGCTATTTGTATAGGGTTTTCGGTTAACGAGTCATTGATTATAAGTTTAAGTTTTTTTTTGTTATTTTGCTTGTTTTTGTTTGTTTGCTCCCGCACTACTTGCCACATAGTTTTGGTAATATTAGATGATTTTTTTAGTCTGGTTTTATATTGATTTTTCTTTGAGTTTTCTACCGTTTTTTTTAGTGTTTTTTCGTATTGTTTACAGATCTTATCTATAATAGTATTTTTTGCTTGCGATTTTAGTATTCTTAATAAACGTTTATTTTCACAGGATATTTTTATGAACATAATTGGTTACGAGTAAAAACCAAATGGCATATCACGTCGTCGTCGTGTTCGGTTTGTTTTTCCTTCAACTGAGGGCCAAAGATAGTTCGACAGGCTATGATAATATACTAATTTTCGCCTCGTAGGAAATAGTCATGAAAATATGAAACAGTGCTCTTCTAATATTCACCCTTTTGGAATTGTAATACTGTGCGTGTTGCATTTTAAATTTGTCTCGACTTATATATTTTATATCATTAGACTAGTATTAATCGTCGTCACCATCAGACGCTTCTTTACCGAAATTGACAGTCTGCTATTAAGTAAAACACAAAATAACTTTCATCATAAATATTTAATAAAACTACAGAGCTAGCTCTTAATCCTAGGGCGGGTCAGGTTTCTCGGGTTCGGCATAACGTGGCGGGTTAGCCCAGGGGTCGTAACCCAGGACCGATAACATTGGGGCTAATTCTGCCATATCCGCTCTTACGTCCACTGGTATTTGTCCCACCCATTTGTCTAAGGCGTCCAGGTTGACTGGTCGAATTACTTGGTCTGATGAACGCTCCACACTGGAAAATTAATAATGTATGTTAGAAATCAGAGAGTCAAGCTGGTTATCGTTTTAGGGTAAGGTTCCAGGAGGTTCTCTTTAAATCGGGAACGTTAAAAGCATCCGTATCTCTTCTAAACCCTGTTATCATTTATTTCAGTCTCGCATGCACAAAATGAACATTTGGATTTTGCTAAGTGAGTATACGTGGTGATATTCGATGAATACAACGATACCTCCGTTGTTGTCGTTGGTCTCATCGATTAGTAAGCGCCAAAATGAATCCGTCTTAACTTTCTTTTTCAATACAGCGCAAACACTCTATTTCCTTCCTGCACACAATGTCACCTTTCACACCACATTGTACCGAACCACACTTTTTCTCGCTCTGTCACACTACTTTATATTACATATTAAACTCCTTAAGGACCTCATTGGTAATGATGCACTTATTCCCGCGTTTCTTCCCAGTCCAATATTCACTACCACACATCAGCTCAGGAACCTTTTCGGGCAACAACTGACTCGTCGGCGTTAGACTATTCATGGCTCTATTCCTCTTTTCCCCTTTTATCTCTTTGATGTATCTAGATATCTAAAGATATATCTAAAGAACATATCACTCAACAAATCCCAAAGAATGTCTTAACAAAAATAATATGAAACAACAACATACACGGCTGAAAATCCCAGAAAGGGATAACCAGAGCCTCAGAATTAAAACCTCTGCCACTTCTGAAACTTCAATAGGAAAAAGATGCAGAACTGGAAAAAAAAACTCACTTAGAAAGCGCCACCCCATTGGGATTATTGATGAACTGCTCATGATGCAGTAATACTTCAGAAATTCGAGAAAGGTTTTGTTCATGAAAACCTCATGTGGGGATTATTACTAAATCAATACATAGTATAAAACAAAGTCGCTTTCGCTGTATGTCCGTATGTATGCTTAGATCTTTAAAACTACGCAACGGATTTTGATGCGGTTTTTTTTAATAGATAGAGTGATTCCTAAGGAAGGTTTGTATGTATAATAAATGCATAATATAGTAGAGAAACACTGATAAATTTAAAGGTTTCTAATGTGATGTCGTAAATAAGCACTTTTTTTGCGCTTATATTGCAAACGCTGGCTGAACCCTACGAGATAGACCAAAATAATGTACTACAGTATTGTTCACCTTAGAAAGTTCAACAAAAAAGTCCGCGATGGTATATGTCTATCTCTTAGGGATAACCCAGCATAACCATTTTTATTCTTTACTAAAAAATGATTATTTACGAAGTGATTTTAAACAATACAGCATTAATCCTTATCCAATGAAGTACCTTAAATAAATTGTGCATTTATTATAGATCAATATGCTTTTTACAGCATGTAATTTAAGTGTGAATATTACCGAAGATATTACAAATTTAAAAGGCAGGGTCGTAGTTGTTTGCGCCGGGCGGCGCGTGCCTATAAATAGTCTAAGCAAAACATGTTTGTATTGGCTAATGACAAAAAAGCTGTGAACGTTGTGTATATGGACATTCTGTAGTAGGTATATTTTGCATTGCACCCGTGCGAAGCCGGGGCGGGTCGCTAGTAAAGAATAAATAAAGGAAAGAAAAATTTCGACACAGGCGGGTCACACTACTTCCATGCTTCTTCCCAACCCAATATTTACCAATTTAATCAGCTTGGGTCCAAGAACTGCACGACATGGGACAGTAAATGGATCGATACCATTTTTATACTCCTGTCTCCATACCTTCCTCAACACACCACAAAACATCTCTTATTCCAAAAATATATACATGCAGAGTCAGAGTCCCAGAATTAAAAAATCTCTTCAGCCACTTGTGGAGCAAAAAGATTTTGTTGAAAAAATGAGACTCACTTAGAAAGTGCCACCCCATTGGGCCTATTGATGAACTGCTCGTGATGCAGCACCGCCGGATGCCACGGCAGCTCCAAGAACTCCAGCACCTTCTTCATGGTCTCTTTGGGCCTCATCACCAGCTGCTCGTAGTGCACCGGCAGACAGCGGTCTCCCAACGCTTTGCATTCTTTGTGCATCACTTCGATGGCTGCGTTCCACTTGGTCAGGCATTGGCGGTACGAGGTCAGGTCGAAACCTGTTATTGTCACCTGAAATAGGAGAGTTTGATGGGTGAAAATAGAGTTTTTGGTGTGAAGGTAGAACTTGGAGGTTCTTCGACTTTCAATGGATTAATTATTGGTGTTCGAGTCAAGGAATAGTTTATATCTGAAATATAAACTCTTCCAAAATTGGCTGAGGAATTTCTCATTCCAAAGCTTTGGCCGCCCCGTCAAGGGATTTATAGCCGTGATTATATGTATGTATGTATGTTGAATTATGTAAAAGATTACTAACAACTGCATACAATATGGTTTTTTTTCAGGTAGGTTATTTATTTACAAGTCTAACGAGGTCTGTACTTTATCACGTAAATGCACTGTCCAAACAAAAAGTAAGTACACTGAACACCAGGTGACCAAATCTCACGTGATGTTCAGAAATGTAGGTACCTCTGCTACCACGTCGGGGATACACGACGTAAACATTTGAGTTCATTTGGGTTTGAGTCTAATAAGTGCATTATTAATCTACTAATCTAAGCTAATCATACCGAGCACTCTAAAATTATTACAAACTCTTAATCAGTCATTACGTTTCGAATTAGGCAAAAACAAGACGTTGATCGAATTACAGAACCAATCGTGATCATTAACATAGAATTACATCTGAGAAGCGTGAACGCGCAGCAATATTGATTCGGTCCAAAGAGCACTAATGAACACGTAGGTATTATTGTATGATACTCCAGTTTTTCAATTTATACTCATTTGCTTTGACGTTCAGATACGATTGGTCTACGTGTCATTTTGACGTTAATACTTGAAATACTTTGTCTTAGTTCTAAATATTGTAACACTATTCAACTTCGTAAGTCTGATCTAAATGAACGAATTTCTAAATATTTTTTTTATTTTTGATTCTAATAGGTAATAAGTTAAGAAAAAAGACGATGGTTGACGGATTTTATTATCTATACTTATAATAAATCTGTAGAGAGGTCAATTCTGTACATGAAATATATTTTCAAAATAACTATCAGGTGGTGATTAGGGATCGATACTGATGCCAAAAATGCAATCAGTAAAATTTTTGTCTGTCTGTCTGTCTGTCTGTCTGTCTGTCTGTCTGTCTGTCTGTCGGTTTGTATGTTCCTTATGGAAACAAAAACTACTCGACGGATTTTAACGAAATTATTCTCCATACTCCTGGGCAGGTTTTTGTATACTTTCCAGCAGAGTAGTTAAGGGGAATTTTGGGAAATTTTGGGAAAACTGGAGAAGTTACTACATTTTTTAAGCTTCCGTTGCGTGTGCAGCCTTAATGGTTAAACTTACATAGAAATCATGTATGACGGAAATATTCTTCATAAAATTATCTAAAAAAAATCCTCAACAGTTTATGTCTATCTTTTACGGTTGACTCACAATAACACGTGTAATTCCTGATAGCTTAGCAGTTCGGAACATTCTGATTATATTTGTTTACTCTTACGTTTGTAAACCTCTCACTCATCCCTAATTTAAAAAAGGTGACATTATTACCTATTCAATAAAAAAATAATCATAGAAATCGGTAGAGAAACACCGAAATTATACATAAAATAAGCCATCGCGCCCGTGACCAAAACCGAATCGTTACTAATTTACATATAACATACTAGATGGCGCCAGTAGTTGCATCCTACAACACGTAATGGTTTATTTTTTAGATTGTTATAAATACTTCATAGCGCTTTATTCCAAAATTTGCTATTAAACGGAAATACTGAACCGTTCATTAAAGCGCATTAAAAACACCAAACTACACTGTTTAGGGAGTGCTATAAATTTAATAAATTGAAAACATTGCGCTGAATTCCACAATGCTTGAGCAGTGACTAAAGAAAGAAACCTCAGATATTTAAAAAACAACGCTACCCGTGCGAAGCTGGGACGATCCACTAGTTTTATAATAAACTAGCAGCCCGTCCCGGCTTCGCTCGGGCATGAATTATCATTAACATTTTGTTTTTTATTTTATTACATGTATTATTATTTTAACATATTTTTTTTAAGTTTTAAGCTATGTTATATTTTTTTGCTGTGTAGTGTCGGCTTAGAATAGCACTACCCCATTTCTTCCGGTGGGTGTACGTAACAGGCGACTAATGGTTTTGGGGCTTTTGAGGGATTTTTGAGCGATGCGGTTGGTGACCCATCACCGACAACCTTTATTTCACCATCTTTTCCTCACACAACTTCCAAAAGTGGCTGAGGAATTTCGGATTCCTTAGCTCTGGCTACGCCTTCTAGGGATTTATAGCCGTGAGTATATGTATGTATGTATGTTATATTTTTTTGTATTTATATTTAGATATATTTTTTTATTTTTTTTATTTTTTATAATGAGTAATTACATCAAAAGCCATTCAATTTATAGAGTTAGAGCTTCCCTGTAAACAATATTTGACGTTGTTGTATTTTGGCGCAGCAAAATAAATTGATGTTCAGGGGCTCCCACCCGCGACAGGCCAACGTACAGTTGACCGTGAGTAAAACAATTCTTTCGCAGGTCAATCCCTACTAATTTGAAGGTTTGGCCTTGGGACTTATTAATTGTTAAAGCAAAAGATGTTTTAACCGGAAATTGTAGCCGTTTAAATGGAATTGGCAGATCAGTTGGGATCATCGGTATCCTCGGTATATGAGCTAATTGACCGGCTGCTGGGCCAGTGATAATAGTCGCTACAATCAAATTTTGCTTTTACTCTTTGATAAGCAGCTTAACTTACTATGCATAGCTAATCGAGCGGAGTTTTATCTATTTTTTTAATTCGAGATAACTTTCGAATGGAATGTTCGAATTGAATAATTCAAAAAGTAATATAAGGGTATTGAAGTAGTCTAAAATAATATATACGTTTTTTTATAAGGATTAGATAGGTACAAATAAAGAGCCTTTTCTAAAGCAGGATTTTAATTTAATTTTTAAATAATTTTATATAATGACGCTTGTTGTGAGATAACTATAATAGTTAGAGACATGCTGTCTGGGCATTTATTTTAGATAATAATGTGTTCTATAAAATTGTAGTACATAATTTTATTCTATTGTCAATAGTTTTCGCAGCGCACGCGATGTAAGGATTTTTTTTGGTATTTCTTTAACACCTTGGGTTACATTTTTGAAGTTTACGTAAGGATCCCTAATTTTTTGAAAATGAAATATAGCCTATGTCACTCAGGAATAGTGTAGCATTAAAACAGTGAAAGAATTTTTCAAATCCGTCCAGTAGTTTTGGAGCCTATTCAATTCAAACAAACAAACAAACAAAAAATCAAACCTTTCCTCTTTATAATATTAGTATAGATATACGCACATATTATACACCGAATCAATATTGCTCTGCGCGTTTACGCTTCTCAGATGCAATTCTATGATAATGATCACGATTGATTCTGTAATTTGATCAACGTCTTGTTTTTGCTGTGTAGTGTCGGCTTAGAATAACACTACCCCATTTCTTCCGTAAGAGGCGACTAACGGTATTGGAGCTTTTAAGAGATTTTTGAGCGATGCGGTCCAACCCATCACCAATAACCTTTATTTTACCATCTTTACTTCACTCAACTTTCCAAAAGTGGCTGAGGGGTTTCTAATGCCTTAGCTCTGGCTACCCCGTCTAGGGATTAACAGCCGTTAGTATATGTAAGTATGTATGTATATTATACACAGATCAAGTAAACCCTAAACTAAGTAGAACTTGTATTATGGGATACTAACTCAACGATATATTTAATAGTCTATACCAATATTATAAAGAGGAAAGGTTTGATTTTTTGTTTGTTTGTTTGTTTGAATTGAATAGGCTCCAAAACTACTGGCCGGATTTGAAAAATTCTTTCACTGTTTTGATGCTACACTATTCCCGAGTGACATAGGCTATATTTTATTTTCAAAAAAATTAGGGATCCTTACGTAAACTTCAAAAATGTAACCCAAGGTGTTAAAAAAAAAATCCTTACATCGCGTGCGCTGCGAAAAATATTGACAATAGAATAAAATTATGTACTACAATTTTATAGAACAAATCATTATCTAAAAAAAATGCCGTGACAGCATGTCTCTAACTATTATAGTTATCTCACAACAAGCGTCATTATATAAAATTATTTAAAAATTAAATTAAAATCCTGCTTTAGAAAAGGCTCTTTATTTGGACCTATCTAATCCTTATAAAAAAACGTGTTTCAGACTACTTCAATACCCTTATATTACTTTTTGAATTATTCGATTCGAACATTCCATTCGAAAGTTATCTCGAATTAAAAAAATATATAAAACTCCGCTCGGTTAGCTATGCATAGTAATTTGTTGCAGAAATAACTCAACTCAGTCAGTCGCGCGGTCGGCTCCCTACGTAGCGGTCGTGTGCGAAATCAATAAAATTGAACCTGTATATTTTGTCGCTTAATAATTCGTTTAGGAGGTAACTAAACCCGTCTAAAAAGTTATATCTAGACATTTATATATATTGTAGGTACATTTAGTTATCCTAATAAATAAGTGATTTACGAGACTATTATCTATCACTGGCCCAGCAGCCGGTCAATTAGCTCATATACCGAGGATACCGATGATCCCAACTGATCTGCCAATTCCATTTAAACGGCTACAATTTCCGGTTAAAACATCTTTTGCTTTAACAATTAATAAGTCCCAAGGCCAAACCTTCAAATTAGTAGGGATGGACCTGCGAAAGAATTGTTTTACTCACGGTCAACTGTACGTTGGCCGGGCGCGGCCCCTGAACATCAATTTATTTTGCTGCCACAAAATAAAACAACGTCAAATATTGTTTACAGGGAAGCTCTAACTCTATAAATTGAATGGTTTTTGATGTAATTACTCATTATGAAAAATAACAAAAAAAATAAACTAAAAATATATCTACATATAAATACAAAAAAATATAACAAAGCTTAAAACTTAAAAAATAATAATATTAAAATAATAATACATGTAATAAAATAAAAAATAAAATGTTAATGATAATTTATGACCGAGCGAAGCCGGGACGGGCTGCTAGTATATTATAATACACATATAAATAACATCCAAGACTAAGAAATAATCATTTATGCTCATCACATAAATGATGCCCTCAGCGGGGATCGAACCCGCAACCTCCGGTACGAGAAGCTAGTCACCTATCCACTCGACGACGGACGTCGTCAAAATGGTATAATGGCATGAGTATCAGATTAAAACACAGATAATATAATACTATACTAGTACAGATACCCAATCCCATACAACGAAATGTGATGCGCTTAAATACCCTTATTCGGCGGGCTATTTTCTAGTTCTTTATTGTTCGCTAGATGGCGCTAAAAACAAAAACCAAATGATAACAAAGCCCGATATCTTAACTCGGCTAATATTAGGAAATGGTGACTGCGGGGCGCGCGGGGCGGGGGCACCTCGGTAACACGACACGAGCGAGCGAGACAGATTTTATTACTTTATGACTTTCTTTCACTAAATGTTTATTTGCAAATTTGCAAATATGGTCAAGGACAAAATCGTCGACAAGGCCAATTGCGTACGAGTATTACATCCGTTTGTAGATATTTTTGCTTGTAATGTTAACAGTGTCGTTGCCGATATTCTTCTCTGCTATGTGTCGGCTTAGAATAGCACTACCCCATTTCTTACCGTAATGGTTCGTAATAGACGGCTAAAGGTATTAGGGCTTTTGGGTGATTTTAAGGCGATTCTGTTGGGGACCCACCATCAAAAATCTTTGTTTTATAATCTTATCCCAACACAAGTTCCAAAAGTGGCGAACGAAATTTTTATTCCTAAGCTCTGGCTCCCCCTTTTAGGGATTTATAGCCGAAAATAAATGTGTGGATAATGAACGATCTTCTGTTTAATAAAATAACAGAATAAACACATTTATTTATTTAATAACATCGTGTAAGACGTGTATTCGGGCTGTAGTGGCGGCGTATAATAGCACTACTCCGCATCATTCCGTCAGTGAGGTATTGAGCGCTTGTGTCGAGATTATTCTTTCCTTTATTCATTTTTTATTTATTAGTTATAATCCCCACATGAGGTTTTCATGAACAAAAAGATTTAAATGATTTAAGTTGTTTAGTTTGAGGCATAGAATAAAGTTTGTGGCTGGAGGGTTTAATTTCATTGATTGGTTGGCGATGTGGTGATAGACCACAAATATTTAATTAAAAAAATGTATCTTCCACAAGCTGACATTCCACAAGCATCTGTGGGTTTGTCGCATTCAAACTTCTGCTTATTACTATACTAAAATGTCAGCTCGAAAAGGTATCATTTAATATTATTTATAATTACATTATAATTAATTTTACTGGGTTATGTGGCTCGAATGTTAACCCGTTTCCAAAGTTAATGATTCTTTTATAATCTATTCTCCACATAAAGCGGCTAATAATTTGAAAATGTTCAAAGTATTATTAGAGAAGTATTTAAAAAATATCTATAGCTGGTTTCAACTGCAATCATACGGACATTTAACTCCAACTCAAACGTTAACGCAGAATATCCCCGAACGGGGTCGGCAGTGGTATCAATACTTCTGATATTCACGTGACATTGTCACCGGGTGTTCAGTCAGAGTACCCACGTTATGCTCGGACAGTGTACTCACGTGATAGGGGACAGGCCCATCGCCGTTTTGTACAAATACAATGTCCCAGGGTTAGAAAACTAGTTGTCTGCAAGATAAGCAGTGTTCTACCCACTGAGCTACCGAGTCGTCATTTTATTTTATCTAGGTACCTACGCGCTACACCTACAGTACAGAATACTTATCCTATTTGTAAAAAGTATTTATCAATCTTGCCACATCACATACTGACATACATATTATTATTTCTCATACCGTTGGAGTAACAGAAAATGTAAATCTCATTGTTTCATCTTAATGCAAAATGCTGTATACCTGGCTGTTTAAAAAAAAACATTATTACATACATAAATATACTTACGACTATAAATCCCTAGAAGGGGTAGCCAAAGCTTCGAAAAAGTCAATCACTGAGTTATTAATATTAATTCAAACGTTCACACCGCAAATCCCGACGGTAGTGCAGGCAGAGGTACTAACACTAAAAAACAACTTTCTACAACAAAGTACTAACAGATATAAAAATAACATACACACATATACTCACGGCTATAAATCCCATGAAGGGGCAGCCAGAGCTTCAGAGCTAGAAACTCTTCAGTCACATTTAAAAGTTGATAGGGGAGAAAATGGTATAAACAAATTATCGTTAGTGATGGGTCTCCGAAAATCTAAAAGCCCCAATACCGTTAGTCGCCTCTTACGTTCACCCACCGGAAGAAATGGGGTATCTTCATTCTAAGCCGACACTACACGGCTAAAAAATAGTGATAAGAAATGGGACAAGGTTATTTTTGAGAGATGCGGCAGGAATTAAAATTACATATATATTCTCACGCCGTTATTTCGCATTGGGATAGTTAGAGATTATCGATCGCCACTTTGTACGACCCTGACAAACTTGGGACACTTGTTTAAGCACAGTCTCTTATTGGTGCAAACGTGTACGCCGAGGTCGTTAAAAATTAAAATCACTTAAAAAGCCCCTATACCCCGTGAGTCGCCTCTTGCAATCACCCACGAGTAGTAATGGGGTAGTGTTATTTTAAGTCGACAATTATCACCAATTCGATTACTTGGACGCAAATCAAAACAAGTAAGATACGTCAATAAACACAATCTCATTTTGGCGCCATCTATTGTCAGTAGTTGAAATCACTAAACATTTTAGTTAAATAGATGTAGTTCTTCAATAATCATTTAGGAATACAATTTCATAAAAACAAAAGTACAGTTTTTTTATATTTTGCTTATATTTGTAATAATTTATGTTTTAAGCGGCCAGTACACAATGGCGGACGATGGGCCACGCTTCGCAATTGGCAATTGTTGGCCACGATCCATTGGTGTTCACACAATGGCCCATTGCTCATTACTGCCTGGCAATCCACTTGCGACGGACGTCGAAGTAATTATGGTTGCAGCTATTTATTTATTATTATGTATGTAATTTATTTTGTTTATGGCGCTATTTATGTTATTTTTACGTCATATAATGATTATCAATACATTTTGCAATAAAATATTCCAAAAAAAGTATAAGTATCTATGAGCGGTCGGTGACGAACTAAACAATGGCCCATTGTGGAAACACCACCGGCCATGCTACGCCACGATTCCTTTGAAGTGTGCCCGAAAAACCGACAACTTCGCCATTGCGCGCCATTGCGCGCCACGATCGGCAATTGTCCGCCATCATGCACCATTGCCCCCTGTACACAGTGGCGATGGCGAGCAGTGGGCCATCGTCCGCCATTGTGTACTGGCCGCTTTATGTTATTAAGTGACAAAATAAATTACCATGTTATATTTATCTAACTGTCTTTTGGCTTTTTAAGCGATAATTAGACATTTTAAGTTTTTATTTTAAAAGTCAACTATATCTCAACTCCATCTATTGAGCGTAGAGGTAACTAAAAACATTTTGTATGAGATGGTATACCATGGATTAAACAATGCATATTTCCAAGACCGCATTAAAATAACTTAGTGCTATTTTTACTATAAGAAATGACGAATAAAAAAGTTGCGAGCATAATGACACCAAACATGCACATGCACACATAGAATTAATAACACAAGGATAAAACTTGGTTTAAAACTATGCATTTAGTGAAGATAACTTCAAACAGAACGCTTACTGCCCGGCTTCCAATTAAAACGCGCCTTACGAGTTTAGTTAACTTATAAGCAGTAGGCAGCTCTACTCTTAGCCAAATAAACAAAATATATACATACATAATACATACATATACTCACGGCTATGAATCCATTGAAGGGGTAGCCAGAGCCAAGGAATCAGAAATTCTTCAGCCACTTTTGGAAGTTGCGTGGGGAAAATATGGTGGAATAAAGGTTGTTGGTGAAGGGTCTCCAACCGCATCGCCCAAAAATGCCTTAAAAGCCCCAATACCGTTAGTCGCCTTTTACTTACACCCACCGGAAGAAATGGGGTAGTGTTATTCTAAGCCGACACTACACGGCTACAAAATATATGTAAGTATCAAAAGCATATTTACCTTCCTCGAGATAATAGAATGCACCGTCGCCCGGCCATCGCGCACCATAAATATGAACTTTGAATTGGGAAATAACTCTAGCACATACGACCCCATTTTCAGTACCAAAGGGTCCTTGTTACATAGTCTCTTAGCTATATCACCGTGGCGAACTATCACTTCTAAGCAAAACGCTGCGACTGCGTTGTCTAGGACGTTTTTGGAGACGCCCGCTTGCTCGAGTCTGAGGGATTCTTTCTGGGATTTCTGCCAGTGTTGTCTCATTTGTAGGATGCGTGGGACGACTCTGGTTTCCTGGCCGCATCGTACGTCGGGGTGGGCGTCAAGCATGGCACGCATGAGTGTGGTTCCTGAGCGGGGTACTCCGCCGATGAAGACTAGAGGTAGTTCTCGTCCGTCGACGTTGAGGCCGATTTCTCTGGCGGTTTGTGCATCGATCCTGTTGCCTCGACTGCCGAAGTGGAAGCCGATGGCCACGAGCGCGGCGGCCAGGGTGACGAGGGAGAGCGCGCGCGTCGCTCTGCCACCCCCGCGCCACATCACGCCAGCGTTGCTCGTCTGGAATAGAGAAGTGCTTCGTTAACGAGGATTTATTGGATTAGCTTTTTCTTTAGGACTCTCGCAAAATTTTGTATAGAGACATTGTATGTTCTTGCTGAAATATCTTTTGACCTTAGCTGATATCTTTTTTTTGCTGAATTTATAACAAATGTAACGTTTGTTCCAAATAGGTTTGATATATTATAAGAGATTATAATTGCCTACATAAAATCCTGTCTCTCACACCAGATATTCGCCCAAAATTCCTTAAAATGCGCCGGTACCCTAATTTGCATCTTGGGCAGAAACGGGTTAGTGCTATTCCTGGCCAACTACTAATTATGAGTCTCCTGAATTTCAGTTACACCATAATAATTAAATTATCAAGCCTGCCTACTTTCATTAACTGTCGGTAACACAAGAAACTAGATCAAAACTATAGGCATTGTTTCTTAAGCATTACGTAAAATATAACAAGAAGCAAGAACAATAGTCATGTACTGAGACTGTCGTACTGATTAGTAACACAATTTATACAATGACGTTTAATTAAGTACAAACATATGCATTAATGAAATGAAAGGTCATCATGTAAAAACGATTTAATCGACTTTTATTTATTGGAAGTACGTACCAGGAAATCATAGCTAGCTAGCTAGGAAAGCTAGCACGAGAGACCTTTTAACTAGATGACGCGTGGTATAAAACAGCCATCTCTTTCGCACTTAAACGGTATCGTATATTTTATCTCATTCTAACCGACAGAGTTACGATAAAATAAAGCTCGTGTTAGGCCTCCAGAAAGATGCAATTAGTAAATGCTGATCGATTCTGGCAAATTCAATGACTTTCACGTCTTAATTAGATCCTTAGTTGCCATCGTTCTGGGTTTGATTTCCACTGTAAAAACTTCAAAGTAAAAACATGTTTATAAACTGAAATTGTACAAACCATAATTTGAAAAAATGAAAAAATGTGAATGTAAAGAGTTTCTTTGTTGCTTCTTCTCTTTACGAACACCTTCCGAAGCAACGGATTAACGATTAATTTAAAACTTTGACGTTCAAAAAATAATAGTATTTAACTTTATTTTGAAAAATAAACTTTTTGACTTTTTTTTTTTTGACTAGAAGCTGGCGACAACGTTCAAGTTATATGAGTATAACGATAGTTTGTAATGAGAGCTTTGTTCGTTAAAGTTTAATAATTAGTAACAAGGTTATTATATTACCGAGTCTAGCAGTCTCCGAATTTTGGTAGACACACAATAAACACGCGTCGAAAACTTTAGTTTACGCGTGGTATGTACTCTTATATTTACATTACAAATTGATCACTCACCCATTTATTTTTAATAAGAATAAAATGCATATTTTTTAAGTAAGATAACAATACAATAAGTATATACAAAAGTGTGAGTCCATGTAAAATTTTAGCGTAGCAAAAACATAATTATATTATAAATTATAGATTGCGGGTTTCATGTCACCCTTTGCGTGTCCAATTGATCATCAGCAGTCCAATCAATTTACATACTATGCCAACTTATATAATGAGAGGTTTTCTTTTTGAGAAATAAACAAACAACATAGTCTCCTAGAGCTCTGTAGATGGCGTTGATGTAACTACGTTACTTAATTTTTTTCTTCGGGCCTCAATCGTGTTGCCACAATAATTTCGCCAATGTCAACTGTAAAAACATGTGTCACATCACCATAGAGTAACTTTTTGGCGAGTAAAAACAACAAAAAGAATGTTAAATATAAATACATTCTTTGTTTATTTACTTTTAAGCTATCTTGGCTTAAACTGATATTTATTTAGACTTTCAAATCAGAACGTTTTTATGTACGTTCCGTTTTACGATATCATTACATCCAAGTGTAAAAACGGTGTGACGTTCCGTTCCTACCAGTAACATAGCAAGTTTGGCGCCATCTATCCTGAGAACAGGGAGGAAGAAAAAAAGAAAAAAAGGAAAACCTCTCATTGCGATTGTGCCTATTTATATTGGAGTAGGTATATGACCTCTATGATACAACCTATCATATTATATAGATGTCTATGTATGTTGATATATGTAAAACGGTCGCAGTAAAATGTGTGATATAAAATATTATAAATAAACTTAATAAACCGCTGTGCGTATATCTGCTGTAGCACCTAGTTTCCTTGTATTCGTTTTTGTGTAATTTAATATTTTCTAGATAATGTTATACCTGTACTATTTAAGGTTGCGAGGTTATTTAGGGTAGACTTATCTCATGATAGATTGAGGGTGCGTATTGGAGTAGGTATATGACCTCTATGGTACAATCTATCATAATATATAGTTGTCTGGCAGCGTTCGGGAATGATGTGAAACCATTGAAACCATTTTAGTGGCATGATTGTAAATACAACAAAAGATGATACGCAAAATAACATACATACATAATTAGGCTTACCCGGATGTCGTGGGTTCGAGTCCCGCTGGTGTCAAAGATTTTTATTCGCTTAATTGATAATTGATTAACATACATACATACATACATACTTACCATACCATCACCATCGACACTTCATTTCTACCATCTTGTCCCCTATCAAATTCCAAATGTGTCTGAGGAGTTTCTAGCTCTGAAGCTCTGGCTACCCCTTTTTGAAATTTATGGCCGTGAGCAGGTTTATATGTATGTGCATTTTATTTATGTACTGAATATGTATAAATTAATTTGTAAACAGTATTCGTTATATTGATTTAATGCTTTTAGTTAGTTTTATCAACAAAACAATTATGTCCGCAGCGCTGTTCAAAATGTATACGACAATTTTGCGCTATTGCCAGTGCGCGATGCATCGATAGTGCTGCTTTATAAGATTTGGTATAAACACCGATAACAATAACATAAGCGATAAATTGCATTATTTCAAATACATACTTGCGTTTTACGATTTTCATTAAGTACTAGTGGATCGGATCGCTTCGCACGGGTAGCGTAGTTTTAAAAATATTGGAGGTTTCTTCAATCACTGCTCAAGCGTTATGAAATTAGCGCCTTTATTACAACTTACAGCACTCATGTCTGAATATAGTGTTACTTTGTGATTTTGAAAGCGCTTTTATGATCGGTTCAGATCAATATCTCTGAAATTAAGCTAATTTTTAGGTTTTAATTGATGCAACTACTGGCGCCATTTAGTACGTACGAGGGCTGCTATTTATGTATCCGGAACTGGCCACTTACAGAACAATAATTTAAAAAGTAATTACATCATTTAAAAATAGAACTCTTTAGCTTTAGAATACATTTATTTTTATGTGACTGTCAATTGTTTTCACATCGTAGCGTCATTTTGAAAATTGCGTGTCTTCACCACCATGGATTTAACTCGTGAACATTTTCGTGCCATGATTTTTTACGATTTTCGGCGTGGTCTAACTCAAAAACAGTGCATCGATCAGCTTACTTCGACTTTTGGGGATGAAGCACCCTCAAAGACCACTGTGTATCACTGGTTTAGCGAGTTTAATCGTGGACGATCTAAGCTTACTGATGAAATTAAAGAAGGTCGCCCTAAAACGGTCGTTGTACCTCAAAACATCGATGCTGTCCGGGAACTAATAACTCAAGATCGTCATGTTACATATCGTGAGATAGAGGCATCTCTGGGCATTAGTATGACGAGCATACATAAGATACTTCATGAACATTTAGCTGTAAAAAAAATTTGCTCCCGTTGGATTCCGCACAACTTGAGTATTGATCAAAAACAGGCTCGTGTCGATTGGTGCAAAGAAATGTTAAAAAAATACAACCGTGGTGCGTCAAAAGCTGTTTATAATATCTACACAGGTGACGAATCTTGGATCTACGCTTACGACCCCGAAACTAAGCAGCAGTCCACGGTGTGGGTGTTCCAAGATGAGCCGAACCCAACAAAAGTTATTCGTGCAAAAAGCACATTGAAGCAAATGGTCGCTTGTTTTTTTGGTATAAATGGCCATGTAGCTACAGTGCCTTTAGAGAATCGTAAAACTGTTAATTCGGAGTGGTATACGACCATTTGTTTGCCGGAAGTCTTTGAACAAATAAGAAAGACTAACCGACAACGTAGAATCATTCTGCATCACGACAATGCTAGCTGTCACAGGTCGGCCGTCACAACTCAGTTTTTAGAAGCTCAAAAGATCGAATTGACAGGTCATCCGCCGTACAGCCCTGATTTGGCACCCAATGATTTTTATTTATTTCCAAATGTGAAGAAAAAATTACGTGGTCAACGTTTTTCGAGCCGCGAAGAGGCAGTCGATGCGTTCAAAATGCACGTTTTGGAGATACCTCAGTCTGAGTGGAAAAAGTGCTATGAAAATTGGTTTCAACGCATGCAAAAGTGTATAGATCTGAGCGGCGAATATTTTGAGAAGCAATAAAACCATATTAATTGATATATGTTTGTTTCTTTTTTTTATTCCGGATACATAAATAGCAGCCCTCGTAATATGTAAATTACTAAGGATTTGGTTTTGATCGCGTGCGACTATTATGTTGGGACTATTAATTTTGGTGTTTCTATACCGATTTCTATGATTCTTTTTTTATTGAGTAGGTAATAATGTTAACTTTTGAAATAAGGGTGATTGAGAGTATTATAAACGTAAGAGAAAACAAATATAATCAGAATGCGCCGAACTGCTAAGCTATCAGGAGTTACACGTGTTGTTGTGAGTCAACCATAAAAGATAGACATATACTGTTGCGGAATATTTTTTAGATAATTTTATGTAGAATATTTCCGTCATACGTGATTTCTATGTAACTTTAAATAAATAAATAAAATAAATAAAAATCATTTATTTCAGGCTAGTAGCCCATATTTAGCCATTACATACAATACAACACAAAATGAAAACTACAAAATACAAATAAATTAAAATTATAAAAACATGTCAATTAAAAGTTATGTTCCAAAGAATAAAATCAAAATAATCTTTGACCATTAAGGCTGCACACGCGAGGGAAGCTTAAAAAATTGAGTAACTTCTCCCGTTTTCCCAAAATTTCCCAAAATTCCCCTTTACTATTCTGCTGGAAAGTATACAAAAACCTGCCCAGGAGTATGAAGAATAATTGTACC
This sequence comes from Bedellia somnulentella, assembly GCA_963576735.1. Lineage (NCBI taxonomy): Eukaryota > Metazoa > Arthropoda > Insecta > Lepidoptera > Bedelliidae > Bedellia > Bedellia somnulentella. The sequence goes on from OY755173.1 coordinate 1,290,867, forward strand.
AAGTTTCGTTAAAATCCGTCGAGTAGTTTTTGTTTCCATAAGGAACATACAAACCGACAGACAGACAGACAGACAGACAGACAGACAGACAAAAATTTTACTGATTGCATTTTTGGCATCAGTATCGATCCCTAATCACCCCCTGATAGTTATTTTGAAAATATATTCCATGTACAGAATTGACCTCTCTACAGATTTATTATAAGTATAGAAGATAACCGAGAGTTTTCGAGATTGTTTTAGCGCTAACACCCTACGCAACAACACTGACAATTTAACTACAATTTTTCATAAGTTATCCTCAGCTGTGTAGTGTCGGCTTAGAATACCACTACCTGTTTATTGCCATGGGTGTACGTTTGAGAAGACTAAGGGTATTGGGGCTCTTTATTGGATGTTTGAGCGATGCTGTTAAAGGCCCATCACCACAACTATTATTTTACCATCTTTTCCCCACCTAATTTCCAAAATTTAAAGAGGAATTTCTAATTCTTTAGCTCTGGATACCCTTTCTAGGGATTTATAGCCGTGCCGATATGTATGTATGTTATCCTTCACGGGTTTGGTAGCTGAATGATAATAGCAGAACATACAGGCATATTTTGAATCGGTACTAACCCTGCAATGAAACATTTATCTAGTTTTCAACGCAGAGGAAAAGCATCGTCAAGAAACTCACAGAGCAGTCTTATGATTCGTTGATACATTTAGATATATTTCCCACGCGAAAATTGGGGAAGCCTGTGAACTACGTGAAAGTTACGAAACGTTAAATGATGATCAGTACATGAATTCTAACTTGATTACTGAAGAAGAGGGTGACGCCCGATTTCTGAATTGAGTATTCAAGCTGAGAACAACTTAAGTATCGTTTTGTCTCATTCAGTTGTTAAGATTTCAATGCGACAGAACGATACTTAAGTTATTCTCAGCAGGAATACTCAATTCAGAAATCGGGCGTGAGAGTGCTATATTGGTTTTAAATGTACATTGTAAAATACCTATATAAAAAAAAATTAAGCATTCGATTTGAGTATTAAAGTCACACCTTTCCGAGTTAATACATAGCAATAATGATCATATTAATAATACAAATCCATTAGTAATGGGTGAGTCGCTTTTATAATTCGTTTGGGAGACGGTTTAATACATTTTAACATGCATGATATTGTAAGTACATACCTATAATATACAAATCATTTACTGAGGAATACTCACGCCATCAGTTCCCATTGGGGTAGGCAGATATCCATCGCCACTTTGTACGATCCTGGCAAACCTCTCTCGCTTCATTTACATCCATCAATCTTTTCATACATGCTCTTTTATTATTTTGACGTGACAACGTCTTATAAATTGGTTTGCCGGGTGACACTTCAAGAAACTGCGTTACGCTCCGCTCACGTTATGCGCTCACAATGAGAGCGAGTGAGAGGCACGCGTCCCTTCCACTCGGGCATGGTTAGCCCGCCTAAGAGCGAGAGAGACAGACATAATTTCAACCTTCTTCCTACTGTACGAATGAATATTCACATTAAAATTATTTTACCACTCAAAGTCGTTGTCACGTAAAACTTTCGCCCGTATACCGACTTATACAGGCAACCAATTTTTTTTATCTACAGTCCAGTTCATTAATATTGGTACTAACTAAAGTTTCAAATATTAAGGTTCATGAAATGGTATTTAAATATTTTCAGTTATACATCCAAGCGACCGTGATAGCTCAGTGGATAGAACACCGCTTATCGTGCAGACGGTGAGGCTTCAAATCCCGAATCGGGCCTACACCAATTTGTCTTTTCTTAACACATGTGTGGTTAATTTATCATAGTTGTTAACGGTGCTGTGTAGTGTCGTGTACGTAAGAGGCGACTAACGGTATTGGGGCGTTTAAGGGATTTTTGGGCGATGCGGTTGGAGACCCATCACCAACAACCTTTGTTTTATAATCTTTTCCCCATGCAACTTCCAAAAGTGGCTAAAGAGTTTCTAATTCCTTAGCTCAGGCTACCCCTTCTAGGGATTTATAGCAGTGAGTATATGTATGTATGTATGTTGTTAACGGTTAGGAAAAATATCGTGAGGAAACCCACATGACATGAATTGTACTAACTCATATGACAGTGCGTTCATACTAGACGGCGATACGGCTGCCCCCCCCTATCAGGTGAGTACACTTTCCGAGCAAAACGTGGGTATTCTGAACACCAGGTCACACGATGAGGTGACAATGTCACACGGTGTTCAGAAGTGTTGGTACCTCTGCCAACCCCTTCAGGGATATACGGCGTGAATGTTTGAGTTGAGATATATTCGTAAGCCATGAATAGTCGATTTTGTAGGTACATAGTAAACGAAACAGAAACATGTGAGCTTCTAGTGAAACTGTCATTTACAGTGCTTCATAAAAACATCTCTCTAATAATAATATGCTTATTAACATATTTTATATTTTGCCGTGTAGTGCCGGCTTAGAATGTCGCTACCCCTTTCTACCCACGGGTGTCGTAAGAGGCGACTAAGGGTATTAGGGCTTTTTATTGGATTTTTGGGCGATGCGGTTGGAGACCCATCACCAAAAACCTTTATTTTTACCATCTTTTCCCCACTTAACTTCCAAAAGTGGCTGAGGAATTTATAATTCCGTAGCTCTGGTTACCCCTTCTAGGGAAATATAGCCGTGAGTATATGTATGTATGTTATTTTATTTATTTTATTATGTATTGAATAACGATAAGTTTATTGATCTTACGATCAAAAGGTGGTCTGAAAGAGTCTGAAAGAGAAAGACCACCAATTGTACTTTATATCAATTTATTATCTTGGTGTGAAATAAAGAGTTATTCTTTTTTATTCCATTATTTATTATAGAGGTGGGTTGGCAGCATTTTACTATTACTATCAATGGTACCTGGATTATGAACCACCAATAGTATCTACCTATACTAAAATAATACACACATAAATCTTAACGAGTAGCAACAAGCAGAATCAACATTTCCTCAGACACTTTCGAAAATCGATAGGGGAAGAGATTATCGAATAATGACCAACGAACTATGAATTAAAATACAAACAATATAAAAAGGAAATGCACAAACACATAAAAATGAATGTGGATGGTAATGTTAGTAGAGGACGACATCGGAGGACACATTTGGAGCAAATAGCAAGTGTGCTCTAAAAGGCAGGCGTCCGCAGTATGAAGAATAAAAGAGCATGTATGAAAAGATTGACGGATGTAAACGAAGCTAGGGAAGTTTGTCATGATCACACACAGTGTCGATCGATACTCTAACTACATACATAAAAATTACATAGCATAAAACATCAAACAATGCTAAACAGCCGCGTGGCTCAGAGAAGCACTACCTCACCTCTCCTCATGGATATTGCCCGAGGTGACAAGAGCTGTACATATATGTTACGTACTTATTGAAATGTATACACATGCATTCTACATTGTGAGATTGTACGAAGAATTCTCTTTGCACTCATTATTTGACCACTAAAACAAGCCCGCAAATTAATTTTAACTTAAAACAATTAATACAAAGCAACACAATATGATACAAAGAATGACAACTTAACCTACATTAATATGAATTACATGTATAACAAAAGTTCGAACACTATGAAAATACCTACCATTATCAAATCGCATGTTCCATACTCGCATAAGCCCGAATCTCAGCTGTCACCAAACACTCGTTAAACCAAATAAGAACAATGTCACCGGACCAGCTCAGAACGCACGTGAGAACATATTGAATTATGAACAATCGAAATCCGACAGAACTGAACTGCTATTCATTGAGAAAAACAAAGAAACGACCACTATTGTTCGAGATATAAAAACATTATCGTATAATTTTCCGTCATTTGTCAATCGGTCTTCTGAGCCTTATAAATCGTTGTAGTAGCTCAATAACCCTATTTCTATACTATAATAAGACTGTAGCAAGGTCAAAACTGTACATTGAAGTTACAATTTAAAAAACACTAAAAAACACGCTTTTGTAAGTGCACTTAAAAGTCAAAAATAAATTACGGGTCGTTCAAGTTGTCTTCTATTTCTGGGCTGAAGTGTAAACTATGTGCGTTTAATTATAATATTTGATTGTAAAAGCGTGGGGCGCTGGAGCAGGAAAAACTTTCTTGTAAACAAATACACGAACAAGAACTCTACATTTTGCCACTGTTGACTAGTACTTTGAACAGACTGTTTAATATAGAGCCTCCAACTAGTGGTGCTGCAACTCTAGTTAGAGTGCCGATATCTGTAACCTGCTTCCCGAAACATCGCTTAACTTGATTTCTTAGCAAGGTAAACAAAAAATCTTTCCTTTTCCAGCGCCCCACGCTTTTACAATCAAATATTATAATTAAAAGCACATAGTTTACACTTCAGCCCAGAAATAGAGACAACTTGAACGACCCGTAATTTATTTTTGACTTTTAAGTGCACTTACAAAAGCGTGTTTTTTAGTGTTTTTTAAACTATTAATTTATTTTATGCTTTTTAGTCTTTACTAATGGCATATTTTAAACATTTATTTCAAATAGACGAATGAGCCCGCATCCTCATTTATACGGAGCTGCGGTCCGTCCACGGATGGGAAACCGCCTAGTGATATTTATCTCGGGCGCTACCGTGCTTCGCAAGGCACGTAAAGCCGTTGGTACCGGTTGTTATCGTAAGATAGCAGTCGTCAAGCTTTGTCAGAGGCCCAAACGGGCGGCTTGATAACATCTAACGGTAAGGTGACCACTAGCCTTACAAACCTCCACCAACCCGGCTGGCCCCCGTGGTGAAGTATGGCTAATACCTTCCTCACGGAAGAGACCCGTGCCCAGCAGTGGGACGTTATGGGTTGGTAACGATACATCGTATGCTAATATTCATAATGAAGTTCCAGTTCAAATCTTCCGGCTCCATTATCAGATCAGTTCGATAGTACCATATTATTGTATTCAGACCTTGAAACCTAATCGTGGTCAAAGTTCATTTCGTGGTCAAAGTTCATTACAAGACCTTTCTAACAAGTCCAAATACGGCTATAATACGATCATCCATCATTAAGTTCCAGTTAATATCTTCCGGTTCCATCATCAGATGAGCTCGAAAGTACCATATTATTGTATTCAGACCTTGAAACCTAATCGTGGTCAAGGTTCATTACAAGACCTTTCTAACAAGTCCAAACACGGCTATGATACGATATTTCATCATGGAATGCTAGTGCCTATCTTCCGGCTTCATCATCAGACCTTGAAACCTAATCATGGTCAACGTTCATTACAAGACCTTTTTAACAAGTCCAAACACGGCTATGATACGATCATCCATCATGAAGTTCCAGTTCATATCTTCCGGCTCCATCATCAGATCAGCTCGACAGTACCATATTATTGTATTGTCATCGAAATCACATACAACTGCCAATTTTCATAACGCTATGACCTTTAGAAGATGGTTAAATTAGTTTTCTTAGATTTGATTACATAGTTACATACATACAGGTCGACCTAATAAAAGCGTGTTAAAAATAGAAACCGGTGGAATATGTTTTAATTTCGATACTGGAGCCAAATTTTCTATTATTGAAAAAAATGTCTGTCTTTTTGTATGTACGGTCATCACGTTAATTCCACCGGACAGATCCTGATCAAGTTTTCCCTGGAATGACACACGAGTATGTGATATCACACTAGTTCTGACACTGTAAGGTGGCTCGCAAACGAGTTAAAGCTACTAAACATGCTTGTAAGTAGCACGAAAGCATAGCATGCTTTTTAAGTAAATGCTATCAAGTAGCACGTGTGTACTGGGCTTTGCTTGAAAATAGCATGCTAGCTAGTAGTTTGCTAGCAATTCGATCAACTGTTGATTTTTAGCACGCTACCTGAGGAAGGGGGTATACTCAAAACTAGCATGCCGATACGTAGCATATGTAAACATTACGATAGCAAACTCAATATTAGCATGCTTTCAAGCACTTCCAAAAATGGCTGTGGCATTTCTAATTCCCTAGCTCTGGCTACCCCTTCTAGGGATTTATAGCCGTGAGTATATGTATGTATGTTCAAGCATGCTTAGTAGTGCTCTACTTTCAGGAGGTGTATCTGTATTTTAACACTACTATCAACATTATAAATTTGACAGGTATTTTCAACACAGTTATGTTTTTAGCAGGAATTTTATATGTTAAACAATACGACGAATGGAACTGATTAATTTTTTAAACAATGCTGATTTAATTTCGTTACGCAAAACGTGGTATGCTTTTCAACATATATCACAGATTTTAAAGGAATATTAAGTTTTCTAAATGAACTCTATTTAGTATACAAAATTCACGTGTCACAGTGTTTGTCACCATACTCCTCCGAAACGGCTGAACCAATTTAAATGAAATTTTGCATACACATTCGGTAGGCTGAGAATAGGTTTATAACTATTTATTACACTCCTAAGTGATAACGCTTGTACACCGCTAACTTATTTTTATTTGAACAACTGGAAATTTATATATTGTAATCCGATTGAGTGTTTTTGAGGCCGTGTCGTAACCAGCTAAAGCACGAAAAGTATTTTTTTTTACTTTTGTCTAATTGGCTATTTAAATTTAATATTATAAGCTGAAGATCTTGTTATACTAACAACTAATTGAGCTGAGAATTGCCTAATGCCAAGTCAGTCATCTGACCTCATGGTCTGAAAGACCCGAATGGCAGTGCATGATGCTGTTCTAGTTCCTACGCTTATGTATGGCAGTGAATTTTGGGTGTGGCAGATGAAGCGTGAGACAAGAATGAATGCAGTAGAGATGAGGTCCGTAAAAAAATATAGTTTAAGTCAATACACACAGAGAGGGTAGACAGAAACTATCGATTGTAACACTATACGATCTTTTCAAACCACTGAAGCTTCATTTGAATGTTTTTGTTCCTCATGTGGGGATTATCAATACATAGTATAAAACAAAGTCGCTTTCGCTGTATGTCCGTATGTATGCTTAGATCTTTAAAACTACGCAACGGATTTTGATGCGGTTTTTTTTAATAGATAGAGTGATTCTTACGGAAGGTTTGTATGTATAATAAATGCATAATATAGTAGAGAAACACTGATAAATTTAAAGATTTCTAATGTGATGTCGTAAATAAGCACGTTTTTTGCGCTTATATTGCAAACGCTGGCTGAACCCTACGAGATAGACCAAAATAATGTACTACAGTATTGTTCACCTTAAAAAGTTCAACAAAAAAATCCGCGATGGTATATGTCTATCTCTTAGGGATAACCCAGCATAACCATTTTTATTCTTTACTAAAAAATGGTTATTTACGAAGTGATTTTAAACAATACAGCATTAATCCTTATCCAATTAAGTACCTTAAATAAATTGTGCATTTATTATAGATCAATATGCTTTTTACAGCATGTAATTTAAGTGAATATTACCGAAGATATTACAAATTTAAAATGCAGGTTCGTAGTTGTTTGCGCCGGGCGGCGCGTGCCTATAAATAGCGCGTCGATGGCCGCGCTTCGCCTTTAAGCACTTTATGATTTGCAGCGATCGCACGCGTTTATCGAAGCTCTCTAGCGAGGAAAATATCAAGAATTAATTAAACTGAATAGAATAAGTATATTTTGTTGTTGATTATCTTTTAATTTTTATTATTATTATTATATTATTATTATTATTATATTGCTGTGTAGTGTCGGCATAGAATAGCACTACCCCATTTCTTCCGGTGGGTGTACCTAAAAGGAGACTAACGGTATTGGGGCTTTTAAGGGATTTTTGGGCGATGCGGTTGGAGACCCATCACCAACAACCTTTATTTCACCACCTTTACCCCACTCAACTTTCCAAAAGTGGCTGGGGAATTTCTAATTCCTTAGCTCTGGCTTCCCCTTTTAGGGATTTATAGCCGTGAGTATATGTATGTATGTATTATTATTATATTAGTAGTATTGTAAGTACATTAGGTTAGATAGGATTTGCTTAAAACCATATTTCTTTGAGTTGAATTTATAGTTAAGACAATTTAGTATTAGGGCGAGCATTTTCAATTATTGAAAATTATAGTTAAGTTCATAGAAGAACTGAATAGAATAGGTATATTTTGTTGTTGATAATCTTTTGTTGTTAGTCGAACGAATAGTAAGTAAATATTTTTTACTTCAGCACTAACCAATAATTAGTACAATTAGTTCATAGCAAAACATGTTTGTATTGGCTAATGACAAAAAAGCTGTGAACGTTGTGTATAAGGACATTCTGTAGTAGGTATATTTTGCATTGCACCCGTGCGAAGCCGGGGCGGGTCGCTAGTTACTAATAAATAAAGGCAGCCATTGACACGGTAGCTCAATGGCAGAGCGACGGGGGCGTATACCCGAGGTCGCGGGTTCGATTCCCGCCTGTGTCAAAATTTTTCTTTCCTTTATTTATTCTTTATTCACTGAAGCTTCATTTACTTTCATCCATATTTTAACACGCTTTTATTAGGTCGACCTGTATGTATGTAACTATGTAATCAAATCTAAGAAAACTAATTTAACCATCTTCTAAAGGTCATAGCGTTATGAAAATTGGCAGTTGTATGTGATTTCGATGACAATACAATAATATGGTACTGTCGAGCTGATCTGATGATGGAGCCGGAAGATATGAACTGGAACCTCATGATGGATGATCGTATCATAGCCGTGTTTGGACTTGTTAAAAAGGTCTTGTAATGAACGTTGACCATGATTAGGTTTCAAGGTCTGATGATGAAGCCGGAAGATAGGCACTAGCATTCCATGATGAAATATCGTATCATAGCCGTGTTTGGACTTGTTAGAAAGGTCTTGTACTGAACCTTGACCACGATTAGGTTTTAAGGTCTGAATACAATAATATGGTACTGTCGAGCTCATCTGATGATGGAGCCGGAAGATATTAACTGGAACTTAATGATAGATGATCGTATTATAGCCGTATTTGGACTTGTTAGAAAGGTCTTGTAATGAACTTTGACCACGAAACGACCTTTGACCACGATTAGGTTTCAAGGTCTGAATACAATAATATGGATGTTTAAAATATGCCATTAGCAAAGACTAAAAAGCATAAAATAAATTAATAGTTTAAAAAACACTAAAAAACACGCTTTTATAAGTGCACTTAAAAGTCAAAAATAAATTACGGGTCGTTCAAGTTGTCTCTATTTCTGGGCTGAAGTGTAAACTATGTGCTTTTAATTATAATATTTGATTGTAAAAGCGTGGGGTGCTGGAGCAGGAAAAACTTTCTTGTAAACAAATACACGAACAAAAACTCTACATTTTGCTACTGTTGACTAGTACTTTGAACAGACTGTTTAATATAGAGCCTCCAACTAGTGGTGCTGCAACTCTAGTTAGAGTGCCGATCTCTGTAACCTGCTTCCCGAAACATCGCTTAACTTGAATTCTTAGCAAGGTTAACAAAAAATCTTTCCTTTTCCAGCGCCCCACGCTTTTACTATCAAATATTATAATTAAAAGCACATAGTTTACACTTCAGCCCAGAAATAGAGACAACTTGAACGACCCGTAATTTATTTTTGACTTTTAAGTGCACTTATAAAAGCGTGTTTTTTAGTGTTTTTTAAACTATTAATTTATTCAAACATGCGCTTTATTCTTCACACTTTTGAGCACATTCTGTATTTGATTTAATGACCCAACAATAACTTAAAAAGTTATCTTCTATACTTATAATAAATCTGTAGAGAGGTCAATTCTGTACATGAAATATATTTTCAAAATAACTATCAGGGGGTGATAAGTGATCGATACTGATGCCAAAAATGCAATCAGTAAATTTTTTGTCTGTCTGTCTGTCGGTTTGTATGTTCCTTATGGAAACGAAAACTACTGGACGGATTTTAACAAAACTTGGTAGAATTATTCTTCATACTCCTGGGCAGGTTATTATGTACTTTACAGCAGAGTAGTAAAGGGGAATTTGGGAAATTTTGGGAAAACGGGGGAAGTTACTCCATTTTTTAAACTTCCGTCGTGCGTGCACCCTTCATGGTTGCAGTTACATAGAAATCATGTATCACGGAAATATTGTACATAAAATTGTCTAAAAAATATCTTTCAACAGCATATGTCCATCTTTTATGGTTGACTCACAATAACGCGTGTAACTTCTGAGAGCTTAGCAGTTCGGAGCACCCTGATTATATTTGTTTGCTCTTACGTTTATAGTCCTCTCATTCAAAAAGTTTACATTATTATCTATTCAATAAAAAAAGAATGATAGGAATCGGTATAGAATCACCAAACTTCTACATGAAATAAGCCATCGGGTCCTGTCGTCGCACGTGAATACTTAATCATGCTGGATTATTTTTTAATAATGGTTACGCGGGCAAAAGTTAGCCGTGAGTATATGTATACTGTATGCAAAGTTTGTAACTCTGATTGTTTGTTTGCATGAGTATATTTTCGGAGATACTGAACCGTTCATTAAAGCGCTTTCACAATCACAAAGCTAAACTATTCAGGAGTGCTATAAGTGGCGCTAAATTTCACAAAGGTTGAGCAGTGATTGAAGAAACCTCAGATATTTTTAAAACTACGCTACCCGTGCGAAGCAGGGCCGATCCACTAGTTATATAATATGTTTGTTAGTAAGTAATATTTAGAGTAGTATTTGCGTTTTGTTGGTTATTACGTGGATAATAAAATTGTTAGCTACACACATTTTGATTAAGTAGTATGTAGTAAATGAAATTTAAAATTGCTGTGTAGTGTCGGCTTAAAATAGCACTACCCCATTTCTTCCGGTGGGTGTACGTAAGAGGCGACTAACGGTATACGGGCTTTTAGGGGTTTTTTGGGCGATACGGTTGGAGGCCTATCACCAATAACATTTATTTTACCATCTTTTCCCCACTCAACTTTTTCTAATTCCTTAGCTCTGGCTACCCCATCTAGGGATTTATAGCCGTGAGTATATGTATGTATGAAATTAAAAAACCCAGCACAATCTTAGTTACGAATACATAAAATATCAAACAAACCTTTAATTAATTTTACATTTGAAACAGCAAAACAAGAATGTTTGAATTCCTCACCTCACTTGACGAATTTTAAACCATAACATCGAAGTTATATTGTTTCTTAATGCATACATATATGTATACAGCTGCGCCATTGCCTGCGTTCAACTGGTACTCTAATTGAACTAAGTAAACAATAAAACCGTTATTTGGTAAAAACTTAGCGACCGGATGATATCATAACTTACTAGCACGTTATTTAAAATATACTAAACGTTCATACCATATATACCCGAAGGTGTGGTAGAGGTTATTATACTTCAGCACTGGTAGCATGAGGCTTGTGAGAGCGCGTTTGACACATGAGAAGTGAGAAACTGACAGATTGCTCATAAAAATCTGTCAGTATCTCACTTCTCACATGACATACTCGCTCTCACACGCCTCATGCTACGGGGGCTGAACATTACGTGACATTTAGATTATCTTACGTTCCGAGTACCTACGAACTATATTCATTCACTCTTATTTTGATATCTTCATCACACTTTCCTTCCCTAGTAAACAAACTTCCCAGATACACAAACTATTTCCCTTGTTTCACTTTCTTACCATTAATCTCAATCACGCATTCGGTTTTATTCTCTTCTCTCTCAAAAACCATGGTTTTGGTTTTATCCACATTCACTCTCATTTACTTTCTTTCAAATGACGCACATGCAATATTCATCATCTCTTGCAACTCTTCAACCGACGATGCAAGTATTACTTGATCATCTGCATATAAGAGGCATTTGATGATGAATCCATCAATTCTCGGTCCATAATACTTTCACCAAATATTTATTATAAAGAGGAAATATTTGTTTGTGTGTTTGGTTGTCTGTAATGAAACCACTTAACTGATTTTAATGACTCTTTCATCAATTAAAAGTAACAACCTTCAAAAGCAACAGACTATATCCCGATAAGTTTTCACAACATTACATATTTGAAAAAGAACACTACTAGTCGTACTCAAATTATCATCGAGAAATATTATGAAACTAGTGGATCGGCCCAGCTTCGCACGGGTAACGTAGTTTTAAAAATATCTGAGGTTTCTTCAATCACTGCTCAACCTTTGTGAAATTTAGCGCCACTTATAGCACTCCTGAATAGTTTAGCTTTGTGATTGTAAAAGCACTTAAAAGAACTGTTCAGTATCTCCGAAAATAAACCCATGAAAACAAACAATCACAGTTACAAACTTTGCATACATCATACATATACTCACGGCTATCTTTTGCCCGCGCAACCATTACTAAAAAATAATCTTTATAGCATGATTCAGTATTCACGTGCGACGACAGGACGCGATGGCTTATTTCATGTATTAATTTGATGTTTCTATACCGATTCCTATGATTCTTTTTTTATTGAATAGGTAATAATGAAAACCTTTTTTTTAAAATGTGAGATGAATGAGAGAACTATAAACGTAAGAGTAAACAAATATAATCAGGATGCTCCGAACTGCTAAGCTATCAGGAGTTACACGTGTTATTGTGAGTCAACCATAAAAGATAGACATATGCTGTACAGGGGTATTGTATTTTTAGACAATTTTATGTTGAATATTTCCGTGATACATGATTTCTATGTAACTGTAACCATTAAGGCTGCACACGCGACGAAAGCTTGAAAAATGGAGTAACTTCCCCCGTTTTCCCAAAATTTCCAAAAATTCCCCTTCATTTCTTTGCTAAAAAGTACACTATAACCTGCCCAGGAGTATGAAAAATAATTCTACCAAGTTTCATCAAAATCCGTCGAGTAGTTTTTGTTTCCATAAGGAACATACAAACCGACAGACGACAGACAAAAAATTTACTGATTGCATTTTTGGCATCAGTATCGATCACTCAATCACCCCCTGATAGTTATTTTGAAAATATATTTAATGTACAGAATTGACCTCTCTACAGATTTATTATAAGTATAGATTACGGTCGAATTTCCATTATTAGACAACCCCTTCTATGTATAGTATGGTAGCAAAATTTTCAAAAATAAGTATCTTGGTTAACTTTAAGTTTTATTTCATTGCAACACAATTGCTTTGAAGCAATAGACAGACAACATTATTATTTCAGCTATGTTGTATCCGTATATTTTAGGCCTGACCAACTTCTCTTTTCGCAAATAGAGTAAAACTGAACATCAAGTGACATTTTTAGCACCTGGTACCCACATTGCTTGGAAAGTGCATACCCGTGATAGGGGGCAGGCATATAACCACTTTATATGAATATACTGTCACATGACTAGGGTTTTGCTAATATACATACATACATACATACATATACTCACGGCTATAAATCCCTAGAAGGGGTATCCAGAGCTAAGGAATCAGAAATTCCTCAGCCACTTTTGGAAGTTGTGTGGGGAAAAGATGGTGAAATAAAGGTTGTTAGTGATGGGTCTCCAACCGCAACGCCCAGAAATCCCTTAAAAGCCCCAATACTGTTAGTCGCCTCTTACGTACACCCACCGGAAGAAATGGGGTAGTGCTATTCTAAGCCGACACTACACAGCATTTTGCTAATATATACCATAATTACAATTAAGAGCCTGTTTCACAATTTGTTACCTTTTGAGTTGATTGCAGGAAGCAATGAGGTAATATTATTTTCCAAACCTACTCATTGAGGCTAACTTGATCTGTGTATAATTTTCCACTCATACATTTATTTATGTAATTTTATTTATTTATTGATCTTAGTTCACAATAAAAAATTACTCACATTATCTATGATGTTCTGGGTAGACAGACTGTGACTGAATTAGGTTGGGTAATTTGTTTCTCAAATAATTGGTTTATTTTAATTACACAGTATTAGATTATACATAAGTTCTGCTTGGAAAAAGTTTCAAAATGGCTGTAGCAACATATAAAAAAATATTATGGATTGGCAAAAATCAAGTTGGTTGCTGACTCTATCATTATAAAAAATTGAAATGATTACATTAAATTTTAAATTAATCAAATAATAATATTTGTGAGCTGGTTAAGGTTCACAATCACATACACACATACATATACTCAAGGCCATAAATCCCAAAAGGAGCAGCCAGAAATTTAGAGCTAGAAACTTTTCAGCCACATTTGAAAGATGATGGGGACAAGATTGTAGAAATAAAGTATTGTTGATGATGGGTCTCCAACTGCATCGCCCAAAGACCACTTAAAAAAGCCCCATACTCTTAGTTCCCTCTTACCACACCCATGGGTAGAAAGGGGTAGTGTCATTCTGAGCCAACTACAGCCAGAATTATGAATGGGGGACTCCAACATAGGATAGAAAACTGGCTGTATGTTACTATCATCAGAACAGTGATTGCCTTTTGAGATGTGGGTTGGCGGTCCATGACTAAACTTATAACAGCACAAAATGACCTAGACCGGATGCAACATTTAGCTTTTTTATCCATAGAGACAGGACAGGCAATACATAATCTCCCCTCACTGTATGAATATATACACAATGAAGCAGCCGTATCTGCTGTTAGGTTACATAAAGCAGGATACCTGAGCTTACCTATGATTTTGTTTTTAATACCAAATAAACATTTTACTTCCTTACTAAGCAGTGACTCTTCAATTCTTCAACAGGCCTTTAAAGACCAAACCTTATAGGCACCCCATGTGAAAAGACCAAGATCATATAAACTACAATAAGAAATATGGGACTTTAGTACTAAAGAGATACCTGTGTACACTAATAGGTCTAAAACCAACCAAGGTACTAGTGCTAAAAGTTAAAATAAGTAACTTAACCCTTAATTAGTCGCATGGGGTCAAGGCAGTTTCGCATTAAAAATTTAAGCACATGCCTCTGCCCGAATTTCCCCACGCCCCCGCTAGCTTCATAACCCGCGTCGAAGTTTGTATTCCAGTAGCGATCTAGTCACGGGAGTGGAAGAAAGCGTCGCTGCGCTCTTGAGCGGTGACCCCGTGCGAGTAATTACGTTACTTTTTTGAAAGAGGTGAGTTGTTTATTTTATGTATTTTTCTTGTGTATTATTAATTCAATTTGCATTATTATATGTCCAGTGTGTAAATTTATTTTATAAATATGCTTTTTACAGCTTGATCAAATGAAATTAATAATAAATTGCGTTTATTGTAAGTATTGTATCTTTTTTTTTCAGAATTAGTCATGGATGGAAGAGAACGGCAAATTGCGCAATGGTTGGCAGAAGCTTCTAATGAAGAACAAGTTGGAGGGTCAGATTCTGAGTCGGAGTTAGACGAGGTAACACAAAGTGATCACAATAGTGCTAGTGAAATTGACCAATCGTCCGCACATTCAAGCTAATCGTCTGACAACAAAGAAGACGTCTCTGCAAGACAGTATGACAATTTCTATTTTACCAGACATAATGGGAGAAATGGGCCTAAACAAACATGGTCAAAGTCCCCACCGTCAAGCGCCGTAAGAACACGAGGCCATGATATAATTTTACACTTACCAGGTGTCAAGTCAAGTGTAATGCACTTGTTGTACATCGAGCAAATACCAACAAATCACTTACTCACGTGAGTCGTCTTTTTTGCGGCAATTATCTGTTGAACTTGTTCATAATCACCAGAAACGACGATTTGAAGTCAGTGCAACTCCTAAGATTGTAAAAAGACGGCTTTTGGAAGTGCATGAGTTGGAAAACCGCGCCCCACCAACAACTGCTAAACGTGGGCGTTGCAATAACTGCCCGCGGAAAAACGATAGAAAAGTACCAACCAAATGTACAAAATGCGCAAAGTTTGTGTGCAATGATCACTCTCAAATATACTGTCAACATTGTAATAAAAGTAATTCGGAGAGTTCCTAAAATTATTCTAAATTTTAACTTTGATCTTAGTATAAGTACAAATCGATAATTTTTGATAGTAATTTTGATGTAGCTTGTTTTTGTTTGACTAGGAATTTATTTCATGTTATGCTTTTTAAATATATTAGAATTGATAAAGCACTTTCATAATAATACTGTTTTATTTACTTATATCTTTTATAAATAATATAAAATATTCCTATAATTTGGGGTCACCTGTGACCCCATGCGAGCAATTGTGTAATTTTCTTAGTGCGACTAATTAAGGGTTAAAATGTGTTAAATAATATAAGATTGTGGTTCAAGCAGAATGTCTTGGATAATTTAAATTTTTTTGTTCATGAAAACCTCATGTGGGGATTATTACTAATAAATAAAGAATAAATAAAGGAAAGAAAAATTTCCACACAGGCGGAAGAATTTTTTCTTTCCTTTATTTATTCTTTATTTATTAGAATGTCTTGGAATCATCCAAGCCAAGGCTATTACGCCAAGGGACATTGTCTTTGAAAGTACTTCTACTTTTTTTAACTCTTAATGCTTTTTTCATTTTTAAGATTTGTCAGTCACTAGTTACCATCAACTTACTGTGCTGTGTAGTGTGTACTGTGTGCTACTTTGCTGTGTAGTGTCGGCTTAGAATAGCACTACCCCATTTCTTCCGGTGAGTGTACGTAAGAGGCAACTAACGGTATTGGGGCTTTTAAAGGGATTTTTGGGCGATGTGGTTGGAGACCCATCACCAACAACCTTTATTTTACCATCTTTTCCGCACGCAACTTCCAAAAGTGGCTGAGGAATTTCTAATTCCTTAGCTCTGGCTACCCCTCCTAGGGATTTATAGCCGTGAGTATACGTATGTATGTATATATGTACCATCAACTATTTATGGATTATAAAGATAATTGCTCAACAGAATATCTTAGCTACATAGTAAGTTCAAGAACTGCATCCAATTGTTGTTTTATTTTCTAATATGAACAACTTATGATAATTTACGGTAAAAATAGGATTTTTGAAAGTAACATAGACAACAAATTTTCTATAATTTGAATTTTGAGATTTGACAGTGATTAACTTCGAGACTTAGTTATGAATGTATGAATTGCAAAATATTTGATGAGATGGGTTTCAGGTTTTATTAGTACTTATTCTAAAATATAATTCAAACTAACAAAGAAAATTTCTTACCAGCACATCACAAAATAACTTTAAACAGCAATCACAGCATTAACTTCTTATTTTTCGCCGCGTTGAATTAAACTTGTGTAAATAATAAATATAAGTAATTTTTTTCACGACCAGCAGGAGTCCTTTGAACGTAATATGATTTCAAGTCGCACAAACAGTAAAATCTAAATCAGTTTTTATTGAAGTTTATATTATGCTAACCTAATCAAAGAGACTTAGAGAGGTAATAAATAAAATAAGAAAGAAACAGTAAACAGTTTCTTTTCATCTAAGATCCTCTCACAGACGAAGACGTTACGTACGGTTCCTCTGCCTGCTACATCATACACAGACGTTGATTGATTTGATATATGATAGAATAATATTGATAATATTATATTGTCAATATAGATAATAGTTAAAGAAGAGTTAAAGCCTTGTTAAAGCTGACAAGTACCTCGGCAAGGCAGGCCGGCTGCAGACAAACGGGAACAGAGTACCTAGGTATATAAAGTTGGCTAAAGCTAAGTCCACAGTCAGTCAGTCTAAACCTAAGTCCAGCAGACTCCAGTTGTGACTGACATCGCACTGAGAAAATGGGCACAATTCGAAGAGAGACCACAAACGCCAGCAGCACTTTCGAGTGGAAACCACCGGACGGCAAGCGAGCCCGCAGCCGTCCCGTACACACTTGTCGCCGGAGTGTGGAGAGCGAGCTGAGAGCGACGGGACTGAGCTGGAGTGCGGCCAGGGAAGTCGCAGCAGACAGGAAGGCGTGGCGGGAGCTTGTACAGGCCCTGTGTACCAGTGGGGTGCCATAGGACGACAACAACAACAAACAACAAAACTAAGTCCACATTGATCAAAGAAGTTATAAAAATGCTTAATCGGAGTGAAGTGGTTTATACAAAAATCTGTTCACACAATCCCGGTGAAATTGGATAGAAGATGGAAAAGATAACTGACATAAATACATACTACGTACATACATCACGGCTATAAATCCCTAAAAGGAGTAATCAGAGCCAGGGAATAAAAAATCCTCAGCAATTTTTGGAAGTTGCATGGGGAAATTATGGTGAAATAAATATTGTTGGGGTCGAGGTGTACCGAAGGGGGCACTATGGTAAAAAGACTTTTTTTTTAAACATTGGTTTTTCGCGTTTTTGATCATTGGGGTCGACAGAGGGTATAAATATAAGCAAATTAGATGCCTTGGGCTTTTCCTCTATCTCAAGTAGTTTTAGAGATATGGGCCTCCAAAGTTTCCTCAAATGTATGGTCAAAAGACTTAGAAAATTTTACTCAAAGAAATCTCATTCTAAGCAATTCTATAAAGTAAGCATATAGGCATGCATGTAGGCATGCATCAGGCATTTAGGGCTCGCTCCGCTGCGCTACGCTCGCTCGTTTTATACATAATCTAACCTAACCTAACCTAATTAAATGTGACCACCTAACTTTTCTTTGTCTGCAGGGGGCTTTCGCCCCCCGACCCCCCCAAGCAGGGGGGCTCTGCCCCCCTGCACCCCCCGATATGCAACCAAGCGAGCAAGTATACATACAAACAGGCATGCATCGTTACGATACCTTTGAACGGCGATATCTCGAAAACGGAGCTTCGGAAAGGATGTTCTCAAGGGAGCTTATTTGCTTCTTTTATCATTCCCTACAAGATAAGCTAAGAAAAAGGTTTTTTTTTTTTCAAAATTTTTTCTAAGTCTTTTGACCATACATTTGAGGAAACTTTGGAGGCCCATATCTCTAAAACTACTTGAGATAGAGGAAAAGCCCAAGGCATCTAATTTGCTTATATTTATACCCTCTGTCGACCCCATTGATCAAAATCGCGAAAAACGAATGTTTAAAAAAAATATTTTTTTGAGGAAAATTTTTTAAGTCCCGTTCCCATAGTGCCCCCTTCGGTACACCCCAACCACGAATTGAGCAATGAAATAGTTTTTGTTGGCATTATTGTCAAGACAGACTTGACTTATCTGTATAATCTCAGTTAAAGAGAGTGCCTCTGTCCTTATGTAGATTATATCTATCGACTAAATTCTCAACTAAAAACTGCATACCAACAATGGAAAATGGTGACATTCGCATCGTCATAGTAGCGCCATTGCTTGACTTTATCATTTAGGTGTATATGCAGAGGTATCCGTACATATTCGACAGATCTGGCTGTCAATTAGAGATGTTGTATGGAATAGAATGGAAGTCAATGGAAGGTAGTTTGATGACATTAGTTTTTTTTATTATGTGCGTATTCTATATAAATACAATTTTCTTTGAAAGTGCATCAAACATCTGTCTACCCTAATCTGAGTCTAAAATAATTTAATATATTCCCTTTTTAATTTCAGAGATGAAAAAACCCAAGCTAGTGCCTCTCATGTACCGCCCCTGTCAATTACCCGGCCACCTCAGTTACTACCACACGCTAGTGTACCCAGCTCCAGGACAGAAATCTATCTTCGACTTTTGGGAGTCTTTGGCCAGGGCACTAGAAGTCGCTAATTTACCCAGGTTAGAGTTTTATAGATATATTTATTGTTCTAATGTATAAGAAGTTTTGCTTTTCTATTCTAATTTAAAAACTTATTTTTATGATACTAGGCAATTATGATAAAAGATAAATAAGTAACTGGAGTTCCTCGGCCACTTTTAAACTTATATTGAATCAGTTCGCTACCAACTTGTAAAGCATCATCATTATATGAACCTATAGCCTTCCACTGCTGAACATGGGCATAAAGGTCTCCTCACCTACCGGTCTGTGATGCCCTCATTCATCGGCTACCCGCACTGCATTTATATACTATCGCCCGATTTCTGAATTGAGTATTCAAGCTGAGAACGACTTAAGTATTGTTTTGTCTCATTCAGTTGTTAAGATTTCAATTCGACAGAACGATACTTAAGTTGTTCTCAGCTGGAATACTTAATTTAGAAATAGGGCGTATATGTTAAGCTTCAATCAATTATCTATACTTATAATAAATCTGTAGAGAGGTCAATTCTGTACATTAAATATATTTTCAAAATAACTATCAGGGGGTGATTAGTGATCGATACTGATGCCAAAAATGCAATCAGTAAAATTTTTGTCTGTCTGTCTGTCCGTCTGTCTGTCTGTCTGTCTGTCTGTCTGTCTGTCGGTTTGTATGTTCCTTATGGAAACAAAAACTACTCGACGGATTTTAACGAAACTTGGTAGAATTATTCTTCATACTCCTGGGCAGGTTATAGTGTACTTTTCAGCAGAGTAGTGAAGGGGAATTTTGGGAAAATTTGGGAAAACGGGGGAAGTTACTCCATTTTTTAAGCTTCCGTCGCGTGTGCAGCCTTAGTGGTTATAGTTACATAGAAATCATGTATGACGGAAATATTTTACATAAAATTTTCTAAAAAATATCCTTTTGCAGCATATGTCTATCTTTTATGGTTGACTCATAATAACACGTGTAATGCCTGATAGCTTAGCAGTTCGGAGCATTCTGATTATATTTGTTTACTCTTACGTTTATAGTTCTCTCATTCATCTCTCATTTAAAAAAGTTTACATTATTACCTATTCAATAAAAAAAGAATCATAGAAATCGGTATAGAATAACCAAACTTATACATGAAATAAGCTATCGCGCCCTGTCGTCGCACGTGAATGCTATAAGGATAATTTTTTAGTAATGGTTGCACGCGCAAAAGTTAGCCGGGAGTATACATATACTCCCTGTATGTATGCAAAGTTTGTAACTCTGATCGTTTGTTTGCATGGTTTTATTTTCGGAGATACTGAACCGTTCATTAAAGCGCTTTCACAATCACAAAGCTACACTATTCAGGAATGCTATAAATTGCACTAAATTTCACAAAGGTTGAGCAGTGATTGACGAAACCTCAGATATTTTTAAAACTACGCTACCCGTGCGAAGCTGGGCCCGATCCACTAGTAATTAAATAAAAATCAAATTTTAATTATTTTTATTTTCAGAGAAATAAACGGAGTGAAAATAGAGTCACCGATCACTGCCAAACCAGCCTTAACAAATGGTATTTCAAAGAACACAAGCTTACTAGCCTTGCCAGAACAAAGATGGAGTAGTAACTCAACGAGCAGCCTCAACAATTTAAAATCTATATCAGATGACAGCCATTCTATAAGCAATATTAGTCAAGTGAGTGACACTAAGACAAAGAAAGTCGGAAGAATAAGTAAACTGTTAAAATCATTGAAAGGGAAAAAGTATAGGAAAGAAGAAGTTGCTATTAATTTGTGAAATATTTAGTGATCATCAGTGCAGTGCCTTTAAGGAATATACTGTGATACGTCAGTGCAAGTGATGATAATAGTTTTGTTCCATGCGCAGATCCAGCCATGTGGGCAAAGTGGGCAAGGTGGGCATGCCCACAACCCAAATTAACTTGCAGCCTCATACTTTCATAGTCCATTAGAGCTACAATAAGTAGGCTGACTTGGAATTAGAAGTTTAGCTAGCTATGCCCACAACCTAAATTGAGGGCTGGATCCGCTGCTGGTTCGTTGTGCGATTAGAGTATATTTCTGCATGAAACTGAAAAAATATATAAACCTAGTGGCACACGTGTCAATTGATGCTGGAATGATTACTTTATCTTTACTCATGAAATATTGTCATTATTTAATGTGTTGAGCAGGTTTGATTCGAATGAAAAAATTACATTATTGCATACATTCTGTTTACCAATTATTCCAACTCTTAATGCTTTATTTAATCTCGTATTTTGTGTTCATGCTTAATGTTATTTTATATTCAGTGAAATTTAGAACACTTATCAGTCATTAGAAAATTTTAAAATTGAATAAAATAGCACACTCTTCATTGCTTATCACAAAAATCAAAACTTAACTTTAAAGAATATTTTACAAGAAGCGGTCTACTAAAAGTGATCTCTTCTAGAAATCTATTGGATGCTAAGGATTAAACTTAAAATATGGTTATGTTAGGTTAATATATATGTTGTTTTTTTGTTTATATATATCCTACAGAATCAGCTATTTTCTTGGTAAAAAACATAACGATTATAAATTGATTGTTGATATATATTTTTTTAAATCATTAAATATTTAAGAATGACAGATGAAAAAAACAAAAGCTATATTGAGAAATAAGGTTTTTTTTTTATTTAACAGTAAGTTTATTATTTGATAATAATAGTAATACATGTAATATATGCACTTGGCTCAATCAACCCGAGTAGGAAGTGAAAAATATTTCAGCCTAAATTCAAGGTATTATTGTTATATAAAATGTTTTTATCTTAAATATTTTAACTGGACAAATATCTATACATCTATTTAGTTTGTCTATGTAAATACTCACAGTTATAAATACCAGAATGAACGGGATTAAGAATGTAAAATAAATGATTTATGGGTCACCAGCCATGTTACCAAATCAAGTACAAAAGCCATAATATAAACCCGCACGATGAAACAGGTTGATGATATACTAAGCCGACAGTGTGAAGCGAATTCTATGTCTTTATAATGCATTTCTAATCCGAAATAGTGTAATAATTGCTCAAATAACTCTCATCAAAGTGAAATTTATTTCATGTCAGATTTAATCATTATTATAGCAAGTCATTGTAATATATATATATATATATATATATATTAGAAATGTTAATTTAAAAATTGTATAAAGTTATTTGGTGTTTTATAATTGAAGTAATAACAAATGTTGTTTATTTATAACAATAAAGTGCAATGAATGTTAAACATTACTCAATTTGGCAAATCAATCTAACAGAGATGATTTATAACATAATAACATAAACGTTCACGCCGAATATCCCCGAAGGGGTTGGCAGAGGTACTAATACTTCTGAACATCACGTGACTTTGTCACCTGGTGTTGAGAGTACCTACGTTCATGGACAGTTGTACTCACGTAATAGAGGGCAGGCCCCGGATGATTAATGTAATATAAGTTAAAGTAATAATAAGGTTGGAGCACATTCTAGAGTTATCTTAAGGATTCATAACATAAATATGAACTTAAAATAGCACTAAGAGCCAAATATTGGAAGAAATAGTGTATTTCCAAGTTTACTGTTTTGATCAATTAAAAACAGACAAAGAAATAATAAGTCACAATTAGCCATAACTAAAAACCAAATATTGCCAAAACCTTAGGCGTATTTTCAGTTCTGCTGTAACATAAATCACAAATAGACTAGAAGTTAATACGAACATAGGTCTCGAAATTTGATTTTTGTTGAATTTGTACTCTCTGATGACCATTCAACGTTAGTCAGTCATAAAATATGCTGAATTTTAATCTGACAGATCCATAAGTAGAAAGATATTTTTTTAATATAGGTAATTTAGGTAAAAATGAGCTTGTAATATGGTTACCATATATTTTTAAATAAGATATTCTTAATGGGTGCAAATCAATAGACTGTAATTTTGAGATGGTTAAACTATAACCGATTTAAACAAGTTTCTTATGTATTTTACTAATGTGTAAAAAACATGTTAAAGTATAAAATAAGCGAACAAATTTTATTGTAAAAAATTGAATAATATATATATTTTTATTGAAACAGCCAATAGAAATGTTATTCCTGATCTTCTCTGAGTTTCAGTGAATATTGTTATATTTGTATTTAGATTATGCACATACTTGTTGATATTATGTAAAGTGGCTACGAAAGTACCTCAGTGACGAAAAAATCCTGGAGAATTATATATATTTTTAATATAATTGCATTTTCATTTGTACAAGAATTAAACAAGTTATTGTTTTGGTTCTCAAGAAGTCAGCATGCCGAGCATAAACATTAATTGCAAGATCTTTCAAAGGGACAAAAGTTGTTGCCTCTTGAAGTTTTTGATTTGAATACTCTAAGCTTTCGCAAACACAAATTCGGTATATAAAATTGAGTTATTTCTGTCAAGGTACATACAAATGACCCTATATACCTATATGTAAAGGCTAGGATGCCCGTTAAAACACTCGTTTCAGAGCAGTTTCAGTAGCTGTGGGTTGGCGAATAGGCGTAAAACCCAGAACACACGGTGAAACGAAACTGCGACGCAACTGAAACTCAAAGTTACATATTTGCATTTGAGTTTCTGCCATATGCTCCTATGAGAAACCACACATGACGCTACCAGGCTGAAACTCATTTCAAACCAGTTGCATTGGAACCCACGTGCGAGAAACTTGGAATTGCGTTGCGTGGAAAAATGACCGAGTAAGAACAAAAACTATCTAATTTGTGTTGGAGGTTGATAAGTATCCGAGCTTGTACAACATGATACGGTCAGGCTACTCCAGCAAGACCTGTAACGTACGATAGGTAATATCATCCTTAATGAAGCGATCTATCCTCTTAGTTATTTCTACTTATACGCTTCCTTTTTTGCCGAATATACCAAAATATCACAATAAGTTCTTCATCACTTGAACTAGAAATTTTGCCGATGTATATTCTCCAAGATAACCGTATTGGTTATGAGTGTTTCATCAAGATGTTTGAAACTGATTTCAAACTAAACTTTCACAAGGGCTTCGTTTCATCGTCCTTTCGTCAACCCTAATCAACTTGCGACCTCATACTTTCACCACCGTTTAAGGCTTCAATCGAAAGCTTATTTTATTCTATATAAAATAACTCATAACAACAAATTGGAGTCACCAAGAGAGCTATCATCATCATAATGAGAGGGCTATGGAGAGGGACATAACAGAAGTACTACTCTTCACGCCGAGAACGATAATAGCATTCGTATCTGTTCTACTTTCTACGCATATTAATATTTATTCTTATATCTGCCGTGTATTGTCGGCTTAGAATAACACTACCCCATTTCTACCCGTGGGTGATCGTAAAAACCGACTAAGGGTATAGGGGCTTTTAAAGTGATTTTTGGGCGATGTGGTTGGAGACCCGTCACCAAAAACATTTACTATTATCATCTTTTCCCCAATCAACTTCCAAAAGTGGCTGAGGAATTTATCATTCCAAAGCTCTGGCTAACCCGTTAAGGGATTTATAGCCGTGAGTATATGTATGTATGTATGTTCTATGTCCTTCGCACACAACGAATTCGGCCATTTGAAATGTATAGAAAAATGTTAGTATTGGGGCTTAGTCGATGAACACAACGACAACTACGGAGATATGGATTCGTCGAATATCTCTCATATATCAAAAATGTTTATAATGAAAATACGAATATTCGTTTCATGTGAGCAATACAGAAATAAATTTTAATAGGGATTAGAAGAGAGAGAAGAATACCTATTATCGTTCTGCACGTAAAAATAAAAAAATAGGCATTTATTTCACAATGACTTGGATTCGATGTTTACCGCAGAAAACACACTTGATCTGTCAAAATGTTAATAAAACACGGTACGTATGTACAAAAAATATATATTTAAATAAAATCTATGTCATAACATTAACATTAAATATTCTAACGAAATGATCCGTGCTACAACTTGCTAAGGTGAGACTCTTCGTATTGTCTTGTGGTGGTTTGAACTTCAATCGTTTCACTGTGAGATGATGGGCAGAACTGAAAAATAAAAAAGTATAATATATATAAATAATTTAATTTTTCTCGGAGATAAAAAATATCATAGAAAAAAGGGAAATTTTATTACGAGAAGTAATTTGGATTTTACGTCTAACATACTGTTTTAGAAGAAAATAATTTCTTGACATTTGGGCTAAATCCGCGTAATATGTAACGTAAAATTGCAAAACTCAGTTAAAATAAAAGGAACAAGGAAGGCCAATAATAATAAACAATGTTAGATATCCTCGAAGGGGTGGAAGCTCATCACCCAACCAATTTTAAAAAAACATAAAAATCATTACCTATCATTTAATTCGAGCACCATTTCCCAAGGCCGATCCTTTGCAAATGTATAAAACTTGATAAGCCCCGAATCACAGCCGACGGCCAACAATCTGACTTGACCAAAAACTGTTGGAGCAAAGTCTAGTGCTGTCACAGATTGGTTGGCCACTTCTAGCGGTGGACAAAACAGGCCGTATTGCTTTAGAGAGGTTTCTGTCGTTGTATTCGTGTTGTGCCACACGCAGACCTGAAAAGAAAAGTTTACATTTTGTTTATATTGGAGGATAGTTTTTTTGTGGCAGAGGATTTTAATAAAATACGTTTCGAACGTCTTTATAAACCGTCGAAGTTACTAGTATTATTTATTTCTGTAACAAACGATTCCTGAAAAAACAACTAAATACAGAGCGTTTCATGCTGTGAGCGTTTAACAAAATACATACACTCACGGCTATAAATACCGTAAAGGATAGCTAGACCTACATTGGAAATTTCACAACTACTTTCTGACGTTGGGTGGGGAATACATTGTGAAAAAAAAGAATGATTGGTGGTGCCACATAGCCACAACGCCGAAAAATTACTGTATCGCAACAATCGAAAACTGAATCAAAAACTTTTCTAATACTTTTCATGAACTTATTTGTATCTAAAGTATAGTTTATACGAAGCCAACGCTGGCTGCCAATAAGACTGGCAGCCAGCGCTGGCGTGGCATTTGCCTTGTGTAAACAGTTTTTCAAGCCAAGCCAGCGCTGCGCTGGCAGCCAACGCTGGCGTGAATAGAGCGCCGGCCTATTTTTCTAGCCAGTGACCTCCGCATACCCCTCGACCCCCGCGCCAGCGTTGCGGACACGTGTAGACGCTTCTCGCAGTCACTGGCGAACGTCTATACGGTGTGTATGTTTTAGTTTTTTGTTCGGAACTCTGCGACAATGCGAGATGTTCCTTAAACATTGTTTTTTCAATAGACTTTGCGAAATCATTATTTTTTACTTCAAACGTTACTTCACTCAAAAATCCGCGAATGAAATGGCCTCGTCTAAACAACAGGGGCCAGGCCAACACTGGCTTGTCGCAGGACTGGCGCTAGCATGACTGGCTTCGTAAAAACTCTGCTTTAACTTCAATTTTAAAATCACCACTGCAGCAATAAAGAAAACAATTTATTTATATTTACAAATATATAACCTTTCCTTCTCTCGAACCCGTAGCAAACACTTCACCGATATTATCCCACGCGCAACACCAAATAATTCTAGTATGGACGCCATTACTTTTGTCCGTACACGCCACTATGTCAAACGAATTAGCACCTTGTTGCCGTTGATATAGAGTCCACTTTCTATCTCTAGACACTGACAGTAAATGCTGACTGTTTGGTGAAAATGCCAATTGGGTGACTGTGAGTTGGTGGGATACTAGTTTTTGGATTTGTTGCCAGTTTTTGGTTTCCCTGGAAATGTAGAGGAAAAGTTAAGTAGTTTATTTTGAAATACATACATACATACATACATATACTCACGGCTATAAATCCCTAGTAGGGGTAGCCAGAGCTAAGGAATTCGAAATTCCTCAGCCACGTTTGGAAAGTTGAGTGGGGAAAAGATGGTAAAATAAAGGTTGTTGGTGATGGGTCTCCAACCGCATCGCCCAAAAATCCCTTAAAAGCCCCAATACCGTTAGTCGCCTCTTACGTACACCCACCGGCTGAAATGGGGTAGTGCTATTCTAAGCCGACACTACACAGCAGAAATTTTTGAAATAATATAGGTAGAACAAACAAATATTAGGGTTTCATGTTCAGACTAAAATGTTCAATAAGATCTGTGTTTAGACACGTAGTAAATTTAAATTGAATTTCCATAAACTGTACCCATAAATATTTCGAAAATGCTGTCTTTTAACTTTTATCGTTGTTCTTTTCATAGTACAAATTTTATATTTTTCATCCCTATTAAAACTCCAATCTTACCAAATCAATACGGCCGCATGTTCCGCCGTAGTGGCTTTACAAGACGAAGCCACCAGAGCGCCATCTCTCGACGCGTCCAGTGCAAACACTTCGTAGCCGTGGCCGTATAGTTTGTGTATTTCTGGCCAGAGCGTGTTTTGCATTAGAGTCTCCTCTGTAGGGGGTTCTGGGGACAAGATTATTGCAAATTGGTGTAGGCCCGACCCAGGATTGGAACTCACGCCCTTCTGTTTTCGGACGGGTGTTCTACCCATTGGACTATCCTGGGTCGGGCCTACACCAATTTGTCTTTTCTAAAGTCATATGTGTGGTTAATTTATCATGGTTGTTAACGGTGAGGGAAAACATCGTGAGGAAACCCACATAGCTAAGTAGTACTTAGTCATGTGACAGTGTATTCGTACAAAACGGCGATAGGCCTGCCCCCTATCATGTGAGTACACTGTCCAAGCAAAACGTGCGTACCTTCTCTGGACACTACATCTAGTGTGCGCTGCCATGTGAGTTCAGAATTATTAGTACCTCTGCCAACCCCTTCGGGGATTAACAGCGTGACCGTTTATTATTGCAATATTTGAATAATGATTTAGAAGTTTCGTTAAAAATTGGAATGGGGAGAAATTTCATCTAAACCGTCACTGCATGGTCCTTGACGATGCATCGTGCTATTTTATTACGCTGGGGATCGAATTTTATTTTTCAAATATTTTCTGGCAATTTAACTAGCCGACTAATTTTAGTACAAGTACACATTCTTTTGTTCGAAATTGTAGTGACCTGACCGAATAGCACAGGTTATAATTGACTCTCTAAAACTTACCGGACAGTTTGACAGACACAAAATGAGTTTCCTCAATGGCAGCGTCGCCTTTCCCCTCATCATCAGTAAATACGGCTTTGTTCGATAATCCTAGTGATGGCACTGAAGCTCCTTCAGGAACTAAAACAAAAACATATTTTTTTACATACATACATATAGTCTCAGCCATAAATCCCAAAAAGGGGTAGCCAGAGTTTCAGTGTTAGTAACACTTCAGCCACATTTGGAAGGTTGATAGGGGACAAGGTGATAGAAATAAAGTATCGTAATGTTTTTTTTTCATTATTACATATTGGTCGTGTATATTAATTTTATTGTTTAGTTTAAAACGGCTCCCACAACACAGGATTTACCTAGCGTGGGGCCACAGATAAACTACTTCGTCTTTATTATAAAGAATAAATTATCTATACTTATAATAAATCTGTAGAGAGGTCAATTCTGTACATGAAATATATTTTCAAAATAACTATCAGGTGGTGATTAGGGATCGATACTGATGCCAAAAATGCAATCAGTAAAATTTTTGTCTGTCTGTCTGTCTGTCTGTCTGTCTGTCTGTCTGTCTGTCGGTTTGTATGTTCCTTATGGAAACAAAAACTACTCGACGGATTTTAACGAAACTTGGTACAATTATTCTTCATACATCTGCGCAGGTTTTTGTATACTTTCCAGCAGAGTAGTAAAGGGGAATTTTGGGAAATTTTGGGAAAACGGGAGAAGTTACTCCATTTTATAAGCTTCCGTCGCGTGTGCAGCCTTAATGGTTAAACTTACATAGAAATCATGTGTGGCGGAAATATTCTTCATAAAATTATCTAAAAAAAAATCATCAACAGTATATGTCTATCTTTTATGGTTGACTCACAATAACACGTGTAATTCCTGTTAGCTTAGCAGATCGGAACATCCTGATTATATTTGTTTACTCTTACGTTTGTAAACCTCTCACTCATCCCTAATTTAAAAAAGGTTACATTATTACCTATTCAATAAAAAAAGAATCATAGAAATCGGTAGACAAACACCGAAATTATACATAAAATAAGCCATCGCGCCCGTGATCGAAACCAAATCTTTACTTATTTACATATAACATACTAGATGGCGCCAGTAGTTGCATCCTACATAACGTAATGATTTATTTTTTAGATTGTTATAAATACTTCATGGCGTTTTATTCCAAAATTTGCTATTAAACGGAAATACTGAACCGTTCATTAAAGCGCATTCAAAATCACCAAACTACACTGTTAAGGGAGTGCTATAAATTTAATAAATTGAAAACATTACGCTGAATTTCACAATGCTTGAGCAGTGACTGAAGAAAGAAACCTCGGATATTTAAAAAACAACGCTACCCGTGCGAAGCTGGGATGATCCACTAGTATAGATTAAAATTGTAATGTAATTGTAAAAGACGATCACCTATGGCGGTACAAATAAACATTTTTTCATTTTTCATTTTCCTTTTTTTTTATATATTAGCCATATTAGCCACAGACTTTATAAAGTTATTGTGTATTATAAAGCTGTTGTGGTAGCACTCTTGTTCTTTTTACTACAAATTTCGTGGTATTTAACTGCTATTTAGACTTCGACGTACCATTTTTGGGATCAAAGCCATGAGCAAGCATTAGGCAAGTACATCTAGGTTGGTGAAAAATCAACATCAATAAATGTTCACAGCTAACTATGCTGAAGAGTAGAACAAGTACCAAAGGCCTGAAAACCTGTCACAAAATAAAAGAATATGAAAGTGTTTTAAGTATAAATATGTTAAAATTCACTTACCACCCCCATTTTCAATTCCATCGACAATAGTGCATCCAGTGATACTTTTAAAGTTATCGATAAAATTGTGCGGGGCGCGGAAAACTCGTATCACCTTTTCTTCAGCCGACGATACAAATGTCGTTGACGATATCGTCGCGACGGACGACATCTCGTAGCCGTGGACTTGAGGGCGGGCTATTTCGTGCCATTGTGAGCCTAGAATATATTGGAAACAGAGTAAAGCCTCAAACATAGAGCCTTAAGAAATTCACATTTATGTCTTTTATCAAACTCTTTATGGATTGTCGTTCTTAATTAACTAATATTTAATTCAACAAAAATATTAAAAAATTACAACCTATTAAAAAATCCGTTTTATTATATATAATTAATCTTTCCCGCTAATATAACCAACCCAATTCAGTATTCCAAGGCGCGTGTGTCCTGGCAGTCTTGTCAGTCCCGACACTAATGAGGTATCTTCCCGTCGGATCCCACCGCGCGTCTTCTACGGCACCGAAATGACCGCCACATACCACTTTTGGTAAGTGGTTCATGTTGTTTTTGTATTTATACCTTTGTGATTTTTAGGACCCAGGTATAGGGAAACTTTCAATTATTTTACTGAAGAAACTTAGGTCGTATTGATGCCGAATCACAGTAGTGTTTACAGTGACATATTATAACTATTTTAACAATAAAAAGGCGTTTTTGAAACACAACGTGTTCACGAATATGAAAATAAAAAGACCTTTGTAAATTTTTTTGTTACTACCATAAATTTAACCGCTAATATAACTAACCCAATTCAGTATTCCAAGGCGCGTGTATCCTGGTGGTCTCGTCAGTCCCGACACTAATGAGGTATCTTCCCGTCGGGTCCCATCGCGCGTCTTCTACGGCACCGAAATGACCGCCACATACCACTTTTGGTAGCCATTGGTTTGTACCCTGTTTGGACAATATAAAATTAATAGGAATGTATGAATGAAATGAATGAATGAATGAAAATACATTTATTTCTATTAACTGCGACACAAAACGAACATACATTTAAAATTTACAAAATGTGTTGCAGAAAACTGAAAAAAATAATGAAAAAGAATGTCTGAGTTGAGTTTATTTATTTCGAAGCCGTGAATGTGAGGAAGTTCAAGCCGTGTAGTGCCGGCTTAGAATGCTACTACACCTTTATACCCATGGGTGTCGTAAAAGTTTTAAGTGGTTTTAGGCGATGCGGTTGGAAACCCATCACCAAAGATACTTTATTACTACCATCTTGTCCCCTATTAACTTCCAAATGCGGCTGAGGAGCTTTTTCTTACATGTTGATTTATTATACAAAACAGTCAAGACAAATGTTGTATAGAATGTTTTTTTAAAAATACAACTTTTACATGATATTTATTATTTACATACTCATTGGTGGGGTGATTGTTATCTTCATTAATTATTTTTGTTACTAACATACATACATACATATACTCACGGCTATAAATCCCATGGAGGGGTAGCCAGAGCTAGGGAATTAGAAATTCCTCAGCCACTTTTGGAAGTTGCGTAGGGAAAAGATGGTGAAATAAAGGTTTTTGGTGATGGGTCTCCAACCGCATCGCCCAAAAATCCCTTAAAAGCCCTTCCGTTAGTCGCCTCATACGTACACCCACCGGAAGAAATGGGGTAGTGCTATTCTAAGCCGGCACTACACACCATTACTACTAATAATAATATAAATTAAGATAAAGTGCTTTAACAATTTCCAACAAATTTAATAGGTGGATAAATATGAATATAAACATAGTTTACCTCATCAAGTCCCCAAATGTGGAATGTCCCGTTATACCCATGCCCCATGAAAGATCTTCCGCCAGGTCCAAACTTGCTCCCATAGAATCCCAAACCATTTCCGCCAACTTCGCCAACCCTCACTCTTTCCACCCATACTCCATCTTGCATGTTGTCTATTACTTCCGGTTCCCAGATAATGAGGGTTTTGTCTAACGATGAGGATAGTAGTCGGTAGACAGGAGAATTTTGCTTTCTATCTGGAAATGTTATAATAGAAATAGCAAGTTAATAATTAATGTCATATTTCTAAGTAGTATACATTTAATAATCAATTAAGCAAATAAAAATTTTCGACACCAACGGGGCTCGAACCCACGACATGCCAACTGAGCTATGGTATCAAGTGACCACTCGCGCGATTTTTTTTATTTATTATATTTATTTTTATTATATCTGCTTAATTGATTAGTAATAATAATTTTGCCGTGTAGTGCCGGCTTAGAATGTCGCTACCCCTTTCTACCCACGGGTGTCGTAAGAGGCGACTAAGGGTATCGGGGCTTTTTATTGGATTTTTGGGCGATGCGGTTGGAGACCCATCACCAAAAACCTTTATTTTACCGCCTTTTCCCCACTCAACTTCCAAAAGTGGCTGAGGAATTTATAATTCCTTGGCTCTGGCTACCCCTTCTAGGGAATTATAGCCGTGAGTATATGTATGTATGTATGTATGATTAGTAATAATCCCCACATGAGGTTTTCATGCAAAACAAAGCCTAAGTTAAGTTTAACTGGCTGGGAATATTCTACTTCACTTACTCAATGTTCTAAGAACCTGAACGATTTACTTTTATTCAAATAATGCAGAAAGAGGGTTGTTAAAAGTATGTCATGTTTTTGTATCTGTTGGTGGTAAACTAAAATTACTAAGGGGAGATTTTATTGGAAAGCTGTTGTGGTATAATATACCATAACAGCAAAAAGCAAATATCTTTTATTTTTCTCATAATATGATTGAAAAACAAATTTACAGATCCATGCAGCGCGGGCTGCAGACTAACGACTAACTTACGTGATAGTAACCGGGTCCGAAGTAACACGAAACCATTTTAATTTTTGGTTAAATCTGAAGACGGAATATTTAAATAAAATCTTCGACAGTGTAACTAAACTCGAGCAACTGGTAGCCATATTGGCCGTTATCCTTCACTGTGGTTGGTCGGCGAGGAAAAGCCTGCTTTTGATTAAGACTTGTCAACGGACGTACCGGAACATGATAAAAATCGACGATTTTAATTTTTTTTTATGAGGATTAAAGTGAACGGCGTGAACGCTTGAGAGAGAGGGAGTGAGAGACTAAAAGAACTCTAAGGCCTCTTTTCCATTACACGGTTTCTCGCCGTGAAAACCTACGGTTAATTCGCCGCGTGTAGGCACGGTCGTCAGTGTGGTATGGATCACTATATATGAGCTTGTCGACATGCACGGTGGCGCCAAGGCACGGCGCCGCGGCCGCGTGCGCCGTGACTGCCCCTCGGCGCGCCGCGTCTACGCACGGCGTGATTTTGCAGTGTTGTATGGCAGTCTATCGGGGTGTGTCGACGGTGCCGGACGTACGCACGGATTCGTGACCGCTTATATACGCTGTTTCGCGATTTTATTATAAAATGAACATAAATCAAGAATTATTAATTACGTTGATTCAAGAAAGGCCTGTAATATGGGATTGTAAAACTTGTCTTCATCTTCTCTCAATTGATTCTTGACAAGTGTATGAAACGCGCCATATTCCTCCCTTTTTTCTAAAATCGGATGTATCGAAAACCTTAC
The DNA here is from genome assembly GCA_963576735.1 of Bedellia somnulentella. Classification (NCBI taxonomy): domain Eukaryota; kingdom Metazoa; phylum Arthropoda; class Insecta; order Lepidoptera; family Bedelliidae; genus Bedellia; species Bedellia somnulentella. The sequence goes on from OY755173.1 coordinate 1,325,028, forward strand.
TTCCCTTTTTTTTCTATTTTCTTTTTCCTATATATGTAATAAGCAACTATAATCTTTTTTTTCGTAAGAAAATTCATGACGCAGCACGTCCTACACAGCCCGAGTAAAAAGCGCTACTAGCCAGTACTTACCAATGTCTCGCGCGGTGATTTTGCCGTATCATGTACAAGCTAGCACGTTTTTTCAACCGTACGGCTTACACACCGTACGTTTGAACAACCGTGTAATGGAAAAGAGGCCTAATTAAATATTTTAGTTTTTTGTAATCTTACCTCTTGGCGCCCACTGCACTCCATAAACCCATCCTTCATGTCCAGCGAGCACTGCATCCAACTTCGCCGACCATTGCTTGCCGTGAACATCAAACACTTCTTGCTCCACCTCTATAGCCATCGATGGTTGTGCAACTTTGGTATAGTGCTCGATTCTCCACAATCGGATGTAGGTGTCCTGAGATGATGATGCCAGAAGCAATGTGTTTTTATCTGGAAGGTTCTAATTGTTTATTTGGATATTCTGAAGACCAAAGTTGGGTAGTACAGGCTTATAGTAGCACTAACGTATTTTCTTGCAGGTGTTGTAAGAGGCAACTCAGGGTTTGGGGCTGGAGACCCATCAACAACATTTCTCTACTCAACTTCTAAAAGTGGCTGAAGAATTATAAAAATATGGAAATTGCAAGTAATTCAGTACTAAAATGGTATTATTAACTATGAGTAACCATTTGCCGTGTAGTGCCGGCTTAGATTGCCGTGTAGTGCCGGCTTAGAATTTCGCTACCCCTTTCTACCCACGGGTGTCGTAAGAGGCGACTAAGGGTATTGGGGCTTTTTATTGGATTTTTGGGCGATGCGGTTGGAAACCCATCACCAAAAACCTTTATTTTTACCATCTTTTCCCCACTCAACTTCCAAAAGTGGCTGAGGAATTTATGATTCCTTAGCTCTGGCTACCCCTTCTAGGGAAATATAGCCGTGAGTATATGTATGTATGTATGAGTAACCATTATAGTGACTTACCAATATCAAGGACATCTAATCCTCTGACCCAATCTTCATGTCCAGTTAATGAATGAACTTTTTCATATTCATTTCTATCAGATTCCGCAAACAAGTTTATTTTATTATTATCCAATGCCAGAAATAGTAAAAGATTTCCCGTTGACAACAGATGAGCATGAAGAGTTAAGCATAAGCCTGAATTGAGATTGATGATCTGTTTTGGGTTTATGGTGCCTAAAAGGAATGTTAATTTAAATTTATTTGTCACATATAAAAATGGCAGCATGTATATGTGGCACATATTGCAAGCACGAACAAGTAAAAACGGGCATGATTGCCATTGCATTTGAGTAGAAAAGTCGGAGGCAGCACACAACTTTCATGTGAACTGTTTTGTCGAGCATTCTTTTGCCTGTTTTCTTATAAAGTCACTATGCAAAATCATCTTATAATTCTGTTAAATCTTACTGATTGCATTATTAGTGTTAATTATCATACGGTGATAGCTCAGTGGGTCGAAAACCGCTTATCATGCAGACGATGAGGCTTCAAATTCCAGGTCAGGTCTACACCAATTTGTTTTTGTAAAGTCATATTTGTGGCTAATTTATCATGGTTGTTAAAGGTGAGGGAAAACATCCTGGCGAAACCCACATGTCTAAGTTGTACTTTGTCATGTGACAGTGTATTCGTACAAAACGGCGATAAACCTGCCCCCTATCACGTCAGTACACTGTCCTAGCAAAATGTGGGTACTCTACCAGGTGACAATGTCACATGATGTTCAGAAGTATAAGTACCTCTATCAACCCCTTCGAGGGTATACGGCGTAAATATTTGAGTTGAGTTAATTACCATTTTTTCTTTCCCAAACTCTGATAGTAGAATCTATTGAAGCAGTAAACACAACAACATCATCTTCATTTAAATATGCTCCCCCAATACTTGTGATGCCATCTTTATGTCCTTCCAATGTGTGGGAGACCTTGAAGATATCATTTTGTAGAGTCCATATTGCAGCAGTTTTATCTGCTGAACAGGAGACAAACTCAGTGCTTGTGCCATCTGGTCTGCGGAGCCATTTTACTGAGTTCACTTGAGACTTGTGATGGCTCAGCACTGTTAAGGTATCCCCAACATTTTGGCTCTGAAAATTATACAGGAAAGTTTAAGATAGATGGAAATTTTGCAGTTAAATTTGAGATACTGAACTGTTCATTTTATTAGTTGTATTATTCATTTTACCATCTAGTTTAGTAACGGTAGTTATTGATCAATGCTTTTAATGGTGAGGAAAATCACTGTAAGGAAATATTGTAAGCAAAAAGCCTGTCCCCAAGATCAGATCAGATTAAATTATTAGACATGAATCCATTAGACTGATCATAATAATTTATACTAAACTAGCTGACTAGTGTAACTTTATAGTTCATTTTCAACATTACTCATGCATTATGTGTTTTAGTGTGGTGGTATATAGGCTATAAACATCCTTGATAAATTGACTATTAATGTAACAAGGTGTTTTTTTCACAACATATGGTTAGTTCTTGAAAAATGCAAATTTTTATACAGACATTTTATTATGGAAAGCAGCAGTTATGAAAAAAAATCACTTGTTGTCATGACTGCATACCCCTCAAGATTATCATAAATCATATTAAAATATATGTCTGTTCTACAATTCTCGAGCGTATTTATAAATCCATTAGATCTTCAATTTGGCAGCAAGGACTAAAGAGGCCAATTTAAATATGCAATATTAATGTGTAGCTATGTAGTGTTCACTTAGAATAGCACTAACCCATTTCTTTCCACGGATTTCATAAGAGGCAACTTAGGATATTAGGGATTTTTAAAGGATTATTGTGCGATAAGATTAAGGAACCATCAAGACAACCCAGAAGGAACTGAGGTATTTCTAATTCTGGAGATCTGGCAACCTGTTTTTGGGATTAATATTTATGGATGCGTTATGTCTAGTACATTCAATTTGTCTGACTCTAGTCTAGTGGACTGATCCAACTTGTAGTCTGATGCTGCTGCCAACCGTTCTTCGACACATTAAGTCTGATGTTCAGGTAGGTTTTGAACAAAATAGAACACTGCTGTTTTTTTTTAAATATACACAATCCCAGCATATAAAACGTACACTATACTTACGGTATTGTATACCACGACAGCATTGCATGCACCAAAACAAATAAGACCGTCGCTATTCCAGTCAGCAGCCTCAGTCGTTCTATTACATGCCGCTGAGGTGTATATGGGATCAGCTGATATTTTCATAGTTTACTGTTTGTGTCTTTTGCCGATGCCGTCTCGTGAACAAGAACGAAACAAAGTTCGATTACGAATTGTATTGTATTGATGCACCGATGTTTTTAAGTTTTTTACTTCACTCTATGGTTATTTTTTTTTTTTTAAATCATTTATTCGCCGGAAACAAGTCCATAGGCATACTCATACATCACATAGGTAAAACAAACTAAACTAAAATAATTACAGATAAGAACTTAATAGGTAAAATAAACTAAACTAAAATAATTACAAATAAGAACTTAAATTTAAACACAACAACATTAAATCTGCTCAACAGTACTATTTATAAAATTAAATAAACACTTATATAGTTTTTGGTTTTTTAAAATATCTTGAACACGGCGGGGTACAGCATTCCGAGGATGACAGGTGTCAGCTGTCATGATCTGCTCAGGCAATGACGTAAAGTCTGAATCATCCGTTTCAGTGATCTCCTCAGTCTTCTCCTCCTCTGTATCCAAAGCTTCTCCTATGTTAGCTACAAGAGCTAGTCTCTGCATGTTAAATTTGGGGCAGCTCATAACTATATGGGTCAAGTCTGCCTCATCAGCTGCACAGTAAGTGCATTTGCTGTTGTCAATAATTTTCATTCTATGTAAATGGGCAGGTGTTTGGCAGTGTCCAAATCTCAGGCGATTTATTATTGTTATATATTTTCGCTCATTGGCATCCTTATGCTTATGATACCATGGTTTACTTGGTAGTTCCTCTTGTATCTCCGCATACCATCTTCCTTTAAATTTAGAGACGTCCTTGTAGTATTCGTTCCACAGTTGTCTTTTCATGTTTTTCAACTTCATATGTAGATCCGTAAAAGGAATCTTACATATGTCACTATGATCTTCATTGTGATTGGAATTTACAGCTTGGTCAACCACTTCATTACCTTTAATACCTTTGTGAGACGGTACCCATTTAAAGGTTACATTCGTTTTGATATTATATACTATATTTCTTATCTTATATACAATATAATTTATCCTATAATTAAAACTGAAATTATTTAATGACAATAATACACTTTTGGAGTCAGAGACTATTATTATTTCATTATATTTTCCAATGTTAGTTAACTTTTGTAAATAAATAAGTGCTTGATAAATTGCATAAGCTTCTGCTGTGTAGATGCTACAATTTTGGTCTAACTTAAAACATTTGGTTGTCTTATTTTGAGGGTCATAATAACCAGACTTTACAGAATTCAAAGACTTTGACCCATCTGTGTACAAATATAAACTATTAGTTTTATGAAAACAATATTCCTTAAAATCAGTTTCATTTGAAATAATACTAGTATCTACATTTAATTTACATATTAATACTTCATATTTACATTCATAAATTGGCCATAACTGACTCTTGTGCATATTTTCAGACAAATTAGTGACAAAACCCATAATCCGGGTAATCGAAGGATATTGACTGTTCAAGATATCTGCTGCTGACACATACTGAGTTCTTTGTAAAGAAGATTGTAGAACCTCAGGTAAACAAATTCTAGTACTGACTATGTCATTTTTTACTGCTAAGACTTTCAAACAGAATTTCTCTGTAGCAAATAAGCGCCTTATACACAAAGGTTGTATACATGTCTCAGCTTCCATATTATTTATAGGAGTTGTACTCATGGCACCACTGATAATGCGCAATGCCATATTTTGTATAACATCTAACTTTTTAAGTAAAACCGGACTTATGTTCATATATACAATTGCACTATAATCAAAGTGGCTGCGAACCAAGCTTTTGTATAACATACTCAGGACTTTAGGGTCTGACCCCCAAAATGTACCAGCTAATGATCTCATTATATTTATACCCCTCATTGCATTCCTACAAATATAATTTATATGTTTTTCAAATTTTAATTTTGTATCAAAAATTACACCTAGAAACTTTTTTTCCTCTGTTTGTGGTAATTGGACATTATTATATTTAATATTTACAGACCTATTGCTACCAAATACTAAAACTGAACTTTTACTTGAGTTAATACTTAGCTTTAAAATGTTTGAATAATAAGAATTAAGCTTATCTAAAGCTAAATTAATCTTTGTTTGAGCAATCTGTACATTACTATTCACACAATATATCAAAATATCATCAGCAAACTGTAACATTTTGACATCTTCAGGTAAATGATGGAGAATTTGTGAAGTATATAAATTGTATAGTATTGGAGACAAGGAGGCACCTTGCATTAGACCTTTGTATGCAATTTTTGGGCCATGTAAAATATTATTATACTTAACATATAATGTACGACCAAATGAAAAGTTAAACAGCCACTTTATTAATTTTCCAGGCAGATTCAACGAATGAAGAACCTTTGCCATTTGATGGAGATCGACATTGTCATAGGCTCCCTGCACATCAAGGAACACACACACTGCTGCTGACTTAGACAACAGGCAGTTCTTCATATCTATCAGGTATGTAGTAAAACTTTCGACTGCACTTTTTCCTTTCCTAAATCCAAACTGGCATGAAGGAATTATATTCTTATTTTCTACATAATAGTCTAGTCTTATTTTTATCATTTGCTCACATATCTTACCTATACAAGAAGCTAAAGAGATAGGTCTGTATGAATTAGAATCATCATCAGGTTTTTCTGGTTTTAATATAGGTATAACACACTGAGTTTTCCATGACTCTGGAATCAATTGTTGTGACCATAGTGAGTTCAGCATCTGTAATACACTATTTTTAGCTGATATATGTAACTTTTGTAACATGATGTATGGAAAACTGTCTAAACCTGGAGTAGTATTCTTTCTAAAAGTCAATGCTATATCAAATTCCTCATTTGTAAATGGTTTTATCAGAAAATTTGTAGATTCATTGTTACTATCCAAATTAAATATATACTCCAAATCTATATTATTGTTTGAAGGTTGTGCTAATTTGTCTATAAAAGTACCAATCCATTCGTCATTCTTAGATATATTTCTATTTGTATTTATTCTTTTAAATCTCCTTATATAGTTCCATACTCTAGAAATTGGGGTATATCTATTAAAAGATGAACATAACTTTTTCCAACTGGAGCTTTTAGCTTCTTTAATAATAATTTTTTTCCTAGCATCTAATCTTTTGTAGTCAATATAATTTTCAATTGTCATATCATTCCTATACTTGGCTAATGCATCTTTTGATTTATTTACAGCTTCAGCACAGTCCTCACTCCACCACGGAGCCGGAGCCCTACATGTTTTACCACCATGACACCTATACACAGGTACACACGCATTCCTTAAATTATTAAGTATTTTACACATTTCATCATATTTTTGTAATGGACTATCTGAATTAGAATTAAAATCTGTAAACAAAGCCTCTGATAACTCATGGTAGTTTTCCCAGTTTGTTTTATTAAATAAAAATTTCTCAATGTCATCATTTACTTGATAGTTTGAAGTAGATATAATAATGTCTGTAAAGGTCTGTAGGTGATAGCTACCCATAGCATCATCACCCACGCGCCACTCACATAATGGAGCAAGGTCTGGGCTGACACAAGTCACGTCTATAGCCGAAGCATTACTTCCAGGTCTACCGACAGTAGTTGGAGCACCAGTATTTAGTAAACATAAGTTGCATTCATCAAGAAGGTCTAGTAATTCCCTACCTCTAGGGTTAGTAATTTCACATCCAAAAGTAACATGATGTGCATTAAAGTCACCAGATACTATACAAGGTTTTGGTAATTGGTTTACTATGTTTCTTAGCTTATTTATCCTAATGAGACTATTGGTATTTTTTGTTTTAGGTGGGCAGTATACACAAAGGATTGAAAGAGGACCGTTTGCTGTGGATAAAGAAACTGCTATAGATTGTATATCCTGATAAAAACTAGTCTTCAGATGTTTAAACTTAATTGAGTTACGGATTAAAATACCTACACCGCCATGTTCATTTTTTGCATTTTTTCCTATATAATTATAGCCCGATATTGATAAATATGGATTTGAATCTTTTAACCAGGTTTCATTGAGAAGACATACATCTATGTTATTTTTAATTAATGATGATTTAAGTAAAACCTTTTTATTATTGACACTCTGAATATTATGTTGCATTATTTTTAAAACAGCCATTATTTGGTAAGATTTTCTATTAATATATCTTTAATGTGTGTTGTTGTGTTTGTTTTATTTGAATTAGCTAGCGTAACTAAGGTTTTTATTATTTTTTGTAAAAAAATATCATCTTTTACAAGGTGATCATAGGTCAAGGTGATGGGGTTAATAGTAGGTGTTTGAACCGTTGAAACTGTTGCTGTACTAGAGGATTCATGACTGTTTTCAATTGTCTTAACCGGGGCAGACTTAGTTTTCAATGCAAATGTCACTGATTTGTCTGATTTTGCTTTGGGTAATGCAGGGAAATCTTTATTTGATACTACTGTTGAGTACATTCTGGTCAAGTAATTTGTTTCATGTCTTTTACGTTGTTCTATTTTAATGGGACAAAACTTAGATATCGCTAGGTGGTCCCCACCACAGTTGCAACACTTCAAGATCTCTGATGTGCACTCCTTGTAGGAATGTGCACCTGAACATCTTGAACATACCTCATCATTTCGACATATTTTGGCATTGTGCCTAAACTTCATGCACTTGAAGCATTGCATCAGTGGTGGCACATAAGTGTATACCCTATACCTCCACTTGTCCAGAAAAACATATTGTGGGAGGGAAGTACCTACAAATGTAACACTCACTGTAGTGAGAGGGACTATTTCCTGCCCTACTTTTTTGGTAAACCGTCTCACAGCTATAATTTCGGCATCCGCCATCAGTTTTTCATAAAGTTCCGCATTGCTCGACTCCTTGTCAATGAATCGAATAGTGCCGGTTCTCTCCGTCGACGCTGCTGGTATGTACGCCTTTAAATTATGTTCTTTTAGACAACTATGACTTAGAAAGTCATTTGCTGCTACCGCCTGTTTGAATACTACTACTATTTTGTTTGCATTTATTCTACGTTTTTCCACTATGCCCTTTACATTTTTGAAAAATTTGGAAAGATAAAATGGGTTTTTGTTCCCAATTTTTTCATTCATTCCTTCGACGTAAATCGGGAATTCCTCCTTACAGCTATTGTCCGGGTATGACCGTTTATATTCTGATTTGAAGTATGGTTTATACTTATCTTCCTGACAAGAAGAAGCCGCTGGCAACTGCTCCTTGATTTTTCGTTTTTTGGTCGATCGAGGTGTCGCCAAACACCCATCATCATCTCCGCCGCTCTCCGGCTCCATCACGACAAGTCCCAGCTAGGTATTACGTAAGTTTCCCAAATAAATTGATTTAATTAAAAAATTAAATTTAAAAAGGCGCCCTTCCAGTTCCCGCCAAAAAAGGAAGTCCCACTCTATGGTTTTGTTAACAGTGTTGCCAACAAGCCAAGACCTTATGTCGCCCAATTTTCCAAGCTTGAGTAGCCTAAGTAGCCCAATTTGAAATGAGGTAGCCTAAAGTAGCCCAAACACAAAACTGAAATAAAACCACTTTTTTAACTATTTACTTATGTATTATATTATAACTTCCTGTACATACAATAAAATCAGTACTTCACACCTAAACCTACAAGTCGTTTAAACTTGATTCTGAAGTTATTTAAAGAAAATAAAAGTATCAAAACGTAATTTGAATGTTTTTGATAATGAAAACCTCATGAGGGGATTATTACTAAGAAATAATGGAAAGAAAAACTTGAACTTGCGTTCCCTACCTCTGATATTTTTTTATTTTTTTTATTTTACAAACATTTGAAATTTTTGCAAACACTACTTTAAAGTTACCGTTAACAACCATGATAAATTAACCACACATATGACTTTAGAAAAGACAAATTGGTGTAGGCCCTTCCCAGGATTGGAACTCACGCCCTTCTGTTTTTCGGGCGGGTGTTCTACCCACTGGACTATCATGTCGCTGTTATCATGCATGCATTTATCATGGTTGTTAACGGTGAGGGAAAACATCGTGAGGAAACCCACATGGCTAAGTTGTACTTAGTCATGTGACAGTGTATTCGTACAAAACGGCGATAGGCCTGCCCCCTATCACGTGAGTACACTGTCTAAGCAAAACGTGGGTACCTTCTCTGGAAACTAGATGGCGCTTGCCATGTGAGTTCAGAAGTATTGGTCTTGCCCTTGTTAGTTAAAACTCCTAAAAAGCCTTACACACGATCGGTTTCCGACCACCGACCATGTGTCCTTGGTAGGAACAACCAATCTTTGTATTTGTTCTACACGGTCGGTGGTTAGAATCAACTTGAGCAGATGCTATTCCGACCAAGGCCGTTGAAATCAACCAAGTATTGGTATGAACAACAGACTTCCCTGCGGTTGGAAACCGATCGTGTATAAGGCTTTTAAAGGTTAAGCGGATAGAAAATACTGTTTTGAATAGTTCTAATTAACATACTGATTCGAATAATTGGTTGATGCGAAACTAAATATTCGCAACTCCATCTGTGATATTTTCACAGTAGTGCCAACATGATCTCAGAGGTATTTAGAGATAAAACGTTTAATATGGGTGAAGGGGTTTACCATCTTTTTATCTTGATCGTCGTATATCTTTTTATGTAATTTTTTTTTGTGCTTATTTGTGTTGTAATTCGATTATAAATTAAAGTAAACTTACTCTTTTTCGAGTAGCCTAAAGGGCGACCAGTCGCCTTTACGATTTTTTGGTCGCCGTTTTCCAATCTGAGTAGCCTAAATGGCGAAAAATCGCCTTCGTTGGCAACACTGTTTGTTAAAGGAATTTTAGGTTATGTTACATGTCAATGTCATATCCATATGTCTCAATATGTCAATATTGGAGTGGGTGGATTCATTCGTCAAAGTCACTTTAACAAAGTATCCTATTGGCCCGTAGGCGCGGGAAAAGAAACAACAAAGTCAACAAATTGTACTCAACTCATGATACACACTGCAGTACGTACAGTACAGTAAATAAATTTGGAATTAAAATCATTCATTTAATTGTGTTTGTATTAATGTGATTGGGTTGTTGGAAGTAATATCTTGCTCATAAATAAGAATGGAATATTAGTTCATTAGTAGGTATCAGAAAGTTGTAAAAATGCCTGATATTATGATATCAGGAATTCCAGTAAGTTTTCCTTTTGAACCTTACGACGTGCAGAAATCATACATGGAAAAAGTTATAGAAGCCCTACAGAATAATACCAATGCTTTACTAGAGTCTCCGACAGGAACGGGAAAGACTTTGAGTCTTTTATGCTCATCATTAGCGTGGTTATTGGTGAAAAAAGCCCAACTACAAATGCAAGCACAATTAGGAAACTTCTCTGAGCATAGTGGAGGATTAACTGGTGGTTTACGTGACAATTTAAAATCTGGTGCTGGTAAAGCCAAAGATAATACCAGCTGGGGCATGCCGAAAATCATTTATTCATCACGCACCCACTCTCAACTAACACAAGCCATGCAAGAGTTGAAGAGATCTAGTTACAAACATGTAAAAGCTGCAGTTCTAGGTTCAAGGGACCAAATGTGCATCCATCCAGAGGTATCGAAAGAGACAAATAATATGAACAAAGTTCACATGTGCCAGTTAAGAGTGAAATCACGAACATGTTTCTTTTATAACAATGTTGAATCTAAAAAAGATGATAGGACCATAAAAGGTGATAATATCTTAGATATAGAAGATTTAGTATCTGCTGGTAAAAAGTTAAAATGCTGTCCTTATTACTTAGCTAAAGAGTTGAAGCAGGATGCAGATATAATTTTTATGCCATACAATTATTTATTAGATCCAAAATCAAGGAAAGCAAATGGAATTGAGCTATTGAATAACATAGTGATTCTTGATGAAGCTCATAATGTTGAAAAGATGTGTGAGGAGTCTGCATCATTACAGATACGATCAACTGATGTGGCTCTTTGTATAGATGAAGTTACCCATGTCATGAAATCTTTCAGTGAAACTAGTGAAGACATGGACACAACATTAGATACAAACCAGCCTAAAGATTTCACTTGTGATGATTTATGTATTCTAAAAGAAATAATGTTAGCATTAGAAAAAGCTATTGATGAAATTGAACTTGGCACTGAAGGTAGTACTTTTCCAGGTGGATATATATTTGAACTTCTAGCTAAAGCTGAAATAAAAGAACACAATCAACTTGCTATTATAACTCTGATAGAAAACCTAATCCAATATCTGTCTACAGCAAGTGCTTCTCCGTTTCAAAAGAAAGGAGTTGGTTTACAGAAAATAGGAGATTTATTAAATGTTGTCTTTAGTGGAACTACTCATGCTTATAAAGAAAGAGTAAAGTTATGCTACAAAGTACACATACAAGTAGAAAATAAAAAAAATAACAAGACTGATGGTTGGGGTGCTTTGAAAGCTGTTAATTCTAAATCATCAGAAAGAGTTTTAAGTTATTGGTGTTTCAGTCCTGGTTTTGGAATGAAACAGTTGCTGGATCAAAATGTTAGAAGTATTATTTTAACCAGTGGTACTTTGGCTCCTTTGAAGCCTTTAATTTCAGAACTTGGTATACCCATAGGAACTCAACTGGAGAATCCCCACATTGTTAAATCTAATCAGATCTGTGTAAAAATTATTAGCCAAGGACCAGATGGTACTCAATTAAATTCAAATTATCAAAATAGAGATAATCCTAAATATATTTCAGCTCTTGGAAGAACTATACTAAGCTTTTGTAGAGTTATACCTGATGGTTTACTTGTATTTTTCCCATCTTATCCTATTATGCTAAAATGTCAAGAAATGTGGCAATCAGAGGGAATCTGGACTGGGATAAGTAGTATCAAACCAATATTTGTTGAACCACAGAGAAAAGATACCTTCAATGCAATAATCACTGAGTACTACAGCAAAATTGCAGACCCAAGTACAAAGGGAGCCTGTTTTATGGCTGTTTGTAGAGGTAAAGTTTCAGAAGGTTTGGATTTTGCAGATATGAATGGAAGAGCTGTTATAATAACTGGGCTTCCATTTCCCCCATTAAAAGATCCCAGGATAATATTGAAGAAGAAATATCTGGAAGAATTAAGGGTCAAAGACAAAGATTTCCTTTCTGGTGATGAATGGTATTCTTTGGAAGCTACTCGAGCTGTTAATCAAGCTATTGGAAGAGTAATAAGACATCAAAATGATTATGGAGCAATATTGTTGTGTGATAGTAGGTTTAATAGTCCAAAACTGAAAGGACAGCTATCGGCCTGGCTAAGAGATTATATTAAAGTGTCTAATAAATTTGGAGAATCTGTTAGTGAAATTTGTAGGTTTTTTAAAAGGGCTGAATCTACTTTACCTTCTGCAAAGTTAAAACCAGCTTTATCACATGAAACGAACCCCTACATCCCTTCTACTTTAAATGGGGTATCGTTTCCTACAACTTCATCCAGAACAGTTCAAAAGTTGGTAAAGAAAAATCCTGTTGGAAGTTTCCCTAATTCAAATGAGGTGTATGCAGACTTTTCAATGGATTTCTATAAAAATAAACAGTCATCAGCATATGTCAATGAGTTTAAGCCACAGGCTGCAAAGGAGTTATTTAGTGCCTTAGATTGTAGTGCAGATGTGTCAGTGAGTTCACAAATGGTAACCATACATAAACGGAATTCAGAAGATTCCTTGACATCCATAAACAAGAAAAAGAAACTGAAAATAAAGTCATTTGGTTTTGAAGATAATTTAAATCCAGAGCCGATTCAAAAAGTTGCACCAATATCGCTCATTGAATTTGTTAAAGAAGTAAAGACGTTTTTGAAACCAGATGATTATAAACAGTTCCAAATAGCAATATCTACTTACAAAAAAGATGCTGACTATACCATTCTATTAAAAATACTCATAAACTTATTTCAAAATCATAAACTATTTTACCTGTTGAAAGGCATGAAAAGATTTTTAAAAGAGGAACATAAAAGCTTATTTCAAGAACACTGTGATAATGTAATATTATGAATTTTAAAATAATATATATTCAAATAAAGCTGACTTTAAATTTATCTATTATTTTTTTGTTACAACAATATTCAGATCAAATAGAGAATATGCTAATGTAGCGAGCATAGGCTATCTCAAGTATGACAAAATTAATGAAAGGACATGTTTTACTTTTTACTAGGATTATACCATAGAAACAAATTAACAGAAGAATTATGTTTATTTCTAGTTCAAGAAATATTTGTATTTATACAATCTTTGAAGAAAAAATAATGGGTAATAATAATAATGTTCATGTCTTATTGGTATGATCAAATATGTAGCAAACTATTCAAAGCCACTAATTTTCTTGACTTAAGATCAAGTCATTGCTTTTTTAAATTTTCTTGTTGACAAGTCTTTTTCAGCTAGTAGTTGAAGCAGTTTAATCCTCAGCATTTCAGTATGCATAAGGCCAAAATCGTCATCCAACTTTCACATTAAGAAAACAGGTATGTTAGAAATTATAATGAAAGAAACTTAAAATGTCAAATATGAGACAGAAAAAATATCAACACAAGTAAAACAAAATCATTATTTTACATTTTTATTAAACCTACTAAATACATGGAAACTTAATATTCATTTTTGGGACCTTCATTTATTTTATTAGCTATTTCAACAGAGTTGATTCGGAGCATGGTTTGTTGCGCTCTCTGAAAGTTTATTCTCATAAATTGTTTCCTCCTTTTCTTTTTAAAATGTACCCTTGTGTGTGAAAGACCTTTAGAAATTATAGTTGCTGTTACATTAACAAGTCCTGGCTGAACAAGGGGCCTCCCAATCAAAGAAAAATCTTTAGTTGCTGCAAGTAACACTTTGTTTAGTTTTATTTGGTCACCAATGTTTGGAGGCCAGTATCCTTCGACAACCAGCAGATCTCCATCCGTAACACGCCATTGTTTACCAAGAAGATGAATTATAGCAAAGCTTCGTGATGCTTGGTTTTCTGTAAGTTTATTGCATGTAGCAAAGACGTCATTTTTAGTTTCAATAGGTCCATCAGCTGTTTGAGTTAAGCTGCTGGAAAATCTTGATAGTATTCCATCTAAAAAAAACAAATATTTATATCTGTTAAGTAATTCATTTGTTTTTCATTTAAACTGTGAAATGAAATACCTACTGTGAGTTCTGTTGAACAAGTTTGAAAGTCTTTGGAATCCAGTCCTGATAAGGGACATGCTGGAAGGCCGTTGACGACTTAGTGAACTTTATGTGGGTTTTCTAAGTCGTGTCTTGTATGTTATCATTAATTAAGACCATTTAATTGATAAAAACACAATAAGAAAAGAATCGTAGTAAAATAGAGCTAACCTCACTTTTCATTTTAGCTCATTTATGTTTCTCCTTTTGTCCAATGGATGGACAGGCAAAGGTTTTTTTAACCACGCAGCCTAGTCATTCATTATCCTTCTTTCATGAGTATTTTTTTTCAGTGAATGTCTTCCGTGTTTTCTTATCTATACTAATATTATAAATCTATACTAATATTATAAAGCTGAAGAGTTTGTTTGTTTGAACGCTAGGATCTCAGGAACTACCCAATCAAATTGAAAAACTCTTTTTGTGTTGGATAGTCCATTTATTGAGGAAGGTTTTAGGCTATATATCATCACGCTGCGACCAACAGGAGCAAACTATCAACGAATAAGGTTGCAAACACGGGGATAATTATTCATACTAAGGCTTCCGTTGTGTGCGCTGCGTAAACGGTTTAAGTTACCCAAAAAAATGTATTAAAAATTTATTTCTCTTTAAATGATCTAAAAAAATGCCCGCGACAGTATATGTCTAACTTTTAAGTTTCACTTACTATAACCATTTTTATGGTAAATAAATTTGGTCGAATTTAATGCATAATTGCCATAATGTTTTATCAACATAATATTAATCTTTATCCAAATAAATATGTTGTTAATTGAGAGTATTTAATTGAGAACAAAATTGTCCTTGACATCACTTAATTTAAATAAACATCTTAGAAGATAATACAATTTTTAAATTACTTCGTAACAAAATTTACACGCGTGCATGAAGCGCAAGACAAGACGCTGCGCTGGCCGGCGAGCGAGGTCACCTGCGCGAGAAGCTTATGTTTAAGCCTTATCCTATTAATATTATAAATTTGAAAGTTTAGATGTTTGTGTGTTTGTAGCTAAATGAAGACTAATTCACAGAACGTATTTAAAATAAAATTTACAGGAAGCCAGATAATGATCCCAATTAACACAATAGGACACTTTTTATCCCAGAAAAATTAAGAGATCAATAAATTTTCTTAAAAAATGGTTAAACAGACTAAGAATCAATGCTCAGCCGAAACTACTATACTTATAAACTTAAAATTTATAAAGTGAAAAAATTGTAAGGACACTATGAAAAACACCTTTTTTCTCATTGCATGACAGAGACCCTCAACAGGTCAGTTAAATATTTCAGTTTGACGACGTGAAAGTCTACACTTTTGACAGTACGAAGTCTGTGGGGTCAGCTAGTATATATATATATATATATATTGTGTCAATATCGGCATATATTTGTTCATAGTGTTTTTATGTAGTAATTTCTTTCGTTAAAGTCTTGTCCATTACATTAATTATCTCATTCAATTTAATTTCAATTATTGAAGGTAGTTCCAATTAATACATACATACATATACTCACGGCTATAAATCCCTAAATGGGGTAGCCAGAGCTAAGGAATAAAAAAATCCTCAGCCACCTTTGGAAAGTTGAGTGGGGAAAAGATGGTAAAATAAAGGTTGTTGGTGATGGGTCTCCAACCGCATCGCCCAAAAATCCCTTTAAGCCCCAATACCGTTAGTCGCCTCTTACGGACACCCACGGAAGAAGTGGGGCAGTGCTATTCTAAGCCAACACTACTCACACTCACTATTGACACAATATATCTCTATCTATATATATATATATCTATATATATATATAGATATATTGTGTCAATATCGGCATATATTTGTTCATAGTGTTTTTATGTAGTAATTTCTTTCGTTAAAGTCTTGTCCATTATATATCTATATATATATATATATAGATATATTGTGTCAATATCGGCATATATTTGTTCATAGTGTTTTTATGTAGTAATTTCTTTCGTTAAAGTCTTGTCCATTACATTAATTATCTCATTCATGTTCAAAAAGTGAAGAAGTTTACTTTAATATGTAATAAATCTTACATCAGGCATCAGGCTGGATGAATATTCTGCGTATCTCTAATATATGTATGGCTGAGTAGTGTTGGCTTAGAATAGCACTGCCCCACTTCTTCCGTGGGTGTCCGTAAGAGGCGACTAACGGTATTGGGGCTTTAAAGGGATTTTTGGGCGATGCGGTTGGAGACCCATCACCAACAACCTTTATTTTACCATCTTTTCCCCACTCAACTTTCCAAAGGTGGCTGAGGATTTTTTTATTCCTTAGCTCTGGCTACCCCATTTAGGGATTTATAGCCGTGAGTATATGTATGTATGTATTAATTGGAACTACCTTCAATAATATCATGGCCGTCACATCTAATAGAGATTGTAGATTGATTCGTGCGGTGTAGTCTGTAACTTTGAGATTTACTGAAGGTGGGTAACATTCCTCTTTGGCTCTTTGAATTTGGTAAAAAGTCGGAAATATATTTCAACCACCGGAAGAAATGGAGTAGTGCTTTTCTAAGCCGATACTACACAGCTTCCAATCAATGAGAACTTTAAAAACATAAGATTAATAAGTAAATGGGGTTTTCACGGAGCTTCTAGCCAAACTATTTACAAACAAAGAGGAGTTTCAGAAGATGATAAAAAAAAACGTTTATTGTGACACAAAGAAATAATAACAATAAGCTGGAACATGATGACAGTGATTTTTCTGAGTCTAGTGTTTTCTTGGGTAGCTTAGCGCCCCTTATAGTATAAGATCCCGCTGCTAAATCTCTACATTCATAATCATAACGTACAAAGTATCTAGATCCGATAGAAAACATTCTTATAAAGGCGAGAGGGTCCGAAGTGAGAAGAATAAAAGAGCATCTCATACATGCTATAGAATAGTTAATGTAAGGGAAGCAAGAGAAGTTTTTCAAGATGGTACTAAGTGGCGATCGATAGTCTCTGCCTACCCCAATGGGAATAATGGGCGTGAGTATAGATAAGTAAGTAAGTATTTAAAAAATATAAATATAGTTATTATATAAGTCATAAAATATAAATAGAAATAATAGCACAGTTTGTGAAATATAGTTGGATATATCGCGTTTTTAACAGATGGCAACCCTAATTTGCGGCCGCTTTTTCACAGGCAGCTCTCTATGTGTTATTATCATATTAAGAAAAAAATAGCTTTAATTTCATATAAGAAATATGCGTGTAACTTATGAACGTATAAAACACACCAAAATATAACCTACTTACACCTGGCTGCGAGGTAGTTGCGGCCGAATTTTCAACGGCACCTATGGATTTTTATATTCTTTATATACACTGCTATGATGGGGATGCTATATATTTCGAAAACAAATGAACGAAAATTGTCTCCGAAAAATAATAAACATTAATTAAATTAAAATTACTTGCGGCCACTTTTGCCTGGTTGCGTCTTGTCAGTGTATTCTCCTATTCATAAACTTATGTTAAAATGTTTTTGACTTTGTACGTTATGAACGTAGAGATTTAGCAGCGGGATCTTATACTATTAGACTGGTTTCAGGCGATACTATTATTTGGGTGTCGTCCTCTTTTTTCAAGTCTATGAAAGAAAACAAATTCACCATCACAAACGAATGGGCGTCTATCGAGTATGAAATCAACTATTTGACAGAAACGAATTTGGGTGACAAAAAACTTGTCATTCGCTTATTCTGACTATGCTTGATGGCAAAGCCACTTCAATTCTCAGCGATACATCAATGCAAAGCTGTGATATATGCAAGGCAACCCCTAAAGAGATGAATGATATTCAGTTAATACAGAGCAAACCAGTTGATACCGATTCCTATAAGTATGGAATATCCACTTTGCATCTCTGGATTCGGTTTTTGGAATGTATTTTACATATCACCTGGCTGGACTTCAAAAAATGGGCAGTCAGAAATCCAGAAGACGGAAGACTAAAGGACAACAAAATTATGCCATTCGAGAAGATTTCCGTTAGCAAACTGGACTATTACTGGATGTGGTCAAAGAAGGCCATGGGTCCACCAACGATGGTAATAGTGCCAGGCGTTTCATTGCCCATAGTAGCATCTAATCATCAATAACTGGAGTAAATGAAGATTTAATACAGAGATTTGGCTCAATTTTACAGGCTATTTCTTCAGGATGTAGAATAAATTCATCAGCTTTCAAAGAATATGGTGAAGAAACCATGAAGTTATATGTTGAGTTATATTATACGATTGGTTTACATGCCGTCAAGTATTCATAAGGTATTAGCTCATGGAGCAGATATAATTGATCATTTGGGTCAATTATAGGTCATCCCAATAGGGTCATTATCAGAAGAGGCTGCAGAACATCGGAACAAAGATTTTAGAAGGTATCATGTAAGTAAACCATTACAGAAAATTTTGCAGACGAGCCTCAAATCAAGATATTTTGAATAATTTATTACTGACTTCTGATCCATACTTAACCATAAATTCGTGCGTTAGCATAAGAAGATTCCAGATCAAGTAAAACACTTGAAAATTTTCGAAGAGATTAATGAAGACGAGGAGAAAGAAATTTTTGTGTTTGTTAACGTTGATTGCCCCGACGATGATGATGATAATGATCTGATATATGATGAATGATAATAACTCTGAAAATATATAAAGATTAAAAAGTGGATAAGCCTACCGGAGAACGACTATAGAAAACCTTCGAAAAAACGGGTCGCACCAAAATCGAACGTGTGGCGCATGGTCCGCCGCAATAAGTGCAGGCTGGTTCGGAGCGCTTGCACATCGAACGCGGTGAAAACGTGGTTCGCTTCGTACTTATGGGCATTTTTACTAAAAGGTGCACCCATTTGAAAATTTGCGAATTTAAAAAAATAAGTTTTTTTTTGTTGTTTAAGGTTTTTAGAATGTTCTTTAAAGTTTCATGTACTGGAAATCATATTTGATTTCCGATAATTACATTGTTTAATTACTAAAAAACATTAATGAAATGGACAGTACGTTGAAATTGTGATCAGTTTGGTGACTCTTTGAAACGGCTGTACGTCGAAAACAAAATGGTAATTGAGTTAAATTTTGCTTTATATGTATTCCAAATAAGTCAATATATTATATTTGAATGCTTAACAATCTATACTTATAATAAATCTGTAGAGAGGTCAATTCTGTACATGAAATATATTTTCAAAATAACTATCAGGTGGTGATTAGGGATCGATACTGATGCCAAAAATGCAATCAGTAAAATTTTTGTCTGTCTGTCTGTCTGTCTGTCTGTCTGTCTGTCTGTCTGTCTGTCGGTTTGTATGTTCCTTATGGAAACAAAAACTACTCGACGGATTTTAACGAAACTTGGTACAATTATTCTTCATACAGCTGCGCAGGTTTTTGTATACTTTCTAGCAGAGTAGTAAAGGGGAATTTTGGGAAATTTTGGGAAAACGGGAGAAGTTAATACATTTTTTAAGCTTCCGTCGCATGTGCAGCCTTAATGGTGAAACTTACATAGAAATTATGTATGACGGAAATATTTTTCATAAAATTATCAAAAAAAAAATCTTTAACAGTTTATGTCTATCTCTTACGGTTGACTCACAATAACACGTGTAATTCCTGATAGCTTAGCAGTTCGGAACATTCTGATTATATTTGTTTACTCTTACGTTTGTAAACCTCTCACTCAACCCTAATTTAAATAAGGTAACATTATTACCTATTCAATAAAAAAAGAATAATAGAAATCGGTAGAGAAACACCGAAATTATACATAAAATAAGCCATCGCGCCCGTGACCAAAACCGAATCGTTACTAATTTACATATAACATACTAGATGGCGCCAGTAGTTGCATCCTACAACACGTAATGATTTATTTTTTAGATTGTTATAAATACTTCATAGCGTTTTATTCCAAAATTTGCTATTAAACGGAAATACTGAACCGTTCATTAAAGCGCATTAAAAATCACCAAACTACACTCTTTAGGGAGTGCTATAAATTTAATAAATTGAAAACATTGCGCTGAATTTCACAATGCTTGAGCAGTGACTAAAGAAAGAAACCTCGGATATTTAAAAAACAACGCTACCCGTGTTATACATAAAATAAGCCATCGCGCCCGTGACCAAAACCAAAATCTTTACTAATTTACTTATAACATACTAGATGGCGCCAGTAGTTGCATCCTACAACACGTAATGATTTATTTTTTAGATTGTTATAAATACTTCATAGCGTTTTATTCCAAAATTTGCTATTAAACGGAAATACTGAACCGTTCATTAAAGCGCATTCTAAATCACCAAACTACACTGTTTAGGGAGTGCTATAAATTTAATAAATTGAAAACATTGCGCTGAATTTCATAATGCTTGAGCAGTGACTGAAGCAAGAAACCTCAGATATTTAAAAAAACAATGCTACCCGTGCGAAGCTGGGACGATCCACTAGTGTAGAAATAAAATGAATTTTCTAAAATTTTCATTTTACTTTCGGTTTGGTGACAAGTCATGCCATTGTGCTCATAATTTTCTGGTTTATGTTAACTTGGAAACCGGTTATTAAAATTATAATTTGTTATTACTTAATATTAAGCCAATTAAAAAAATATAAAAAATAAATACTAAGCAGAATACTAAAAATAAAATTAATAAAAATAAAACAACTTTATTATAATTTGGGACAGTCACCAAACTGACATACCTAAAATCCTAAAGCTTAGGTTACATGTATGCAAAATTTGTTGAAATAAAACTCAGATTTTTTTTATTTGTATGTAGTTTAATTCTTGAATATTTAAACGTAAACATGAAATGACAGTTAAGTTACTTAAAACAAAGCATAGTAACCATTAGCGCAAATTAGCTCTATAATAATTATAAAAAAGAGTTTAAACCATAAGGTAACTTCAAAAGTTATTTATCGCCCAAAGTTGGCCTTTAAAACTAAGAAATATAAAATCTTGAAAAGGGCTAGGCCACTTTTATTTCTAGTTTCTTATAATTACGTCTACTTCTTTTATGAGGTCAATCACAGAAAACTATACCTAGTGAAACTTACATAATACACAACACAATAATTTCTATGACATTGGATCTATTAAACTGACCTTGAAAATTGGCTCTTATTTTAATACTAGTAGTCCGCCCTGGCTTCGCCCCGTAGTACATACATAGCCTATGTCACTTAAGGATAACATATATATTCAATGGTGAAATATTTTTAAATTGGCCCAGTAGTTTTTGAGTTTATTTATAACAAACAAACAAATCTTTCCTCTTTATAATATTATTATAGTGTAGATGTTGTACTTTGAAGCTTAATAAATAAATATCCGGGATATTTCACATACACATTACACAGGTCAATCAAGGCCTAATCCAAACTAAGCAAACCCTGTACCATGGAAATCGGACAACACCCAGACACAAAACAACAAACATCATTGTTCATCACACAATTATTTGTCCTGGATGGGAAGGAAACTCACCGCCTCTGACTCTGCAGTAATAAATAGATGAAAGTTTATTTCATGTAGTCCTAGCCTTATGCGTCAGTTTGGTGACTTTGGTAGTCCAGCCTGTAGGTGACGACTTATAATGTCACCAAACTGACCGTCACACATATCCAGGCGATATTAAATAAAAATGGATTATACCTAAATAAATTGTTATTTTTCAGCATTGTAAAGCTAAAAGTTTATCGTAATAACGTATAAATAGATTTAAAATAGTTAAAGATTATAATAAAAGCATTAAAGAAGAAAAAGAGGCTCCAAACCTGACTCGGAAACTTGTGGACAACCGTTGATAGCAGTAAAACACTCCCTCCTCGTCACGAAATTTCGGCAAACTGACAGACTTCAAAATGGAAGCTTGATCCTTTGTAGGTATTGTTGCCATTTTTAATAAACAAAACAGATTTGGTAGAAAAAATATATCCATTCAGACCGTCACTATACTGACATGTCCGGTCGGCTGCAGTTTTAGACATTATTTTCAAATCAATTTTACGAGTGTTATTAAAAAGTTTTAAATGACCAGTTTGATTCAGTTGGACTATCCATATAATTTCCTTCATATTTAAGTAAACTTTCCATAGTGTGTATTATAAAATATTGCCGTAAATTTCAATTACCCGAAGATGGTAAGCACTGGGACAGGCTAAAAATATCTCCTTCCAGTATTTTGAATTAACATTATTTAATCAACTAAACTTATTTTCACAACGACTGTTCATTAAATACAAGTCTAATATATTTAAATCTAATTTGAGAAATTTTAAAAAATATATGTATATATATGAATTTAATAATACAACTTCAAAAACGTGGGACACCCTAAAAAGGAGGGGGGCACTTTTTAGTGAAAATGCCCTTATCCTATCGTGTGGTCGGCGCGCCGAACCATTTTCCAGTTCGGTCGCCATTGTGCTACCGTACGTGCAACACGTCGCGACGTGTTTTCAATCATGGATTCGAAGCAACATCGCAATGAAAACATTGTCAGTACGGAGAAAAGAACCATAATAGATTTACATACATATACTCACCGCTATAAATACCTAAAAGGGGTAGCCATAAGAAATTCCTCAGCCTTTTTCGGGAAAAGAAACTGTATCGCCTAAAAATCCTTTCAAAAGTCTAAACACCCTTAGTCGCATATTACGTACACTCACGAAAGAAAGAAATGGGGTAGTGCTATTCTAAGCCGATACTACACAGCGAATATAGATAATAGATTTGTTGCAGTTATTTAAAGACTTTCCATGTTTTATAGTCTTTATTGTATTGTACCTATATTTTCTGAAGAAATAAATCATTTCATTTTATCTATACTTATAATAAATCTGTAGAGAGGTCAATTCTGTACATGAAATATATTTTCAAAATAACTATCAGGGGGTGATTAGGGATCGATACTGATGCCAAAAATGCAATCAGTAAAATTTTTGTCTGTCTGTCTGTCTGTCTGTCTGTCTGTCTGTCTGTCGGTTTGTATGTTCCTTATGGAAACAAAAACTACTCGACGGATTTTTACGAAACTTGGTACAATTATTCTTCATACTCCTGGGCAGGTTTTTGTATACTTTCCAGCAGAGTAGTGAAGGGGAATTTTGGGAAATTTTGGGAAAACGGGAGAAGTTACTCCATTTTTTAAGCTTCCGTCGCGTGTGCAGCCTTAATGGTGAAACTTACATAGAAATCATGTATGACGGAAATATTCTTCATAAAATTATCTAAAAAAAAATCCTGAACAGTTTATGTCTATCTTTTACGGTTGACTCACAATAACACGTGTAATTCCTGATAGCTTAGCAGTTCGGAACATTTTGATTATATTTGTTTACTCTTACGTTTGTAAACCTCTCACTCATCTCTAATTTAAAAAAGGTAACATTATTACCTATTCAATAAAAAAAGAATCATAGAAATCGATAGAGAAACACCGAAATTATACATAAAATAAGCCATCGCGCCCGTGACCAAAACCAAATCTTTACTAATTTACATATAACATACTGGATGGCGCCAGTAGTTGCATCTTACATCATGTAATGTTTTTTTTTTAGATTGTTATAAATACTTCATAGCGTTTTATTCCAAAATTTGCTATTAAACGGAAATACTGAACCATTCATTAAAGCGCATTCAAAATCACCAAACTACACTGTTTAGGGAGTGCTATAAATTTAATAAATTGAAAACATTGCGCTGAATTTCACAACGCTTGAGCAGTGACTGAAGAAAGAAACCTCAGATATTTAAAAAAACAACGCTACCCGTGCGAAGCTGGGACGATCCACTAGTTTGTAATAAAGACGCACGCAATCAAGCATTCCAAATACTTTTGGATAAATGGAAGTCATATTATTTCCTTGTGATTAATACAATTTTGGCTTGTTTATATAGAACGGGGGGTATATCGAGACGTTTTCAGGCAGTGCTAGCCGTCACTAGCCGTAATACGACTGGACCGTCTGGAGTTAGGTGCGCACGGTGCGATGGTGCGGGCCGCACAGTGCGATGACACGATGGTCGGTGGTCGGAAACCGATCGTGTATAAGGCTTTTGTACTAGATTATGTGAGTAGGGCCCTTTAGTTTTAGTTCATTTTTTTGGCCACTTGCATGCAGCGCTGGTCATTCCATCACAACATCCATTATCAATCAATATCAACAACAACAAAACAAAAACATCCGAACAAAAAGACTGCTTTGTACAGTAATATTATCATTTTAATTGGTAAATTTAAATATTGTTACTCATTTAATGAGTGCTGAATCATGAACATTTCAGTAAATGAGTCATCTGTACCTGATAACAGTAGTTTTCGTGATCAATTCGAAGCTAAACTCACCGAGTTCGAACAAGAAAATCAAGGTAAGTAAATTGTAGTTCAGAGCATTTACGTGCTAATAAGTGAAATATTTATTTGTCGATTGACTGGACAAAAATAATTTTGAATACAAATAACTTACAGGAGCCCAGAGAAAACGTTGGAGTGCCGAAAAAGTTTTGGAAGTTATAAAAAATATACAAAATGCCATGAGTGAAAACACCCGAAACAAGACAGCTATGGAGTATTATTGGACACACAAGTATGATATAATGGTAGTTGGAAATAAAGAGCACTTAATTTTTAAAAGAAAATCTCCAAATGATCCGACTGTGTTCATAATATCTAGAGACAAATATTTTAGTATATTAAATACTATTCATAATTCTTGCGGTCACGGTGGACGAGACAAAATGGTTCATGCACTGAAATCAAGATTTTATATTCCAAAACAAGCAGTGCAACTTTTTGTTTCCCTTTGTCCCACATGCCAAACAAAAAAAGGATCACACAAAAAAGGTAAAGGAGCACAATCAGACCAACCTCAAAACCTTAACACTCCTAGACAGCAGGTAGAATCAATTAATTTTCAGTCATGCTCCAATGGGGAACTTAAGGTAACTGAAGATTTTAATATGCAAGGGCGGGTAGATTTGATGGAAAGTCACATACATCCTGAGGGCAAATTAAATGTGACTCAAGATTGTAATATACATGGGCAGATCAAATTGATGGACTATCAGCTATGCCCTGATGGTGAGTTTAAGGTAGCTCAAGACTTTAACATGCGTGGGCAGGTAGATTTGATTGATTTTCAGTCTTGCCCTGATGGTGATTTTAAGTGGCTCCTAAACTATCAGGATACTTCTACAAAATTCCTCAGCCTTCGACCACTTAAGACTGAAAATACACAAGAGGTTGCTTTTGAATTAATGAAAATATTTATGATTTTTGGAGCACCATACATTTTGAAATCCAATTATGGTCATGAATTTACAGAAAATATAATCAAAGAACTGACTTCTATGTGGCCTGAGTGTAAAATTATTGTTGGTAGTCCCAGATGTCAACATACAGAAGCTGGTGTTGAAAGTAGCAGCCAGGACGTTAAAAACATGCTTAGATCTTGGATGAATGTTAACAAATCAACAAATTGGTCTATTGGGTGTTATCATGTTCAATATAAAAAAAATACCTCGTTTGATTCTGTAATTGGGAGATCACCATATAAAGCATTATTCAGCTTTGACCCTAAATCAGGTTTAAGAGATTCAGGTATACCTTCTTCAATTCTTGCTAATGTTAAAAAAGAAGAACAATTGTATGAGTTGTTGGAGATAGATAATGGAATAGACGAATCAAATTTGGCTGAAATTCAGCCTAAAATTGAAATAGTGACTGATTGACTGATTGATTCATGAATGCCCAGCCTAAATTTTCTGGATTGAACCTGAAATTTGGTATGCTGATAGCTACAGTAACATAGGCATCTGCAGGCGGAAACCCTTAAAATATAATGCCTGAAAGGGTAAAAAGGGTGTTTGAAGTTTGTTTAGAACAATGTGATTCCAATGTAAAATCAATTTAAAACTTTACCTGGATGTTCCTCAACTGGATACCGGATTATATCTTGATACTTATTTCGTAACAAGTGTAAAAATGGGTAATTAAATTAAGCCTGACTTATTTCACAATGAGTGAAAGACAAAATAATAAATAAAGGAATAAAGGGATTGAAACCGAGACCTCTGGGTATGCGTCCCCATTGCTCTGCCAGTTGAGCTATAATGTCAAGTGGCTACTAGTGCGAAATTCTTCATTCCTTTGTTTCTTTCAAACTTTTTAAGTTGTGTTAGCGTTACCTACCTCCGAATTTTTTACAAATTCGGAAGGCCACTTGTCTACCTTTACAGATAGAATGTAAATGTTGAGAAAGCTTAACTATCACATAATTAGAATGTTTTTGTTCATGAAAACCACATGTGGAGATTTTTCTTTTCCTTATTTATTAGTAAAAATCGACACTTGAGGTTTTCATGAACAAAAACATTCTAATTATGTGAACATCAAAATTTTGAGTTGTTATTTCTATTGTTGGTATTTCATATTTCATGTTTTATTATAACAATCAGGTACAACACATTTAAAAATAAACAAACAAATAGAGTAAAACTGTATGAATATAAAAAAAAAGTTAAGCAGTGTATGAAAGTGTGTTATGCTAACACAAACAAGGATGAGAGGATGGGTTAGATCTGTACAGCCAATGTGGAAGGCAATGTTAGTAGAAGATGACCTTGAAGGACTCATTTTGACCGAATAGAGAATGTGCTCAAAAAGGCAGGTGTCCAAAGAATGAAGAATAAAAGAGCATGTATTAAAAGATTGATGGATGTGAATGAACCTAGAGAGGTTTGCTAGGATGGTGATCGAAAGTCTCAGCCTACCCCAATTGGGAACTAACGGCGTGAGTATATGTATGTATGTATCTAAACTAGGGCATAACTTAGCATTTGTGGAATACGTTATAGCTACGTTATGCTGTATAGCGTAGGCTTAGAATTGCACTACCCCATTTCTCCCGATGGGTGTACGTAAGAGGCGACAACGGTATTGGGGCTTTTAAGGGATTGTTGGGCGCTGTGGTTGGAGACCCATCACCAATAACCTTTATTTCACTTTCCAAAAGTGTCCGAGGAACTTCTAGTTCCTCAGCTCTGGCTACCCCTTCTAGGGATTTACAGCCGTGAGTATATGTATGTATGTGTGAGTGTGATCTGAGTGTAGCTATTATCACAAGTAATGCGTTATTATCATTATGTTGAAAATATTGTGATACATTAAATATTACGACCAGTATCAGTTAAATTTTAAGTTATATATAATTTGTAATTATATATAGTAACTAATTGAACGTAAAATATTTTAGCTTAGTCAATGTTATAGGAGTTTATAAAAAAATATTATGTTATCTTACTGTATTCCAAAGATTTTTATGACTTGATTGTATGACTGTATTAATGTTATTATATTAATGTAGATATAGTAAGTATTCACTATTAAGTTAAGGTAGATGATGTAGAAGTGCGAGTCAGACTCGCTCTCGACAGGTTTTATAATATAATTTTAAAAACGAAAAATAAAGTATGTGTCTTGTATTAAAATAATTTTTATTACTTTTATCAATGTTATGATGTAACTAAATATTCCGAGAATATTTTAAGCATCTAAAGCTATTACAAGCGACCTTTTAACTAGATATCGCGTGCTATAAAAGAGCCATCTCTTTCACACTTACTTAGTATTGTATACTGTCATCACATTCTAACCGATATCGTGAAGATAAAATAGATTTATTAATATCAGTTAATAGTATCAGAGCCGCCTTAATTGTTTTTTTTTGAACGTACTCTCATTTACGACTTTATTGCTCTGAGTTTAGGCATGTGAAAATTCTTGTAAAAAAACGAAACTGTTACTTTTTATCTCTACGCAAATAGTGTAAAGGTGTGTCCAAACATAGCGCGGCAAGTGCGCGGCAGCAACATGCGGCATGTCCAGGAAACAATTCTGCCGCGCTCTAGTTTGGACTATCCTACGAACCTTAAAGAGCTTATTCCATTTGTCTGAATGAAGACGTCTGAAAGCCACAGAATCTGAATTCAGACTAGTGGAATAACGTTCAAACTGAAATTTACATACATATACTCACGGCTATAAATCCCTAGAAGGGGTAGCCAGAGCTAAGGAACTAGAAGTTCCTCAGCCACTTTTGAAAAGGTGAGTGGGGAAAAGATGGCAAAATGAAGGTTATTGGTGATGGGTCTCCAACCGCATCGCCCAAAATCCCTTAAATCCCCAATACCGTTAGTCGCCTCTTACGTACAACCACCGGAAAAAATGGGGTAGTGTTATTCTAAGCCGACACTACACAGCAACTGAAAATTGTGTAGTGGAATAACAAGCGTCTGCGGCAGTAACTTCGAAGGACGTCTGAATTCAGCAACGACAAAGTGTTATGGAATAAGCTCTTTACGCGGCATAGTCGCGCGGCAGATGCGGGACACACCCCGCATTTGAATTCAGTCTGAACCAAAACTACAATGAAGGCGGTCAGTGTTTTAGCTCTGCTTATTATGAAAAATTGCAAAGAAGACAAAAAAAAAACATACTAAAAAAGAACTCGTAAGACTTTTGATTTTAGCTTTTAAATCATTTTTAGGTAATTCAAAGTTTTTGGCTATTTCGTCCCAATGATCTTCGCGTATATTTTTATTGTGATAATCCTTATGACGAGGATCCCACAACTGGTTAAAAGAGCCATATATTTCAACCAGTCTGATTGACATTTCATTGTCCATTTTGCGTGTTGTATTGTATGTACCATAAGCACGAGCGCAACACTGAACACGTCCACACACGTTTATCAATGACCGATACTGAGCAACGTTTGCGCGCGGCAGCTAGAACGCAACGTTCGCGCGCGGCGGTTGTACAAACATAGCGCGGCACGCCTCGCGCGGCATCCGCGCACACATGCCGCTCAATGTTTGGACACACCTTAATAATGTACAAATTTTTCTTAAATCAGCTACTTTGCCATCAATGAAAAAGTTTTGTACAAGAAAATATATCGTGTATATTGCCGGCTTAGAATGTCATTACCCTTTTCTACGCACGGGTGTCGTAAGATGCGACTACGAGTATGGGCCTCTTTAAGTGGTTTTTGGGCGATGCGGTTGGAGACCCATCACCAACGATACTTTATTTCTACCACCTTCACCCTATCAACTTCCAAATGTGGCGTAGGAGTTCCTAGCTCTGAAGCTCTGGCAACCCCGTTTTGGGATTTATGGCCGTGAGTATATGTATGTTTGTATTTGATATATTTCATATTTGCTAAAGAAAGAAAATTATATTTCGTGAATGTCTGCGCCGCGGAGGACACAGGTAAATCAAATCGAGAATGTGCTAAAAAGGCGAATGTCTGAATTTTGAAGTAAAAGAGAGCACGAATATAAATGAACGAATATAATAGCCGTGTAGCGTCGGCGTAGAATAGCACTACCCCGTTTCTACCGATGGGTGAACGTAAGAGGCGACTAACGGCATTGGGGCTTTTAAGGGATTTTTGGGAGACCCATCACCAACAACCTTTACTTTACCATCTTTTCCCCACTCAACTTTCCAAAAGTGGCTGAAGAATTTCTAATTCCTTAGCTCTGGCTTCCCCTTTTTGGGATTTATAGCCGTGAGTATATGTATGTATGTATGAATATAAATGAAGCTAGAGAAGTTCGTTCAAAGCGGCGATCTATAGTTCCTACCCAAATCTAACTAAGAAACTAAGGTCGCTAGTAAATGTATCTGGGGGCACGGCAGTGCCCCTGCCAAGTCTCGAGCAAAACGGGCACGGCCGTACCATCTTTTCTCGAAGCGGTTCGCGGCTGTTTCGCCCCCCCTATATCTTTGACGTGGACAAAGCTAGGAGTTTAGGTTTTCGGTGAATAATAGTAGGCATTAGAACAAGCTTTAGTTCGAAATTACACGCCAAATGAATTAATAGTTTAGGAGTTACGGTCGATCAAAGTTACACCATTTTGTCACTCACTGACTCACTGATTCACTGACAGATCATCAAAAATCTAAGGTACTTCTAGCAGACTTAGAAACTTCAAATTTTGCACCAAGATATGTCATTAGCCACATATAAAGGAAAAATTATAAAAACATTAAAAAATTATATGCCATAGAAAACAGTTTTATATTTGCGGTTTGGCAAGAACATTATGTATGGATTTTGGTGGATTTTGGACTGCATTGTTAACTTTGTTCGTTGTTCAAGTACCTATTCAATTGGATGAATACATACATAGAATAGAAAAGAATAATATAAATGTAATACATAGACTATCATTAATACAAATTAATACATAAAGTTCATTAAATTAATAAAGCTAAAACTCCATTGTATTGCGATAAATATTGTATGCGCGCTCGATAGATGGCGTTGTACCTGTCTGAATCGCGCTATGGTTTCGTTACAAAGCGCAGTGTAAGTAGTACTTCAAAATAATTCGATAATTTTCATTTGATAGCACCATCTGTCTATGAAAACCCACTTCGAAACTAAAAAATATTGTAGTGATAATTGATATAAATATGAAGATGATGCCTCTATGACAGCAGGCCTAGAGGAGAATATAGTAATAAAAATAGGAGCAAAAGTGATGCTAAGAAGAAATATTGACGTTAGTTTAGGTTTAGTAAATGGTTCCATCGGTATAGTACAAAGTGTAAAGTTTGATCCTGAGGACCTTAAGAAAGTAAAAACAATAGTAATCAAATTTAGTAATGACCACTCATATGAACTTTGTGCTGTTAAAACCAAATTTGAAATTATATCTAGAGCTTATGTTCATCGGGAACAATTCCCCATATGCATAGCTTATGCTATAACCATACATAAGAGTCAGGGGCTGAGCCTAAACAATGCAATGATGGATATAGGTTCTTCAGTTTTTACCTGTGGTCAAGCATACGTGGCCCTTTCAAGAGTGACTAGTTTGGGTGGATTACATTTAATAAATGTGAATTTTAGTAGTATCAAAGCTCAGGAGACAGCAATAGCTGAATATAATCGACTCCGAAGTATATATCGCCCAGACTTGTCTACCTTAGAAGTAACGAAGCCTCAGAGAAGAAACAAAAGAGATAGAGATAGAGAATGGGTTCAAAGCAAAGCAATAGCTGACGTCCAAGAAATTGTGAGGTCACCTAAAAGTAAAAGAAAGAAATACACTTACAAAAAATAAATGAGATCCCACCAAAAACATTAAATGTAAAAAAATGCCAAGTCTCTCGATGCAGTCTTTCCATCGTAAAAAGTTTTGAGATCTCATAGAAGCCAAGTCCTATTCAAAATATTTCGTAGTTATAAATCAACATTTAGTAATTGTATCAATAGTTTTCTTTATATTATAATTATAGTGACTTGGCAATGAGCACAAATTAAAAGCTGCTTGCTGCCTGGAATTATGTGCAAATGTTACTGACGAGACCAGTGATCAGATTATTTGTTATGTGTGAATCATGATGGTCACTACCGACTACATGCTCCAATACAATAATTAAGAATACCTTACGGGCCATCGCTTTATGAAAGTAAATGAATCGAGAGTGCACTAAGACTGACTGCCATTGCCGAAATTCGGTTGGGACGACACGGATAAACCAAAAGAAAATTAATTTTGTGATATTAATGTTTACGCATGCGGTGTGTGTAACTTTCAACTCCTCCAAATATGCCGTTTTATTTGTTTCTTCTTGTGCTCATTGCCAAGTCACTATAATTATAATATAAAGAAAACTATTGATACAATTACTAAATGTTGATTTATAACTACGAAATATTTTGAATAGGACTTGGCTTCTATGAGATCTCAAAACTTTTTACGATGGAAAGACTGCATCGAGAGACTTGGCATTTTTTTACATTTAATGTTTTTGGTGGGATGTCTTATTATCTTGTACAGACCATTATCCAAATTTAGATAACATAAACGTAAACATTCACGCCGTTTATCCCCGAAGGGGTTGGCCGAGGTACCAATACTTATACACAACGTGACAGGGCCACCTAGTGTCCAAAATAGGTACCCACATTACCCTTAGACAGTGTACTCACGTGTTAGGGTCAGGCCTATCGCCGTTTTGTACGAATACACTGTCACATGGCTAGGTACAACTCAGCCATGTGGGTTTCCTCACGATGTTTTCCTTCACCGTTAACAACCATGATAAATTTACCACACATACAAATTGGTGTAGGCCCGACCCGGGATTTGAACTCACGCCTGTCTGTTTAGGCGGGTGTTGTAGACATTGGGCTATCATGTCGTTTACAGTTTTTGAAAATATGGGAATGTCATAGAGCGCGTGCATTTAATCATGTGCAGTGAATTTCACATAAGTCTGATTCTGTGTTCTTTGCTTAGAATTTAGAAAACAGATATAAAGCTGTGTAGTTGCGGCGGTGTTAGTGAGAGGCGGCTAAGGGATTTAGGCTTTTTAAGTTATTTTTGGGCAATGCGGTTGGAGACCCATCACCGAAGATCTTTATTCGAAGATCTTACTCCTCCTCACAACTTCCAAATGTGGCTGAGGGAATTAAAACACTTAAGCGGAAGCTTATAAAAAAAATGGTTTTTCCCTTTTATTATATACTTGTTGTCCGCGCCGGCTTCGCACGGATGTGTTAAGTATTTCTCACTACTTATCCCCTACGATTTTGGGCGTGACGATATATAGTCTATGTTGATTCGGAAAGTCCAAGCTTTCCATTAGTGAATAATTTTTAAAATCGGCCTAGCAGTTGAGCCTATTCATTACAATCAAACAAAGTTTTCCTGTTTATAATATTACTGTAGATACCTTTAAAAATAAAACAAATCGTTCATTAGAGTTCCAATGAAACATAATTTTCTTCTGCAGTTTTTAAAGATAGCAGTGCCCGTTGTGCAAGAGCACAACCCACGCTTAGCCGGTTTTTTTAAGGTTTAATTTCTCATTACGCCCACAACCCGTCACGTAGCTGCTACGGACATTCGCTCGTAGACGGTTGCTACTTGCTACGAATCTGTGTAGCGCGTAGGCGGCGTCGGCACTCCCGTGAAAGCCTTCAAGTGACAACTTTGTAACGTGTATTTATTAAAAGCTAGCTTTGTTCTCTTTCGCAAAAGTGCGAAACTCACAAAAATTAATGATCAATTAAGACGGAAATGTTTGGTATATTTTTGTAGCCCTTCGAGGTTTTGAATAATGCAAGATTGAGTATTAAAATTGTTATAACGTTGGATAAGAATTACTTTAGAATACTTTTAGAAATTTCATATAAAATTCTATATATTTTTCACTTTATAAATATCCCAGTTTGCTTTTTTGTATTGAACTTAAGTTAAAACATATCACGTCTATAATATTTAATTAGTGTGCTTAAATTATTTTTAATACTAAAAACACGTAGCTCAGAAGTAATAGTAACTCTGCCATTTCTTCGAAAAAAAATGTCGTGAACGTTGAGCTTTTTTATTAATTATTTACAAAACCTACTTAACACAATTCCTCATATACTTGGATGATTATTTGGTTACCTGGCAATCATCCCTAAATACAAGTTAGTAGCAAGGCTATCCTCAGGGATCTTGATCCTCTCCTTGGAGCTCAGCACTGCAAACAGATGATTGATTAGTTATTTATTCTTTCCTCATCAGTTGGTGTAGTTGGTTTTATTTTTATCTGTGAGAGTAATTAACATTACATACTTATCTATACTTAATATTATAAAGAGGAAAGGTTTGATTTTTTGTTTGTTTGTTTGAATTGAATAGGCTCCAAAACTACTGGACGGATTTGAAAAATTCTTTCACTGTTTTGATGCTACACTATTCCCGAGTGACATAAGCTATATTTTATTTTCAAAAAAATTAGGGATCCTTACGTAAACTTCAAAATTGTAACCCAAGGTGTTAAAGAAATACCAAAAAAAATCCTTACATCGCGTGCGCTGCGAAAACTATTGACAATAGAATAAAATTATGTGCTACAATTTTATAGAACACATCATTATCTAAAAAAAATGCCCCGACAGCATGTCTCTAACTATTATAGTTATCTCACAACAAGCGTCATTATATAAAATTATTTAAAAATTAAATTATAATCCTGCTTTAGAAGAGGCTCTTTATTTGTACCTATCTAATCCTTATAAAAAAACGTATATATTATTTCAGACTACTTCAATACCCTTATATTACTTTTTGAATTATTCGATTCGAACATTCCATTCGAAAGTTATCTCGAATTAAAAAAATAGATAAAACTCCGCTCGATTAGCTATGCATAGTAAGTTGTTGCAGGCGTCACGAAGGGGTACGGGAGGCTGCTTATCAAAGAGTTAAAGCAAAATTTAATTGTAGCGACTATTATCACTGGCCCAGCAGCCGGTCAATTAGCTCATATACCGAGGATACCGATGATCCCAACTGATCTGCCAATTCCATTTAAACGGCTACAATTTCCGGTTAAAACATCTTTTGCTTTAACAATTAATAAGTCCCAAGGCCAAACCTTCAAATTAGTAGGGATTGACCTGCGAAAGAATTGTTTTACTCACGGTCAACTGTACGTTGGCCTGTCGCGGGTGGGAGCTCCTGAACATCAATTTATTTTGCTGCCCCAAAATACAACAACGTCAAATATTGTTTACAGGGAAGCTCTGACTCTATAAATTGAATGGCTTTTGATATAATTACTCATACATACATACATACATATACTCACGGCTATAAATCCCTAGAAGGGGTAGCCAGAGCTAAGGAATTAGAAATTCCTCAGCCACATTTGGAAAATTGAGTGGGGAAAGGATGGTAAAGTAAAGGTTGTTGTTGATGGGTCTCCAGCCGCATCGCCCAAAAATCCCTTAAAAGCCCCAATACCGTTAGTCGCCTCTTACGTACACCCATCGGTAGAAACGGGGTAGTGCTATTCCATGTAATTACTCATTATGAAAAATAAAAAAAATAAAAAAATATATCTAAATATAAATACAAAAAAATATAACATACATACATACATATACTCACGGCTATAAATCCCTAGAAGGGGTAGCCAGAGCTAAGGAATCAGAAATTCCTCAGCCACTTTTGGAAGTTGTGTGGGGAAAAGATGGTGAAATAAAGGTTGTTGGTGATGGGTCTCCAACCGCATCGCCCAAAAATCCCTCAAAAGCCCCAAAACCGTTAGTCGCCTCTTACGTACACCCACCGGAAGAAATGGGGTAGTGCTATTCTAAGCTGACACTACACAGCAAAAAAATATAACATAGCTTAAAACTTAAAAAAAATATATTAAAATAATAATACATGTAATAAAATAAAAAACAAAATGTTATTGATAATTTATGCCCGAGCGAAGCCGGGACGGGCTGCTAGTTTAACATATATATTATTTAAAATAACTTAAAGTCTAGTTATCATGGTTCATTAAATACAGCCTAGTAATTGGGCAGACAGCAACGGGTCGCGTTTTACCTTTTTAATACGAAACTCTGAAAAGAGAAAGTTTTTAATAAACATACATACATACATATGATCATGGCTATAAATCCATAGAACGGGTAGCCAGTGCTTCGAATTGGAAAAAGAAAATCCTCAGCCATTTTTTGAAGTTGATGTGAAAATGATAGTAAAATAAAAGATTTTGGTGATAAGTCCCTAACCGCCTTGCCCAAAACCACTTAAAAAAAACCCCGCATACCCTTAGTCGCTTCTTACGACAACCATGGGTAGAAAGGGGTAGTGACATTCTAAGCCGGCAATACACTGCAACTATTACTACTTTTAAATGAATTATTTACTAAAGGTACTTTACACAATTCCTCATATACTTGGATGATTATTTGGGTACCTGGCAATCATCCCTCAATACAAGTCAGTAGCAAGGCTATCCTCAGGGATCAAGGAGCTCAGCACTGCAAACAGATGACTGATTAGTTATTTGATTTTTCCTCATCTGTTTATCTAGTTGGTAATATGTTTATCTGTCAGAGTAATTGTGTTGTAAGAGAAAATATTTTTTATTTCTCATGTTTTGGAGCTACATTATGAAATATGATTTCGAACATAACAATTTTAATTTTGATTGGAGTATAATTAATGATAAATAGAGGAAGGTAGCGTTTTAAATTAAATAGCTTTTTACGCAGCTAAACTATTTATTTTCTCTTAAAGTATTTAGGCGTCATCACGTCTTTTTTATGTGAAATTAAATGTGAATATAGCAGACTTAATATCCTCTGTTATCCGGTGTTTCACCGCTAAAAACCCACCGCGGGGCATCTTACTAGATTTGATAAAAAATCTTCAGCATCAACTATCCTAACTCCTGTGCCCTTCTTAATTCGATTGCGAATACAAATTCGTATTGGCAGCCTAACCTTAGAACTGCCGAGCGAGGTCGAAAATGTCAAAGTAGACATGCGAGCGCGATGACCTGCTCTTTCCAATTCAAATACGGGAGCTGAGAGATCGGCTATGTTCGGTAATGTTCGGGTATTGTCGGCTGCGTCTGGGGCGCGTTACTATGGCGACTAAGTTCCACGCGTCGGGCGCTCTCGCGGCCGTCACCAAAAACAAACACTCTGCCGGAGGCGAGCTGTGACGTTGCAGCCTGAAAGCGATCACGCAACAGAATAAGGACGTAACGCTCATCTAGTAGAGCTTTGGAGGGTCTGTTTGTTTGTCATGAAAGTTGTAGTGACACTGAAATTATAATTTTAGATGTATTCTAGCCCTAGTTCAGTTTGTGTCAAATGTAAGAGACACAATATGAAGAACTGTGTGTTTTATAATTTTAGCGTATTTAAAAGAAAGGCTATATTTCTGAATTAGAGTATTTGGATTCAAACAGTATCTTTAAAATAATTAAGTTCTGAATCAAATTACTGACAATGTATACATTTTGACAATTTTATGACGTTTGAATTAAGAAGCTTCAAAAACAACTTAACCCATCAAAAGCTTGTAAGCTAAAATGTAGAGAAAGTTACACGATTGAGTTCTAATTAATACCATCTGTGACTGTCAATGAGGTAATTATCGCAGACAATGTCACTGAAATCACGAAGGTGTATTCTGAAGGAGCGGACCCCGGGTGCACACACTACATAGAAAGCGCTCCCAGGGCGGGGGTGTGTCATGGAAAGAGCGCGGGGCGGAGGGGGCGGAGTGCGCGCGCATGACCAGCACGTCAGTCACTGGCGGCTCGCGGCCCGCGCACGGTCAATAGGCGGAAAATATATGAATTTTCAGCCATGGGTTCTGCGTGACCCACCGCGAAACCCACCCGGGAAGTGAGTGATAATGTACTATACCAAATCCACGTGCTAAAGACAATATATCTACAGCATGCTAGCGGATATACCGAAAACGATGAAAGTGGGTGACAGATGATAAGTTCAAGTACAGCTTTCCACCTGATATAGTCATCTGACCACGTGATAGCTGCTCGCATGCTACCGTGTTACGTCGGTGGCTACATTAGGTAGCGGTGCGCGTATGTTCGGTAATTTGTGTGTAGGACTCTTGTACTTCGCGCTAATTACAGTGCTGGATTGTCGGCTCAACTCTAGTTTCTCTGAGTTCTATGATGAAGTGAAGCCGGCGAGGTAAATACTCCTAATGACGTACTTTTTATGTAGTATACTCTTCAGTTTAGACGTTATGCATAAAATATTATGTATAAGACTAAGCATAATTTTGTTTCAGCGCATTTTATACAATTTTATATCCCTGGCTCCTACACTTGAAAACCCCGCGATTGGCGATCTTGTTTGATATAGTTATCAGTGCTGGGCTGAAAATTTAATTAATAATATACCTGTATATCTCCCTCCATTCACGGCTGCAATCTTAAAAAAGGGTAGCCACGGCTTGGAAATCACCAATTACTCAACCCTTTTAGGGACTTAACAGGACTAAAAGATGTTTGAAAATATGTAATGTAGATGGTCTGTGATCGTATTTCAGCCACTTCTGCTAAAAATACTTAAAAAGCCCCAGTGCCCTCAGTCATCTGGTACGACATCCTCAGGTGGTATAATGGCGAGGGCACGGATATATTTATTGATGTAACATTCGATAGGAAAAGCTATTACAATCATACATACATATACTTAGGCCATTAGTCCCCATTGGAATAGGCAAAGTCCATCTTTTGGCTTTTTGTACGATCCTGACAAACCTCCGCTTCATCGAGATTCATATTTTTTTCATACATGCTCTTTTACTCTTTTCTTTTAGGACCCCTGATAAAGTGTAGGTGCTTGGTCTATGACGAAAGGAAACAAAGTTGTAGACCAGATGATAGATGCTTTTTGCTACATGGGGAGGAGCAATATTGCGACCTTATTCTTGGTCATGTGGCATTATACATAAAACTGTTATATGGCGTATTTCGTGAAAGATTTTGTGTGAAAGATAATATTGTAAAAAAAATAGAAAAAGATGGATGATAGTAAATTGGTGAAAGAGATTTATAGAGCTAACGTGGAAGGTAATGTTGGTAGAAGTAGAGGACGACCATGGAGGACACATCTAGATCAAGTAGAGTACTCAAAAGGGCAGGCGTCCGAAGTATGAAGAATAAAAGAGCAAGTATCAACGATTTATGGATGGAGAGAGAGCTAGAAAGGATTGCCAGGATCGTACAAAGCGGCGATCGATAGCCTCTGTCTACCTCAATGGGAAATAATGGCGTCTGTATATGTATGAATGTTGTATGGCTAACCCAAACCATGTAAGTGTAGTCAGTACCAGGGTTTATACTATAAAGGCCTGCTGACAAAATAACAAATAAATATAGACAAGGATACAGGAGGGAGGATCTCTTTATGAATACGTAAACCGAAACTTCAGGAACGTTTTTAAGAAAATTGCGCATTCGGAGGACTATAAAATTTATCTCACCAAAAGTTTATATACTGAAGTTTTTTTATTGAAAGGACATTAAACTAATGGAATATATACTAGAACATTATATTATATTATTACTAGTGTTAGCCAATGTGGAATGTAATGTGAGTAGTGGTCACACCTGGACCAAATAGAGAAAATGCTAAAAAAGACAGACGTCCGAAGTATAAGGAATAAAAGAGCATGTATGAAAAGATTGATGGATGTAAACGAAACTAGAGAGGTTTGCCAGGATTACACAAAGCGGCGATCAATAGTTTCTGCCTACGCCAATGGGAAATAATAGCGTGAGTATAGGTATGTATGTATGTTAATTTGATCACTGAGCGACCTGAAGTATGGTTGTGATGTTAATTGAGTAGTAATTTAAATTGTCTAATGATGTTAGCTAAGATAGGCTTCGATTGACCGCTTCTCGTTAGTTATATAAGAAGACTTAGTTGAAAACGATCACAAAATCCCTTCGCCACCTTTTTCTCTTTCAACCTTAAATACTGAAGATTGGTTGATTACGAATCTGCACAACTCTGATTAAGAGATAACTGAAATTGTTAGTAGTAGTGTAGTGCTGGCTTAGAATGTCAGTACCACTGTCTACCCACGGGTGTCGTAAGAGGCGAATAAGGGTATGGGGCATTTTGAAGTAGTTATTGGGCGAATCGATTGGAGACCCATCACCAACGATACTTTATTTCTGACATCGTCTACCCTATCAACTTCAAAATGTAGCTAAAAAGTTTCTAGCTCTTGAGTTCTGGCAATCCCTCATTGGGATTTATGGCCGCGATTTATTTTTGTATGTATGTAAAATTATTAGTATGCAATTTAAATTGTTGATTTTGATTTAAATCTTTTTGTTCATGAAAACCTTATGTGGGGATCATTACTAATAAATAAAGGGGGGCGTATACCCGAGGACGCGGGTTCGATTCCCGCCTGTGTCGATTTTTTTTTTCCTTTATTTATTCTTTATTTATTAGTAAGAAGTTTTGTTTCATTCTCAAACATAATGGTAAAATATATCCTTCTATACACACATATATAAATACATATACTCAGGGCCATAAATGCCAAAAGGGGTAGCCAGAGCTTTAGAGCTAAAAACTCCTCAGCCACGTTTGAAAGTTGATATATTCTTCTATCTTTACATATGTTCTTAACTTCTTAGAGACAGAGATATATGATAAATATATTATTATTATTATTTATTATTAGCCATTTATGTCCCACTGCTGGGCAAAGGCCTCTCTCCCCTTCTTCCACTCCAGACGGTTTTGAGCGGTCTCCCACCACTTCTTATCCCAGAGACCCAACTCGTCACTCCATCTTTTCCTTGGTCGGCCACGCTTTCTCCTTACAGCGGGAGTCCATTGCGTGGCTCTTTTGGCCCATCGGTCCGGGTGCATCCGAGCAACGTGGCCGGCCCAATCCCACTTCAATTGGGCCGCCTTCTGAGCTACATCTATAATTTTTGTCTTTGAGCGCAACTCTGTATTCCGGACTCTGTCTAAGAGCCGGATTCCGAGAATGCTGCGCTCCATGTTTCGTTGGCAAACCCCAAGTTTAAACATTTGCGCGTCAGTCAAAGACCAGGTTTGGGCTCCGTAGGTAAGGATGTGAAGAATGCACATGTCCATGAGCTTACGTTTGAGGGAGAGCGGAAGTTCTCCCTTCATTAGCTCTTTCATAGACCAAAAGCTTTTCCAGGCATGATAAATATAACTTTTGTAAAATTATTTTACCTCGATAGTGGTAGTGCCATACGTGCACGTGTGTCAATAAATGCTGGGGTATATATACTATGTGTATTGTATTTTCTAATAATTTAATGTTCCATTTGCGTATAATTTCAAAATATATAGGTTTCATACATTATATCTTTATAAATTTTATATTTTTCCGTACACTTATTTTTTGGTGTATATAGAAAAGTCTCTTTTCTATCTGAACTTTTATTTATTTGTCATTTCTTTATTTTTAACCAATTTTTAGATAATTGCAGGCCGAATCAACAGATTGTTCTAAAATAATGATTGTCCATTGCCTCGAAGGGCACGTATAAGGCGTCCCAGCTGCTATCACAGTAGTAGTCAGTAAAGTCTGCTAACCCGCCGTTAGCCAGCATGGTGGCCTATAGCGAAATCACCCCAATCAGGCTAGGATCAAACGCTTCAGCAAAACATGCGATGATGATAAGCACTGATCAACTACAATATTGCGTATGTCAACCGCCTAGGATTTTTCTGAATTAGAAATTCCTCAGCCACTTTTGGAAGTTAAGTGGGGGAGGAGATGGTACAATAAAGGTTGTTTGTGATGGGTCGCCAACTGCATCGCCCAAAAATCCATTCAGAATCTCCATTACCCTTAGCCGCCTTTTACATACACCCATAGGGAGAACCGTGGTAGTGCTATTCTAAGCTGACACTACACAGCTGTGCAATGCTGGTTACTTTAAAACAATAAGTTCAGTGCTAATAAACATTCGAGCACTATGCACCAAACTTACCTTTTTATTTTCATATCCAATCGCCTTTATGCATACGCACTCATCCGTCTAAAAATCTGAACCGGAGCGTCGAGTGATGGAATAATAAAGTTATCCGTGGCCGTACTATCATGTTCGGTGGTAAAACGATCGACCTACCAACCTTGTATCACGATTATAGTCCCGAAAGTGGTAGCCAAACTATCTGTGTTGGAATAGTGTACATACATATAGAATAACTCTATTCAACAGCCAAGTCACAATAAATCGCCGCATATAAATAAAGGAACCTTAGACTTGGCTCCACTTATTTTAGAGATTTCATTACTTTTTAGAGAT
This sequence comes from Bedellia somnulentella, assembly GCA_963576735.1. NCBI lineage: Eukaryota > Metazoa > Arthropoda > Insecta > Lepidoptera > Bedelliidae > Bedellia > Bedellia somnulentella. The sequence continues at coordinate 1,367,227 of OY755173.1, forward strand.
AAACAAGCAGCTCTATCGAGACTTGGCTAGTTTTTTACAGAATGTTTTTGGTGGGATAGTGTTGTTTCACCAGATCCTTAAACACATTAAGTGATTTAGCCAATCGCACCTCCACAGGAAGTGCGTTCCACAATTGCACAGCGTGTACAGAGAAAGAGGAGCCATAGAAATTGGTTGAAAGAGAGGGAATAGTTTATAGAAGATTATGTTCTGAACTGTTTTGCTGTGTAGTGTCGGCATAGAATAACACTACCCCATTTCTTCCGGTGGGTGTACGTAAGAGGCGACTAACGGATTTGGAGCTTTTAAGGGATTTTTGGGCGATGTGGTTGGAGACCCATCACCGAAAACCTTTATTTTACCATCTTTTCCCCACTAAAATTTCCAAACTTGGCTGAGGAATTTCCAATTCCTTAGCTCTGGCTACCCCTTCTAGGGATTTATAGCCGTGAGCATATGTATGTATGTATGTTCTGAACGTAAATTAAGTTTATGGGAAGAAGAGAGGAATTGAATAGAAGGGGGTGGCAGGATTGAACAATATAGGGATAGAGTAAAGGAGATATAGAGAGGTGTAGAGAGAGGGAACCCATGCCGTTAGTTTCCATTGGAGTAAGCAGAGATTTATTGATCGCAACTTTGTGCAATCCTGGCAAACCTCTCACATTCACATCCATCAATATTTTCATATATGTATACATACATATACTCACGGCTGTAAATCTCTTAACGGGGTAGCCAGAGCTTTGGAATGAGAAATACCTCAGCCACTTTTGGAAGTTGATGGGGGAAAAGATGGTAATAATAAATGTTTTTGGTGACGGTTCTCCAACCACATCGCCCAAAAATCACTTAAAAAGCCCCTACCCTATACCCTTATTAGCCTCTTACTATCAACCACGGGTAGAAATGGGGTAGTGTTATTCTAAGCCAACACTACACGGCATATATGCTCATATTTTCATATACGCTCTTTTATTTTTCATACTGCGTATCCCTGGTTTTAGTAGACGAAGTTCAAGAGGACTTAGCAGTCTGTGCAAAGTGGCGATCTTTAGTCTCTGTATTATGTTGTCTAGAACGCCTCATTTTTAAAGTACATAGTATTTAATATTGATAAAAAACATATGAGAATTAATGTGACACGATAATTTGGTAGAAAAGTCTACAGCAAAAACTTAATGTAACAATAAAAATCAGTTCCGTATCACAAACGAACGGAAACTTGAGCAATTAGGACGCCAATTTGAATATCGTTCGCTTTTTATGCTCCAAAACAACACATAAAAGGGTAAAAAACACGTAAATCTGTTGGGACATAAACTATGTTCGCGCTCCTTCAAGTGAATACCTTTTGCTTAACGATTGTACTGAGTATGAGACGTGGAGCCTTCTGAATCGAGTCGAGAATCAAAATCGGAGTTATAAAATCGTATCCCTTACACGGCAATCGTAAAATTCTTGAAAGCAATAAAAACTGTTGCCATGGTCATAGAGTAGAGTTAGTGTAGAAGTGATAGTTTTTTGAAAATTGGTTTATTCTATTATTTTAGAGGACTGAATATGAAGCCAATAAAACTTTCAAAATTAAATGAACAAAATATTTCTAAGGTCAGTTTCCATGTACATCAATTTTGAAATCAAAAGAATGTATTAAAATATTTTAAGATTGATCTTTAAGAAAATATCGCTGCACCTGTGAAGATAAAAAGGAATTGAATTGTACAAACACATTATAAAGGCATGAGTACGCTTAAATTACGAATCCCAATAATAATTCACTTCTTTTGTTATTAATGAAAATTGTTACAGGTTAGGGCAAATAAAATGAGGAAATTATACATGAATAAGTTATGCTTAGCCATATGACAGTGTATAACATAGTAGAAATAGTTCCTGCGCTTGATTAATACTGTTACGACATCTGTTCGCAAGTAGGAGATAGGATTTGTCACTACTAGAGAACAGATGGCGTTACTAGTATTTTAATAAGTAAAAAAAGGAATTACTAGATGTTTCTCGAATATCGACTTTTCGAGAATGTGGTACTAGAACTTTCTGTAATATTCGCGTATTTGAGATTTGGCATATATAAAGAGCGACGCGTGCTACGGAGTGATTCGAGTGCGAAGAACTAAAGCGAGAACAAGCGAAATACTAGAGCGAAGAAATTAAATACGACAGTGCAGTGATATACGGATAATGGAAATAAGCTTAACGGTGTGGACAGTGTTACTATAACGGAGTAAATTAGTGTTGTTGATTAGTGCGAGTATCGATAGTTAATTATCGATAGTGTTTGTTGTGTTGTGTAAAGTGCGTTATTGGTCAATAAATATAATTACACCTTATTGCACGAAAGTGTGACTGGTATTTATCAAATTAAGAACCCGGTACGTAACAATTGGTGTCAGAAGTGGGATTTGAAGATGCCAGTTATGCCGAAGGAAGACGGAAGAGAGGGTGTGAAGACACGCGCTCAGAAAGCCGCAGAGGGTGAACAGCTGTCGGAAATGAGGTCATCGGTCACGAACCCTCGGAGTGACATTCCAGAGGAGACGTCCGCGGTGACTAACGCGCCGTCTACATCAACGGCGCCGGCGGCCGCAACTAATACTGACTTGGCGATGATAGTTGAAATGTTTCAAAGCATGCGTGAAGCACAACAAAGCATACAGGATGTTGTGAAAAACATACATTCGGAGGTACAGGGTGTTGTGAAACAAGAAGTTCGTGAGTTGCGCGAGGAACAGCAAACTAAGTTCTCACAAGTTCTCACTGCGGTCAATGAAGTCAGTGGTCGGGTGGTTACTGTGGAAAAAGACGTAGAGCAGATGAAGGAGCAGGTAACCACTATTGAGAAAGATATCGATGACATGAAGACCGACTTCCGCGGAATGGAGAAAAGGGTTCTGCAGCTTGAATCACGACCGGTCAAGGTTGTCTCCGGTGAGAATGTAGTAGCTGTCCATGGTCCTCGTGTGAAGGTTCCTCCCTACGACGGAACAACATCCTGGTCGGCGTATAGACATCAGTTCCAGACTGTTGCGGCTGCCAATGGTTGGACTGATGAACAGTGTTTGACTGCACTGACGGTGGCGCTCCGAGGTCAAGCACTGTCAGTAATAGAGGCGCTGCCGACTCCGAGTGGTGGTTTCAAGGACCTGCTGGATGCGTTGGAGTCTCGCTATGGAGAGCGACACCTGGAGCACGTGTTCCGCGCTCAGCTGCGTGATAGGGTCCAGCGTTCCGGAGAGGGACTTCAGCAGTGGGCCCTTGAAATCGAGAAGCTCGTCCGCAAGGCCTATCCCAGTGTAGATCCGAAGACGGTGGAAATGAACCTGGTGCAAGCATTCGTCGACGGCATCAGAGATATCGAAGTGAGAACAGCGGTGAGACTTCAACACCACACGTCTCTCAAGGATGCCTTGGCGAACGCTCTAGAAGTTGAAGCTTGCCGCCAGGATACGCGCCAAACTCATCGACTTCGTGAGATTGCGGAAGCAAATGAGGACGTCAAGGTCATTAAAGCACCCGTCGGAAGGAGTACTGGACCGATTTGTTATGGCTGCGGGAAAAGGGGCCATTTGAGATTAAGTTGCCCGCTGAGGAAGCAAGAGTCGAAGGAGGAGGTCGTGAAAGTGACTCGAATTTGTCCATTGGATGGATGGGAAACAGAAGCTATGCAGAAGGCCCAAGAAGAAGATGAGAACCTCAGACCCATCATGAAATGGAAGAAGGAAAAACACGATCAACCGGCTTGGAGTGAAGTAGCGTCCACAGGAGTGAGTACGAAAGCTTACTGGGCGCAATGGAACAGCCTGGTTCTGATCAATGGTCTACTGTACCGGAGGTGGGAGAAACCCAACGGTAAGGAAGAGCACCTACAATTGGTCGTGCCCAGAGCCAAGGTTAAAGATGTACTGCGGGAAACACATGACGGTGTTTCGGGCGGGCATCTTGGGGTAAATCGTACGTTGCAGAAGGTTCGTGCGAAGTTTTACTGGCTTCATTGTAGGGACGACGTACAGGACTGGTGCCGGAAATGTACAACGTGTGCCGCGGTGAAAGGTCCGCAGACCCGGAGTAGAGGGGGATTACGGTTGTACAATGTGGGAGCTCCCTGGGAGAGGATTGCCGTTGATGTGGCTGGACCGTTTCCACAATCAGAGTCCGGAAATAAATATTTCATGGTGGTGATGGATTACTTCACTAAGTGGCCTGAAGTGTTTGCCATACCCAATCAAGAAGCAATAACTGTGGCTACAAAACTGGTTGAGGAAGTGATCTGTCGATTTGGCGTGCCCCTGGAGATACACTCTGACCAGGGAAGAAATTTTGAGTCACAAGTATTTCAAGAGGTGTGCAAACTACTTGGAATGCATAAAACCAGGACGACGCCATATCATCCTCAGTCAGATGGAATGGTGGAGAGGTTCAACCAAACACTGGAGAGACAGTTGGCGAAGATGGTTGAAAAACATCAGAAGGACTGGGACAAACACATTCCATTATTTTTACTGTCTTACCGGTCTGCTGTTCACGAAAGCACGAAGGAAACACCTGCTTTCGTCAATTTCGGAAGAGAGCTACGATTGCCTGTAGATTTGTTGACAGGAGGGTCACCAGATGAGCCGCAGAGTGTAACTGAATATGTAAGCGATTTGAGGGAAAGAATGCAAGATGTACATTACCTAGTGCGTGAAAATGGTTTACATGCTAGTGAAAAGATGAAAACCAGATATGACCGTAAAGCTAACACGCCGCGTTTCGAAGAGGGTATGCTCGTCTGGTTACACAATCCAACTCGCCAGAAAGGGAAGTCCCCTAAGTTACAAAATAGGTGGGAAGGACCGTACAAGGTGGTCACTAGAATAAACGATGTAACGTACAGAATTCAACGCCAACCTAGAGGGGCTTCGAAAATAGTTCACATCGATCGACTTGCGAAGTACCATGGAAGCAATAATACTCGGGACGAGTATTAATGTAAGGAGGGGGTAATGTTACGACATCTGTTCGCAAGTAGGAGATAGGATTTGTCACTACTAGAGAACAGATGGCGTTACTAGTATTTTAATAAGTAAAAAAAGGAATTACTAGATGTTTCTCGAATATCGACTTTTCGAGAATGTGGTACTAGAACTTTCTGTAATATTCGCGTATTTGAGATTTGGCATATATAAAGAGCGACGCGTGCTACGGAGTGATTCGAGTGCGAAGAACTAAAGCGAGAACAAGCGAAATACTAGAGCGAAGAAATTAAATACGACAGTGCAGTGATATACGGATTACGGAAATAAGCTTAACGGTGTGGACAGTGTTACTATAACGGAGTAAATTAGTGTTGTTAATTAGTGCGAGTATCGATAGTTAATTATCGATAGTGTTTGTTGTGTTGTGTAAAGTGCGTTATTGGTCAATAAATATAATTACACCTTATTGCACGAAAGTGTGACTGGTATTTATCAAATTAAGAACCCGGTACGTAACAATACATAGTCCAAACAAAAAGTTGGTGCTTTCATCACCGTGTTGTCTTTTGTATAAATACATCATACTTACATGTGATGTGATACATGATTATACAACCTAATATTAAAGAAACTAAAAATGATATTTTCGACATTAATAAAATCAAGAAATGTTTTTTTGGTGAAAATGAAGCAAGCTTTATTTTATATTCGAATGATTTGACCCATAAAACGCAATATACAAAAAAAGGGTTGTTTTATTTATCAGATTTTTTGATATCAGTTTCACTTACTTATATCGGTGTCACTTCTACGGAGCGGAATATTCTCCGTAACTACAGTTATTATTTTTATTCAAATATATTCGTGATTGTGTTTTATTGCTAGACGATTTTAAAACTAGTTGCAAAAAAAGAAATCGGACGTTTTATAATAGTTTACTCAAAAAAATAAATATCACTTAAATAACACAAAAAATAGAAACAGACTAAGGTGTGTACTTTTAACTCCCGCGTTGTTAGCTAAGCTTTTAGTATTGAAACTATTGTAACAAAAATAAGAGCCTAAAAGAGAGGTCCTGAAGGTTACGAGACGGAGAAAGTTATTTTTATTTGACTAGCACTATTAATATAAAAATAATAATTAAGTTAGCAATCAATCTTAATTTTTGGACATGTTTATAGTTTTTAATTTGTACGCATCTAGATACCCTACCCTACTGTATTTTACAATGTATTCCCAACAGACTTTTCAAAAGTGGCAGAGAGATTTCATACTCCGAAGCACTGGTTACCCATTGATGGGATCCATATCTGTTAGATAGGTACAATACTAGAAACTCATTCATATTCCACACACCATCTCTGAGGACTAATTATGCCACCAACACATTTATTTCCCGTACTATTATTTCTTACAATACAAAATTTTCCGAAGCTGACATTTTCAATTTATCATTAACTCAATTTAAGAACTTTTGTAAACAGTTGGAGTTTCTTGAATCAGCCGATTGACCCTAAATGTTTGAGTCATACAATTTTCTCTTAATATAATTATTTGAAAATTATATTTATTTATTATATTATATTTATATATTTACTTATTATGTTATATTTATTATTGAAGTATGTATTTTAAGTACTTTCATTCATAATTATCTTATATATTATTAATTTATGTATTTTTAACCTTGAAAAGTAAGTATCTTATATTAATATTATTAACATTATTTCCTAAAATCAATATGCATATTTTGTAATCTTATAGTGTTTGCTTAGTCTGGTGGGAATGACAATATAATTCATTTAACTTACTTAATTTCATCTGTATAAATTCTCCATATTACAACCGATGTATAATTGTTTTGTTTTCAATAGTTATTTTAATTTGCGTTTTTCTGTATCGTCTGTATAACAAATAGTAGAAACTTTATAGGTCAAGAACTTCTCCGTATTTTTCTCTTATTTTAAATATTGTGTACCGTTTGTTTCTCAAATAAATAAATAAATAAATAATACCCAACAAGAGATCTTAATTTTTTACTGGATTTTTAAATCTTATTTAACTCAACGAATAAGGATCGAACCAAAAGCTTTTTAAGCTTTAGTCTTAGGAAATATACTAACAACTAAACAGCAATAGATCTCAAGCTATAAAAACATTAAATGAAATCCTCATTTAAGGCTCCGCCTGTCGGATAAAAGAGCAGTGCGCTTCAGTCAGGCTGTGTCCGCATCTCTGTGGAACATTCGGACTGAAATTATAGCCTTTACTTCTATTTGTCTTCCGCCCAGGCCTTATTTAGGGTAGTCCCGGAGCCTTGTCAGGGCGGAGTGGTCTGCCGGAAGCGGATGTTACCCATTATGACGTCACTGGCAGACACATTGGCCGACGCCATTTTGTTGTAACATGGTTATTTTTCACTTGTTAACTAGGCTGTGATTTGGATAATTACGTGAATATATTACGGGACGTTATGTATGGTTTGTTATTTTAGATATATTGATATTACAAAGCTCTGTAGTACCGGCTTAAAATAGCGCTACCCCATTTCTTCCGGTGGGTGTACGTAAAAGACGACTAACGGTATAGAGGCTTTTAAGGGATGCGGTTGGAGACCCAGCACCAACAACCTTTATTTTGCCATCTTTTCCCCACTCAGGTTTTC